>CM024588.1:11763883-12148883 GCA_014182565.1 Eucalyptus marginata | reverse complement strand
CTTCCTTGGCTGCTGGTGGGGTTTGAACAAGGTGAGAGGAGGGAGATGGAGAGGTCTTGGACAGTGGATGAATGAGAGAGAGAGAGCGAGAGAGAGAGAGAGAGGAAGGGAGAAGGGGAAGGTGGGCCACCATGGCCAATTTTTTCCACAACTTGCTCTCCAAGGCTCCTCATTGGCCAAGCATCCTTCCTTGGCTCACAATGAGCCACCAAGGCTTGTCCATGGACACTTGAGATGGTCCAAAGACCATAGGAAGAGGGGGCATACGAATTTGTTGCATTTTTCCCCCGATTGATCACTTATTTCCTCTCAACTCAACCTCAATTGGCCTTCATAAATTCGATCCATCTACCATTGGTCATCTTGGCATTTTTCCCCACCAAGTGATCCATCATGCATCCCAATTTCACAATAAAAAACGGTCCCGGTCTTTTTCTGAACAAAAACGGTCATGCAACGACTTTTTCCCAAAAAATCTCGGGTTGTAGAAAAATCTTCTGAGACTGAGTCGACGTTCCTAGAATTTATTGTGACATGACATAATTTTCAATTTCTGAAATTGGACCTAAATTCGCGGTTAATTTCCATTCGGCGCGTTTTTAGCGTAACCTAGGCTACCGGGTAATTTTTAGAAATTTTTAGTGCAAAGGACCTGTGGTCGATTTTCTTCGAGCCACAATGAACCCACTCGACACAGTGGCGACTCTCGGTTGTCGTGAAAATCTCGAGGATTCAAATACAGATATAGGGTACCAAAACGATAGAAGAATCAGTCTAGGGTTGGTCGACGAGAATTTTCCAATTTAGTGGTGTCACCCACGATTAGCCACATATCTTGGTCGAACAGACCTATCTCTGATCTCTAATCGATTTATATCTGTGCTGTAATGATCTCGGCAGATGAGCATGGTCGAGTAACCGATCCCTAGTCGAATTCTCAAGTTTATTCCATTAAAATTCCTTAATGGCTTTCCTGAATAGTCTAGTTATCTCGAGAGTGATCAGCTCTGAGAATAGCCCTATAGGCGCGTCGATGAAATGCCCGATTTATTAGATAGAAAACAGGACTGAAAATCTGGGATGTTACAAAACTCCTTCTTGGGCTTCTGATTGTGAAAAAAAGAAAAAAAAAATTAGTTGGAAAGTGTACTTCTCATTACTTAGGTAACCATGGCCGGAAGGTTAGAATTGAAAAAAAGAAGAGCTTGCGGAGATTCAAGAGGTTTGGACAACCAATTAGGGCGCGTATGACAAAATTTATGTTTCTCTATTTCTCTGTTTTTCTGTTCCCTAGAACAGGTTTGGAATAAAAATCTATTTGGTAAGGCAATTTCAATTTTCTATTTTTGGAACAGAAATTAGAAGTTAAAATTTTTAGCTTTTCTATTTCTGGAACAAAAATGAGAAATCAAAATTTTTCTCATTGTTCACTCTTATCACTGCCCGTCGCCCACTTGCTGCCCGTGGGATGTCGAATGCTAGCCGCACACCACCGGCCCCGGCCACCAGCTGTTGACCGCTAGCCACTAGACGTCGACCATCGCCACCGCACTCCGACCGCCTGTTGCCAATCGCCAGTCGTCGAATGCCGGACGCCCACCGGTCGTTGGCTGCTCATTGCCAATCACTAGAAGGCTCACCACCCACCACTGGATTTTTGCCGACGACCGTCCACTGTTTGCCACCAACCGCCGGATATCGGCCGCCCGCAACTTGCCGTTGGACTCTGGCCACTGGCCACTCGCCGTCGGCCTCCTGTCGCCGAACTCCAGATGTCGAATGTCATACGTCAAACTCCGAACGTTGGATGCTGATTGTTGGTCGTCGGACTCCGGACTTTGGCTGCCTGCCGCTGGTCATCGGACTTGGTGCCGGATGCCGAACATCAGACTTTAAACTTCGGCTGCTCGCTGCCGGTCACCGGACGTCGACTTCAGCCACCGGATGCCAGTCGTTGCCGCTCCTAGAAATATACATTTTATTCTGTTATCAAATGAATTTTTATTTCAAAAATAGAAATTTTGAATTTTTGTCAAACATGTTTCTTTACTCAGAAACTTGTTCATGGAATAGAAATTGAGAAATCAATTTTCTGATCAGAAATTGATTTTTATTCCAGAAATTTTGTCATGCGTGCCCTTAAAGACCAAGTATCCATCTCTATGGGCTTTAACTAACCAATCTATAGGGATAAGTACACTATAAGTACCGTAATTTTTGTATGACACTTACTTGAGTACCATAAATTTGAAAAATCGACTACTTGAGGGCTATTGGTGATTTGCCTTACCAAAAATTTTGATGTGAATGCCAGTTGTTCCACGTGGCTTCACAGATACCGACATAAACAAATTTTAAAAATATTTAATAATTATTTATTATTTTTTGATTTTTTTTTTTTTTGCCTTTTCTTACGGTGGCTTTGGAGGCCTCACCTAGATTGATTCAGGGTCACCTCCCCCTTAGCCACGAAGGCCGAGGCAAGGCCTTCATAGTAGGCTGGTGAACCTTGTCAACCCTTAAAAAAAATTCAAAAAATAAATAAAAATTAAAAATCCATGTCGGATGGGAAATTATTAAACAATCCATGTGGGATGATTTGTCGAAAATGACACTTAAATGATTGATTTTATCTCATTTGGTACTTAATTAAGCGAAAATAAGTTATAGTACTCAAGAAAGTGCCACACGAAAGTTATCTCAATTTTGCTGCATTCGTCCTCAGTCCGTCACCTTATTGGCATCTTGCTGCAATGGGCGAGGGATACATAATCAAATTCCCCGAGATTCCTCTTAGCTACATTGATAAGCGCCTCCCCATCCCAAGCAAACTAATCTGCTCGTGTCACTGCTCATGTCAGAACTAAGGAGTTTGACTCAAGTTGAAGACTTGGATGGTTTCATGTGCCGAGGAAATCTAGGATTTCTATTAGAGCGTTTGCTTTCACCTGAGCTGCTGAAGTTACTCGCTTTGATTTTGTGAATCTGTCCACCAAACACCTTTAGTCATGGCACACACAGCTAATCGCTCCTTCTGTCGAGCCCTTTCTGAAGGATCCATCAATGTTTACCTCAAGGGCTCCTTACCGTGGACAGGGCAAGATTTGAGGTGAGTCTCTTCCAATATAGTCATTTTTCCCTGCCAATCTGTTCCATTTGTTGATATTATGATGCATGGCCCAAGCCAAACTCACGAGATGTTGCAAAAGGTAAAATTATTTCTAGATTTCCATATATGCCAATGAGTCATAACGAAAAGTTCAAAGCTCACCAAGGTACTCTTGAAACAGCCATTCTTCAATTCTAGTAAGACCATGACTATTGATGAGGATCTGGAGCATGAGGTCTGGTTGTCCAAGTGCATAACAATAGTAGATGCTCCAGAGTCTCCAACTATCGACTGCACAACTCATAGGTATCCTCTTTGGTAATACTTCTCCTAAATATGTTCACTTTTGTTGGTAATGCATTCTTGCATATATTCCAAATGAAGAGCATTTCTGGAGTGGCATTGGCCCTCTAAATCTTTGTCCAGAGACTTCGAGTGGTTTGATTAGAGATGAAGCCAAGTATTGGCACTATTTTTCATTTTCCTGGCATATGTTATACCCACTTTTCATTTGAGTATACCCCAGACTTTGTGTTTGTCCAAATCAGTTTGTCTTCCTATTCACGTGCATTCAATCGAATCGCTAGGATTTCCTATTTTATTTCTTCATCAAATAGTTCATTCAAAGCTGGCATCTTCCAAGTTCAGTTATCTTGTTTAATCAGTTTTGCCTCTTTATGAGGCTTATCTCTATTAGTAGGGTTGCCAATCATTCCTCTGGAAATCCATTTGTCTTCTCTAATTTTGATGTTTTCCCTGTTTCGCACTGACCACATGACCAGAGGCTTAAAGGAGTTTGATTAGAGGATGAAGTCAAGGATTGGCCCCACTTTTCGTTTTCCTCCTTGCATATGTTATACCCACTTTTCATTTGAGTATACCCCAGACTTTGTGTTTGTCCAAATCAGTTTGTCTTCCTATTCACGTGTATTTAATGGAATCGCTCGGATTTCATTTTTTAGTTCTTCATCAAATAGCTCATTCAAAGCTGGTATCATCCAAGTTATCTCGATTAATTAGTTTTTGCCTCTTTATGTAATATATGGGCTTTAAAACAAGAAAATAAAATAAAAGAAAAGAAAAAGAAAGGGTTGAAAAGTCAAAAAGGGAAGCTGAAGGAAAGTGGAGGAAGCTTCGGCTGAGTTTAAAAAGGTAGAGAGAGGGAGAGAAAGAGAAGAGACCGGCAGAAGCAGGGGAAAAAGCGAAACAGGGGAGAAGAGAGAAAGAAAAGAAAGGAAAAAAGGAAAAAGGGGAAAAATTTTGGTGCGCTCGTGATCCGAACGCCTCATCAAGCCGACTCAAGTGTGTTTTGCAGCGCCGGTAAAGAATCGAAGCTTTTAATCACCTACTTCAAGCAATCGCCGCAATTAGGGCTCGAAATTCGGATTTCTTGGATATTTGTGTGGCGAAGTCCGATTTTTGAGTCGTTAAGCTGTATATTTTTATAGAAATGGTACTTTGGGATGTTGTGAAGCTATAGCATCTTTCGGATCGTGATTTGAGCTTGCGGTTTGTCCAGAACGGAATTTTGAAGTTGGGGGCGTATTCTGGTACTGTAGCGAACAGTAGCTTCGAGCCTCTTTTTTTGTCATTTTCGGTTCTGTTTTGGGGCAACTGAGTTGGGGTTGTTGTTGTATGTTAAAAGAGCTTTCTAAAGACTGTAAGACGGCTTGAAATGAAAATTTGTGGAGGGAGTTATGGCGTGACGAAGTTGGCGCATGGACCGCGCCTAGCTGAAAATGTTGGGTTTCCGCTAATTGTGAGCTTTTGTGGCGCATAGGTGTCGTTTTATCGACAAATAGGCCTAATATAGGCGAGTCGCTATAAGAATATCCTTTTTTTTTTACTCGGCCTTTTGATATTGTTTTTCGGTTAATTGTTAGGGATCCGAGTGCGTGGTTCAAGTGAGCGTCGTATTTAATTTTTGGCTTTTCCCTGGTGAGTGGCACTATTTCTTCTTTGTATTTTAAACTCATGTTTTGAGAAACATGGTGAATTATATACTTTATGAGTTGATAAAATGCATCTTTTGTTACATAAAACAAGATCGAGTTATTACTGCCATTTCGTTATTTGAAAGACTGAGTTATATTTCGAATTCGATTCGAATGGTTGTTGAAAATGGTTTGTGAAATTCTTTATGAAAGAATCTTGAAATGGTTTGGAGAATGCTTTGATATTTATATATCAAATTTTGAGTTATGATATGACTTTCTTTCTGACGTTAGATTACTGGATATTGTGATTGGTGGTTGGTGCTCAATGTCTCTGTGGACCTTGAGGAGTGTGTGGGTATGCGCATACTTAATCTAGGATATCCTTGTGGGCCGAGCCACCGGCTAATAATAGATGGAGACCTTGCCAAGGGGGGAATCTTGGTCGTTTTGTCACGGGCGTTACGGGTGACCATGGTTAGACATTTGAGCATGAATTGGTTAATGGAGTGGACCATTGACGTGTGATTTGAGTTTAGTCGATGGAATAGACCATCGATGTGATTTGATGAGATTAATCAATGGAATAGACCATTGATACATGTTTTACGAGATTGACTAATGGACTTGACCATTGGTACTTTCGGTATTTGAATTATGTTTGTGTTTGAAAATGTGCATAGTGATTTCTCGATCTGCTTAGAAGAAATGTGTTACTCACTGAGCCGTGGTAGCTCACTCCTCTCTTATACTTGCTTTTCAAGTTTTTCAGCAAGTCGCGAGTAAGTGTGAGCATTCATTTGGGGAGGACTTTTGTGGTGGAAATTTTTGGGTATGACTTGTGCATGTTTAAAAAGTTTATGTTTTGATTTTTTGTGGATTATAGATATACTCTGATATTGTAACCAAATGCCCTTTTTGTCATATATATGGATGTATATATGTTGTTTTCGGGTTGAATTTTAGTTATGTTGAGGCTATGTCCTTTGGTAAAAGGACGGCCATGTCATGCCCCTTTTTCTTGTGAATCGGGGTGTGACACTTTATGAGGCTCATCTCTATTAGTAGGGCTACGAATCACTCTGCTGGGAATCCACTTGTCTTCTCCCCTAGCAGCTCTCCTAAAGTCACAGTTCCAGAAGTAGAGTTCTTTTAAGACTTGGCTTCAAAATAAGGAAGGAGCCAAGCTTACTTTCCCAGCATTGCTCTATTAAATGTTATCAAAATCTATAAGCCTAAACCCTCATTATCTTTTCCCAGTTTGAGAATTTCTTATTTCCTCCAATGTAACCCGATTCTATTCTCACTATTATTCAGCAGCACTCGACAATTTTTTATTCAATACTCTGGCAAATAGAAATAGGGATTTTGAAAATCGACATTGTATATTGCAAAAGTGCTGGCACCACTACTTTTACAAGAATTTCTTTTCCAGCCTTAGATATTAAATGCTCCCTCCAACCTTCCAACTTCATGTAAACTCGTGACAAAATCTAAGTGAACATTTATTTCTTGGATTCGCCACAATAAGGCATTCCCAAATATTTACTTATTTTCACAATTTTTGGGACATGAAGTTTTGTTAGCATTTTGTGCTCAAGTCTTTGAGGACATTCTTTGCAAAAGAATAGACCCGACTTGTTCAGATTTATGACTTGGCCAGATGCATAGCAATATTAATTCAAAATCTCTACAGTTTTAGTCCCATCAAGAAAGAAAATAGAGTTGTCTGCAAATAATAAGTGTGCTAAAATGGGACATGATCTCTTCAGTTTTATTCCTTTTATGTCTCCCTTCTCCGGAGCCTTTCATACAGGATAGAACATTAACCACTAAGATGAAAATATGGGAAAAGAGGGTCAAGAGGGTTACCTTGATGAAGATCTCAAGAAGGTTGGAAAAAGGGGTTTGATTCTCTATTAAATTTTATGCTAAACAAGGCGGTAGTTATGCATTGCATTACTCATTAGACCCACCTAGGAAAGAAAACCCATTTTTAGCAAACATGCTTCCAAGGAATCCCATTCTACCCGATGAGCCACTATTTTGCATCTCCAACTTGAGTTCAACTTAGAACTTCTTTTTTCGTTTTCATATTCTAAGTTGGTGAAACACTTTTTAGATGACCATAATATTGTCCCGGATTTGTCTTCCACTAACAAAGGCACTTTGCTCTATTGAGATCAAATCTTGTAGCCAGAGTTTCAGTCTAATTGCTGGGATCTTGGATATTATTTTGTACACAAAGGTACACAAGCTGATTGGCCTGTATTGATCCAACTTCTCAAGGTTTCGGAGCTTTGAAATGAGGGCGATATGTGTTTTGTTCAACTCCAGGTTAAGTGTCCCTCAATTAAAGAAATTATGCACCTTAGCAAAGATGCAATGCTTGAAAATCTTCCAATTGTGATTATAGAATTGCCCATTCAAGCCATCTAGTCATATTGCTTTGGTGGAACCCAATTGCTAAATTGCTTCTGTAACCTCCTTTAAAGTCACATTAGCTATTAAAAACTGATTTATGTCCTCCCCTACGACAGTAGGACATTTCTCCAAGAGAAGCTGAAAATTCCTGGGTCCTAAGGTAGTATAAAGCTCATTGAAAAAGAGAACTGTCTGGTGTTTTAGTTGGTCTAAATCATGAACCTATTTCCTGGTAGGAGATATTAGCATAGAAATTTTGTTCCCTTGTCTTCTCTGAATTGTGGTGGCGTGAAAATATTTGATATGTTTATTGCCCCATTTAAGCCAATTAATCCTAGATCGTAGCCGTGGATACATCACTGCAATCAGTCCGTTTCTTTGTATAGACAGTGTACTAAATTTGATGGGTGCTGCCAGTGCACTTTTTATCCACTAGTAAGGGCCAAATAGTCAACTCATATGGTCCTTTTCCTCCAATTTTCATATCAAGAAAATCACAAACTCATTTTCATTTTCACTCGCCATTGTCACCTAACACTTTGCTTACTCTCATTTTTTGTGGCCTTAAAATGTCTAAGAATGGGAATTTCTTGGTATTGTCCCATTTCATGAAGAAAAGTATGCTTACAACTCTCTTCTTTACCCTAATGTTTCTAATTTGGGGGTGATTCAAATGGGCAAGTGACTTGTGCATGCCAAAGAGAAAAGAGAGAGTTGGCTAACTATTTTCGCCAAAACTCAGTGTTTTTGCGTATGTAGACATTTATATTTCACCTACAATTAGATTGATGACTACATTTTCAGGGCAAGGATGCCGTTGCACCTTGATATATACGCCCCAACAAGAAGGCAAGTGTTGAGTTTATTATTTATTATTCTAAAGTGTCAGCAAGTTGGGCCTATTTATGTATTTGACCTATGTAGTTGTACAAGGCTTAACCTAAGCCTATAAATACTTCTTTTGATCTAAAAAATAAAGTACTCTCTCTTTTGCCAACAACATCTAATTTTCCATTTCTGTTTTAATGACTTGGTGTCAACTCTCCGTTTCTCTTTCACGGCAAGCCCCTAAAGGCTGAATTAGCTTTGTTTTCAGATTATTTCAAAGGGTGATTCTCTGGACAAATACCAAGTATCTATCGGCTAATCCGCTAAAACAATTTCTAAACATCGTTATTCTCTGTCAGTTCTTTGAAACTTTGATTGGCATTTTTACAATGCCAACAGACATTCTTGTTGAAAACGCTTTCTGTGGTGAGTTGAAGTTAGCAGATTCTTCAATGTCTTAAGAACCAAATATGACAAAGAAGTTTGTCTGATAGTTTTCACAGTGCCTGATGCTTTAGTTACTGATATGATCTCAGACAATTGGAAATATGGAACAAAGAGGCAAAATTCAACAAGACCACACGTACAAACATGGAAGAAAAAAGTTTTCACCAGAATTCTAGTTTCATTCACCATATGATGGACATTAGTACGAAAAGTCTTGCTTAATGGCATTCCATTTCTTGTTTCAAACTAGCCTACTTGATTGAACAGAGCTTCTTGCTAAAGAGCAACTGCTGTACCAACACAGAAATTGCCAAATATTTGCATCCCAGCTTTGGAATGACCCAAACAAGCAAGGCCTAACTGCCACCCAACGTATAGTAATTTGCTATTCCACAAATTTATGTTCATACATTTCCAAGCAAGCTTGAACATAATTAAGGGGAAAAAAATACAAAGACTGCTTTTGAAAACAGTACATGCAAATAGGATCACGCTAGTACTCATTATTGACTCCATGTCCAAGACACGAGCTGGCTATAGTTTGCATCTCTGAGCCGAACTTTCGAGCTTATTGGTTTTGGTATCCTCATTTCATCTGCCTTCAAGAGCGGTAATAGTGACATTGTTGACAGAGTATTTTTTCTGACTTTGTCTGGAGGAATCTGTGTCGGTAGTTGTTTGCCTCTCGGTGAATGCAGGTTTGTTCGGACGAGGAAGACCAACAATTTCATTGCTAATCATTGAAATAACAGTTGAAATGGTAGGCCTATCATTTGCAAGTTCTTGTGTACAAAGCAGCCCCACATTTATGCACCTTATGATCTCAATCTCGGAGCATCCAACAAGAATTTTAGGGTCCACTAGCGCAAGTACATTGTCTTCCTCCCAATATTTCCATGCCTGCCAAAAAACAGAATTCAAGTCTAATTATTTTTGGAAATGGAAATAGGGTGATCTCTCTGTTTGTAACAGCTTACCAATCCTAACAGGCTCAAGGACTGATCTTCCTCATTGAAGCTAGTGTTATGTCTTCCACTTACAATCTCCAGCAATACTACCCCAAAGCTAAAGACATCTGATTTTTCCGAAAACCGCCCTTCCATTGCATATTCTGGAGCCATGTAACCACTGCATTCCACGAAACACTTTAATATTCCTCATGCTAGGTAGAAAGATAAAATCAGTATGAGACTCTTCATATAAAAAATACTTACTAGGTTCCCACAACTCGTAGTGTATCTGCTTGATCTTCTTTTCCCCCAAATATTCTAGCAGTTCCAAAGTCTGAAATTCTTGGATTGAGCTCTTCATCCAACAGGATATTACTCGTCTTAAGATCTCTATGAATTATCCGTAGTCTGGAGTCACGGTGAAGGTATAGTAGGCCTCGACAAATTCCATCAATGATGTTGAACCGTCTTCTCCAATCTAGCTGCTCTCGTTTGAGAGGATCTGAAATAGACAACAGAAGTGAAATTCATAAAATTATGTGTTAATTTGTGACCTGAGAAGAGTGTAATGCACAGAAAGAGGCTCCCATGTATACTGAAAATGTAAAGTATGTGCAATAGGTCCAGCCAATGTCTGTTTAAACAGGTAAAATTAAAAACTTGACTTCCCCATAAACTGGTATTCCATGATAGATCGACGGAATACTACAAGAAATGGAATATTACCAAAAAGAAATGCATCTAGACCCTTGTTTGGCATGAACTCATAGATTAATAGTTTTTCATCTTGCTCAGCACAGCATCCAAGGAGTCGAACTAGATTTCGATGTTGGACCTTGGAAATCACTTCCATTTCATTGATAAACTCCCGCAATCCTTGTCCAGAGGCCCCTGATAGTCTTTTGACTGCTATTTCTTTTCCATTTAGCAATCTCCCCTGTACAAAAGGACGTAAATGAGCTGTTAAAGTTAAAAAGAAGAAGCAGGAATGGAGCTGCTGTCCTCTACATGACATAGTATTACCCTATATACTGCCCCAAAACCACCCTCCCCGAGCTTGTTCGCATCACTAAAGTTGCTTGTTGCTGCGGCTAGCTCTTCCAATTTATATAGCACAAGCTCCTGGAGATTAACTTTGCTCAAGCTCCCTCCGAGCGCGTTCTCACTAGAAGCCTTTGAAAATTGTTCTCCGTCTTTACCACCTCGTTTTTTCGACTTCTGCCAGGCGAAGAAAGTACCAATACTGAAAATTACAGTTGCCACAACAACTGCAGTCACTATAATTGCTCTCAGATCTCTTTTTCCTTCTGCAGATCAAAATACGGACAAAGAATGATGTCTGAGATTGAAGCATATATTAAAAAATAAAAAAGAACTGATTAGCTACGTTTCAGGGATCACAACTCCACCTGGCATATCGCATTGATTGAAATTCCCTAACCATCTAGCAGTAAGTTGCATTACCAGATAGATCAGAAATTTAATTTAGGAATGAACCTACCAAGTTCTGTATGGGCCACTCGAACATAAAGAGTTGTTCCTGCAGAGGAGAACTTCCGTACGTCGATTAGGTCTCCGCTCCAGTACATGCAACCAACGCCGGCATCATAAGCATATGCTGTGCACGAACAATTACTGAGGCACTGCTCTTGGCAGTTGTCTTCCAAAAGTGATGACCAGATTGCATGATTCGGCACTTTCACATTCTTAAGCTTTACAAATCCATCAATTTTTCCCGCTTTAGTACTACCATTTTTCAACTTATCGCATTGCAGCAATGACTTCTGGATGCATCCGCTGGACCAATTCCCTCTGCTCCATTCTTCAACTTTTTTTGGCTCAAAGCCTCTCAAGCAGCTGCATATTGGTGATTTCTTGGCATCACAGAATCCAAACGGACCGCACTTGCCATAAACATCACAATCAGATGCTCGGGTTGACCAATCGATCCGCCACTGCTTATATTTTTCATCCCAGAATGGCTGCAACAACTCCCCATTTGACCTCACAAAAAAGTATGACAAATAAGACACCTCTGCAAAATTGAAAGTCAGATAGACATATCCTTCTTTATCATCCACTAAGGTAAATCCATCAAGATAGACTGATTCCATCTCGGGAATTCCGATGAAAACCTTACCATTCCATGGACCACTCCGCCAATATAGAGTAGTGCCGTTCCAAAGGAAAACTTCAGGAATATTTAGTGGTTCAAGACTAATTGAAAAACTTCCAATCGATGGGTCAGAAGGGCTTTTCCAAGATGTGACTACCTGCTTCTCATGTGTTCTCAAGTTGGTGCTAAGCTTCATTTTTGCGATGAATGTATCACACATGGTCTGGAAACTTTCCCATGCCGGTGTATTATTTGTGCTTATATTAGAACTTTGTTTTTGCAAGATAAGATTTCCAGTATCTAATAATTGGGCTTTTGCATTAGCTCCAGAGGTGGAAACGTTTGATGACCAAAGTACTTCCTTCTTTCCATTCAATATCACAAGATTACCGTCATCGGATATGGTCATGACACCAGAAGAATCTAGAACAGGCTTCTCCCTGTTTGCAACCCAAAAGACGTTAAACACAGGAATCTTGTTATGCCAAATTCCGACATACCGATTGGTAGTACCATTGGGGCTAAAGAATCCCAGTCTGTAGAGACCTCCGCTTGATATGATACTTCCAGGGTCTTGGATGTACTCAGATGCTGTAATGACATCTCCCCCAATGCAAAATTTCACAGCATAATGAGACAAAATAAAGAGAGAGAATACTCTTACTTTTCTTAGAAGAATCATGACTACTTGAACCTTTCTTCTCAGCAACAACTGATTTTGCTAACTTTAGAACAGCAGAAGACACAACCTGAAGTGTAGGACAGAAGGTGGAAAACACAATTATAGAGAGAAAACCTTGTGGTTGAAGATAAAGGTAAATTTTCGACTGGAAAAGATGGTTTAAGCATCTCCATGAAGAAATTTATATTGCTCGAATGGGAACATTTTCCTCGTCAACTATTGCTCTCAAAGTCCTGATTTTTCCTGGCTAGTAAACAGGCCTTTCAAAAATTTTCCACACGGCAGTCTTTGATGTTGAGTCGCATGGTGGATATTATGGACTTTGTTAATTTTTCTCCAATCAGAACTCTTTCCTCTTTGGTTCTTATGGACATTGTTATTTTTTCTCATAGTGACATACTTGAAGGGTCACTTCACTTTGACTTATGAGTCAAGAATATTGATCTAGCGGCCCAATGTAAAAGCACTAACTAAGTGGTTGAGTTTCTACATCAGGATTTCTACCCCATTGACGAAGTCAACTCTAGAAAAAACATTTAAGCCTTTGAAAGTGCATGTTGGATATTATGGACATTGTTAATTTTTCTCCAATCAGACCTCTTTCCTCTTTGGCTCTTATGGACATTTGTTATTTTTTCTCATAGTGACATACTCGAGGGGTCACTTCACCTTGACTTACGAGTCAAGAATATTGATCTAGCTAGCCAATGTGAGATCATTAATTAAGTGGTTGAGTTTCTTCATCAGGATTTCTACCCCATTGACAAAGTCAACTCTAGAAAAAACATTTAAGCCTTTGAAAGTGCATGTTGGATATTATGGACATTGTTAATTTTTCTCCAATCAAACCTCTTTCCTCTTTGGCTCTTATGGACATTTGTTATTTTTTCTCATAGTGACATACTCAAGGGGTCACTTCACCTTGACTTATGAGTCAAGAATATTGATCTAGCGAGACAATGTGAGAGCATTAACTAAGTGGTTGAGTTTCTACATCAGGATTTTCGCCCCACTGAAGGGGGTAACCGTAGAAAAAGCATTCAAATCTTGGAGGATTACCGGTCAGAGAGAGCAAGCCATGGAAATTTTAGATCGTTGCCTTCATTCAGCATTGTGGCCCCAATAGCTTTCCTCGTACCTTGTGGATTCATGAAAATTTCAATGGACTTAATTTCCAGTTGCTTACGACTAGTCATATTGATTAGTTTCCCTGAAGAGTCACTTCACCTTGACTTATGAGTTAAGTATCTTGATTTAGTGCCAACGTGAGATTATTAGCTAAATGCTAGAATTTCCACATCAGGATTTCTACCCCATTGACCAAGTCAACTCTAGAAAAAGCATTCAAGTCTTTGAAAGTGCATGCCACCGAAATTTTAGACTCTTGCATTCATTCAGGATCGTACCGCAATTGCTTTTCATGAATTGCCACTTTCTTGGTAGATTCATGTGCATTTCCACTACTGCTTTCCATAAGTTGGCATTCAGTTCGGGGTATGTTTGATAACATTTCTCTTCCTAATAACAATTTTTTTTCAAAAATAGTTCTTTTTTATTTTTATTCCCTAAAATAGTTTCTGAGTAAAATGTGTTTGGTAACTACATAAAATTTCGATTCCTAAAATAAAAAAAAGAACATAAAGGCATTTTGTGCAACTTACAAACTTTTTTATCATGTAAAATTTCTTCTAATTTTCCAATATATTTTTTTTGAGATTTTTCTTTTTTTTTTTCTTCTTCCTCCTCTAGCTGATTGTTGCAATAGGTGGCGATTAGCAACATATAGTGATCAGCGATCGACATTGGCAAATGGCGACCGCTAGTGATGACTAGTGATTGACGGACGGCGGCGACTAACGACCGACGAGGCAGTGGTAGATGACAAGTCTCCATCGGTTAGAAGAGGAAGAAGAAGAAACGAACAAAAAAAATGACTTATTTCTATAAATTGTTTTCGAAAATAAGAAATTACTTTATTCTACTTTTTATTTCTATTCCAAATTTATTCCATGGCTACTTTTCTATTTCAGGGAATAGAAAACTTAATTGATATTCTTAAATAGATTTTTGTTTTTTTCCCTATATCGAGGAACAAAATAAACAAAAAATAAAAAAACAGAAGCGTTACCATGCAGGCCTTTAGTTTCTAGTCACTCACAACTAGTTATACTAATTGAAATTGGGAGAAGGATATTAGAAGTGCCATAAATTGTGTATGATGCTCACTTTACTTAAATGCCTTCGACAAGAAATTCCGGCTAAAAAATTATGCGGCATTTATAATTAAAATTTTATCTGAGGTGACATTTTTTTGGCACTTAAGTGATTACTTTTTAACTTGCTACATAACATCATTTGGGGCGCATTTGGTAACGATTCTGTTCTCGGGA
Source organism: Eucalyptus marginata (assembly GCA_014182565.1). Lineage (NCBI taxonomy): Eukaryota > Viridiplantae > Streptophyta > Magnoliopsida > Myrtales > Myrtaceae > Eucalyptus > Eucalyptus marginata. The sequence continues at coordinate 12,134,003 of CM024588.1, read as the reverse complement.
ACAGATTCTGATCAGAAATGCTTCTTTTCGATTCTATTCTCGGAAACAATTTCTAAGCATTTTAAGTCGTTTGGCAACTGTCCAAAATTTCTAATTCTGGAATAGAATTGTGTTTGGTACCGTGCTCATTGATTCTATTCCAAATCAATTTCTTTTAATTTTTAAATATTTTTTATGCTTTTTTTCTTTTTTTTTTCTTTTCTTTATTTCCTTTTTTCTCCTATTCTTCTTCTTCTTCTTGTGGCCGGTCGCCGCTCGTCGGCCGAGCCTCAGCGGCAGCTGGGCGAGACCTGCCTGGCCACCGGTAGGGCTGGGCGAGCCTCGCCAGGGCTAGGTGAGGCGCGCTTGGCCACCGGCGGGGTTGGGCAAGCCTCGCTGGTGGCTAGGCTTGCCTTCGGCGAGCTCACCAAACCGGTTGCCGGCAATCGACGGCAGCGGCGGTGGACATCGGCGAACGGTGGCGCGGGATGGCGCTCGATGAAGAAGAAGAATAAAAGAGAATAAGAGTTGGTTTTTATTCTTAAATTTGTTCTCGGAACAAGAATCAATTTTTTTTTTTCTTGATTCTGTTCCAAATCTAATTCTGAGAACAAAAAAATAGAAATTTGTTCCCGGGAACAAAAAATTTACCAAACACGATTATGTTCTAAAACTGCTACTAGGAATAAAAAATCAGAACCAGGCACTGTTTGGATGGTTACCAAACAGGGCCTTAGTGATTATATGCTGACTGGGCATGTTGGCAAGCCACGTAAGATCAAGAAATTAATAAAATATTACCACATCAAATTTCTAACGACTCGTATTGGAATTGGCACTTAACTGATTTTTTATTTTTTTTAAAGTGACATTTAAGTGATTCAAAAAGAACTTTTTGACCTTAAATGAGCACCGTACACAATTTATGGCACTTCCAATGTCATTCTCTCGAATGAAATTTTACAATCAATTGACAAGGACTGGATGCCAAGTAAAATGAACTATATCATTCTCACATCAATAGGATTAGTGGAATTTTTTGAGCTAGCCATGTCATTAAATTTATGATGCGAAATAAACATCAGTGAAAACTTGAGGCTATTTCTAGCGTTGCTAAGATTTGGATTCTAATTGGAACAAATAGAAACATCAAGGAGTAGTTGCGAACATTTGAAGGAAGGGGCTAATTGCAATTCTCCTCACAGTGGAGGGGGGTTGTCTGCAATTTTTTAAGAATTTATCTAACCCACTGGCTCCCGATATGAGAAGTAGAAGCATTATTCCCACTAGAAGGCCCCTACCCCAACCTTTGATCACGCAAATATGTGTAGTAAAGAACTATGAAGTGGAAAAAATAGTTCATGTTTTGCGTTTTTGTACATTTGCGAGCAAGATTGTGTAAAAATAAAACTAGTAACTTGAAAAGGTAAGGGCAGGACATGTAGGGATAATCTTGCAAAAATTCAGATCACGTCATCTGCCTTGAAGAATAGTAAGAGCAACATCAATGGCAGAACATGTCTTTTGGCTTTTTCCAGAGGAATCAGTGTCTTGGGTTATTTTCGTCGCGGTGAATTCAGGTTTCTTTGGACGAGGAATATCCACTTTACTGTTGATCATTGAAATAACTGTTGATATGGAAGGCCTATCTTTTGCCATTTCTTGTGTACAAAGAAGCCCCACATTAATGCACCTTGAAAGCCGAACCTCAAAGCATTTTGCAGGTATGTTTGGGTCACTAGTGCTAGAACATTCTCTTCATTCCATAAATTCCATGCCTGCAAATTAATCAAGTCAATTTACTATTGGAGTTCCAGTTTATGAGAATAGAATGCAGTTCCAACTTCTACATCGATGAGAGCTTACACTCCTAGAAGGCTCAAGCATTGATCTTCATCATGAAGACTAGTGTTCTGTCTTCCACTTACAATCTCCAATAATAATATGCCGAAATTAAAGACATTTGATTTTTTTGAAAGTTGCCCTTTCATTGTGTATTCAGGAGTCATGTAACCACTGCATTCCATTAAAGAGGTTTAGTTTCTCCCAATTGATCTAACAAGCCAATGTAAGAGCATTAACTAAGTGGTTGAGTTTCTACATCAGGATTTTTGCCCCATTGACGAGGGCATATGTAGAAAAAGCATTCAAGTATTGGAGGATTACGAGTCAAAGAGAGCAAGCCATGGAAATTTAGATCGTTGCCTTCATTCAACATTGTGGCCTTAATAGCTTTCCTGGTACCTTATGGATTCATGAAAATTTTAATGGACTTAGTTTCCAGTTGCCTACGACTAGTCATATTGATTGCTTTTCTTGAAGAGTCACTTCACCTTGCCTTATGCGTCAAGTATCTTGATCTAGTGTGCCACCGTGGGAGCATTAGCTAAATGCTAGAGTGTCTACATCAGGATTTCTACCCCATTGACGAAGTCAACTGTAGAAAAAGCATTTAAGCCTTTGAAAGTGCATGCCGCGGAAATTTAAGATTCTTGCATTCATTCAGGATTGTGGTCGCAATTGCTTTCCATGCTAGAGTGTCTACATCAGGATTTCTACCCCATTGACGAAGTCAACTGTAGAAAAAGCATTTAAGCCTTTGAAAGTGCATGCCGCTGAAATTTAAGATTCTTGCATTCATTCAAGATTGTGGTCGCAATTGCTTTCCATGCTAGAGTGTCTACATAAGGATTTCTACCCCATTGACAAAGTCAACTGTAGAAAAAGCATTTAAGCCTTTGAAAGTGCATGCTGTGGAAATTTAAGATTCTTGCATTCATTCAGGATTGTGGTCGCAATTGCTTTCCGTGAGTTGGCATATAGTTTCTAGTCGCTCACAACTAGTTATATTTATTGAAATCTTACAATCAATTGACGAGGACTGCAATGTTGAGTAAAATGAACTATATCATTCTCCCATCAATAGGATTAGTGGAATTTTTTGAGCTAGTCATGTCATTGAATTTATGATGTGAAATGAACATTAGTGAACACTTAGGACTATTGCAAATTTGAGGGTATTTCTGGCGTTGCCAAGATTTGAATTCTAATTTGGAACAAATAGAAACGTCAAGGAGTAGTTGCAAATATTTGAAGGAGGGGGCTAATTGCAATTCACCCCACAGTGGAGGGGGGCTGTTTGCAATCTTTCTTGAACTTTATCTAACCCACTAGTTCTTGAGATGAGAAGTAGAAGCATTATTCCCATCAGCAGGCACCAAATTTTCAAACCCCAACTTTTGATGACACAAATATCTGTAGTAAAGAACTACAAAGTGGAAAAAAAATAGTTCATGTTTTGTGTTTCTATACATTTCCAAAAAAGATTCCGTAAAAATAAAACTAGTAACTTGAAATGGAAAGAACGGGACATATAGTGAGAATCGTGCAAAAATTCAGATTATGTCATCTGCCTTGAAGAGCAGTAAGAGTAACATCGTTGGCAGAACATGTCTTTTGGCTTTGTCCAGAGGAATCTGTGTCTTGGGTTATTTTCCTCGGGGTGAAGGCAGGTTTCTTTGGACGAGGAAGATCCACTTCACTGTTGATCATTGAAATAACAGTTGATATGGAAGGCCTATCTTTTGCCCTTTCTTGCGTACAGAGAAGCCCCACATTTATGCACCTTAAAAGCTGAACCTCAAAGCATTTAGCAGGTATGTTTGGGTCCACTAGTGCTAGAACATTGTTTTCATTCCATAACTTCCATGCCTGCAGATTAATCAAACCAATTTACTATTGGAGTTCCAGTTTATGAGAATAGAATGCAGTTCCAACTTCTAAATCAATGAGAGCTTACCAATCCTAGAAGGCTCGAGCATTCATCTTCATCACGAAAACTCGTGTTCCGTCTCCCACTTATGATCTCTAGTAATAATACGCCGAAGCTAAAGACATCTGATTTTTCCGAAAATCGCCCTTCCATTGCGTATTCAGGAGCCATGTAGCCACTGCATTCCATCAAAGAGGTTTAGTTTCCTTAATCTGAGTAGAGAATAAAATCACTAGGAATGTCAAAACTAAAGAGTTACTAACTAGGTTCCCACAACTCTTCGTGTATTAGCTTGATTTTCATTTCCTCCAAATATTCGAGCCATTCCAAAGTCTGAAATTTTTGGATTGAGCTCATCATCCAGCAAGATATTGCCTGCCTTCAAATCTCTATGTATAATCCTTAGTCTAGAATCCCTATGAAGATAAAGCAAACCTCGACAAATTCCATCAACAATGTTGAACCGTGTTCTCCAATCCAAATGTACTCGTTTTAGTGGATCTGCATGGACATAGAAGTTTAATTCGAAAAATTCATTTTTGCAATTGGAAAAGAGTGAAATGCACAGAAGTTTAAAGCCAAACAGGAAACCTATAGCATCTGAAGCAACAACTGTCCAATCATTTTCAAATGGCTGACAGCTAACTATACAAATGAGGCTTCTTGGATATATGGCATGATTGATAGTTTGAGGCAACATTTAAATAAGCGAAATATTACCAAAAAGAAATGTGTCTAGGCTCTTGTTTGGCATGAATTCATAGATTAACATCTTCTCATCTCCTTCGACACAGCATCCGAGCAGTCTAACGAGATTTCGATGTTGGACCTTACAAATGACCACCATTTCGTTTATAAATTCCTTCTGTCCTTGTCCTGAGGCTCTCGATAGCCTCTTGATTGCTATTTCCTGACCGTTTGGCAGTCTCCCCTGTACACAGGGACTAAATGAGCTCCGAAAATTGACACACACGCACACACAAACACAATTACATATATAATACTCTACGTGAATAGTTATACCTTATATACTGGCCCGAAACCACCCTGCCCAAGCTTATTGGCCTCACCAAAGTTTCCTGTTGCGGCAGCCAATTCTTCAATTTTATATTTTACAAACTCCTGGAACTCGACTCTGCTCAAGTTCTCTCCAAGTATTACTACTGAAGGGCCTTCTCCACTGGACAAATGTTTTTCCTTACTTTTGTTTAATGCTGATCCAGAAAAATAGAGCTTGTTATTTATTCCATGCAAACTCAGAAATTATTGGCAATTCTAAAATTCAACAGCTACACTACTCTTTACCTCGTTTTTTCACCTTCCTTGTGGCAAACCATATTGTGATGATAATAATGAGTGTTCCTATGATGACTGTAGTTGCTATGATTTCTCTCAGATGTCCCTTTTCATCTGGAGATCAGAACAGGGACATTAATTGACGCCTCAGACTATGTTCATGCTGCCAGTAAGCAATTACTAAACGAATTTTTTGGAACCCTTGTTTTATAGCTAACAATGAGACTTTGTCATAGTCAAGAAGATATGCAAAATCTACTCCTTTATCAGGGCTCAAATATAGGCTCGATATTAGACCCTGCTTAAGCTGCACTACCAAATTGATAAGAACCATCATCTAAGAGTGAAGTTAATTTACCGAGTTCTGAGTGGGCCAGCCGAACGTAAAGAGTTGTTCCTCCAACGGAGAACTTCTGTAGGTCAATTAGGTCTTGTGTCCAGAACATGCAGCCAACACCAGGGTCAAATGCATATGCTACACATGAACAATTAATTGAGCAATTTCCTGGGCAATCACTTTCCAGTGTAGAATAAAAAATTCCCGAATTTGGCACTTTCATCATTTCCAGCTTTAAAAATCCATCCTTTTTGCTGGCTGTACTGCTACCATTTGTAGTTCCATTGCACTGCAGCAATGACTTCCGAATGCATCCACTGGACCAATTTCCTCTGCTCCATTCCTCAAAGTTTTTAGGCTCAAAGCCTCTCAAGCAGCTACAAATTGGTGAATTCTTGGCATTGCAGATTCCGAACGGTCCACACTGGCCATAGACATCACAATCGCTCACCCGAGATGACCAAACAATCCCCCAGGAACTGCTATTCTGATCCAAGTATGGTTGCACCAAATCCCCATTTGGTTTCAATAACAAATATGACGAGTAAGATGCCTCAGCAAAACTGTAAGTCAGATAGACTGTTCCTTCGTGATCGTCCACCAGGTTAAACCCATTAATATAGACTGATTGCATCTTTGGTACTCCAATGAATATATTACCATTCCATGGACCACTTCGCCAATACAGAGAACTGCCATTCCGAATGAAAAGTTCAGGAATGTTATGCAGATCAAGACTCGCTGAGAAGCTTCCAATTGATGGATCAGAAGGGCTTTTCCAAGATGTTAATGCCTGCGTCTCATTTGTTCTCGAGTTAGTGATCAGCTTCATTTTCTGTAAGAATGAATCAGTCATGTGCTGGAAACTGTCCCAGAGAGTCTCTGAATCATTTGCACTAGAGTTAGAGGTCTGTTTGAGCAAGACCAGGTTCCCAGAATCTGACAACTGAGCTTTTGCATCGGTTACAGAGTTGGAAACATTTGATGACCAAACTAATTCCCCCTTTCCATTCATGACCACAAGATTACCATGATCGGATATCCTCACAACACCAGAAGAGTCAAAAATTGGATTCTCCCTGTTCGCTACCCAGAGAACATTATATGTAGAAACATTATTGTACCAAATCCCTACATAGCGATTTGCAGAACCATTAGGGCTAAAGAATCCCATTCTGTAGAGACCTCCACTTGATGTTATACTTGCAGGGTCTTGGATATACTCTGTTGCAGTGATGACATCTCCTCCAGTGCAAAATTTTACAACATAATGAGACACTAGAGAAAGAAAGACCAATCTTGCTTTTCCCAGAAATATCATGATGACAACTTCAATCTTTCCTCCTCAGCAACAACAAATAACACAGCACGCTGCCGCAACACTACTGCCAATGGTTGAGGACAAAAACACCACGAGCCGCAAGTGAATTTGAGGACAGAAGATGAAAATCAGAATTCTGCAGAGGAAGGCCTAATGGCGGTTTCCCACTACAAGAGATACCCAGATGGCCTAATTATCATTTACATAGTCCCTGGCTAATGGAGTTAAGGAGCTTCAGGAAGAAAGCCGCATCTCGGGATCTGATTTTTCTAGCTAATGGCCCCACAGCTTTTCGCAGAGTTCAAGATTGTTTTCTCTACTATTCCGCATATGCGTTGCATATTGGATCTCTCATCATTTAAACCGCTTGTTCTTCATATCCACAATCTTCCTGTTCTCGATCATGAGATTCTTAGGATATTTTCAGTCAAATTAATTTTCTGCTTAGCGTCTTCCAATTTCATATAGTATATGGATATTATCATTTGAACTCATGTCAAATCATATGATTTTTCCCAATTATTTAAAAAAAGAAAACTCACGCATTCGCTCAATTAATTAGTGACTCAATAAAATTGGAACCACTGCATTTGCCCCAATGGCCACATTTCCAACATGGAGGGGGGGGTGGGGGATTTGAATCCCCACTTTCTCGGGGAGACGATTTAGTTTCAAGCCTGGGTTTCCTAGGGTAAAAGTCTGAAAGTGAAAGTTCAAATATGAGTAGAAATATAATAGAACCAACCAAAATAAAATAAAATAAAATAAACATAAAATTGGGCCTTAAAGAATTCACCCTCCACTTTTTCCTTTTTTACATTCTTAAAATTCAAAATATTTGAAACTTTCACGATGCACCAACACATGTAGTATCACAATTTAAAGCATGATGGCCCCAAGCATCCAAATTTAATATTTTATATCAATGTTCACTTCCTTTAGTCGACTGCCCGTAATCTCAGTTAACCACGTCAAAGGCTGATTGTTTCTATTAAGCATCATTAATTAATGTCAATCGAAAAGGCAAAAAGAATTATTTAGTGTATATTATATTAAATAAGAAAATTTTTTAAGGAAAGTTGTATGTTGCTGGCGTTTCAACCAGGTACCCTTCCAAAAGTACCGGTCTTACCATCTGATGGCTGAACTGCATCAGACCAAATTACCCGGTCTTCAAGAAATACGAAGAACCTCTAATTTCTCCACCGATTCGAGGTCTCGGAGGGCTGCGGACGACGCGAGTCACGAAAGTCATTCCCACACCAACTTCCAATCACCACTTTACCTGTGGAGGAGGATGAGGACGACGACCAGGCATCACACCTTCAGTGACTCGCTACAGCATGTGAATTGTGTGAAATGGGACTGAGGGACGAAGACTGAGCTGTGGGTCAAGTCGTCTCCACTGAGATCACATCGCCCCAATTCTAGCTCTCTCAATCTTCTCGTACGAGCTGACCAAAAAAAAAAAAAAAAAATCTTCTCGTACGAGACGACGGAGGGGACGGTGGGGAGGAACGAAAGGACGTGTTTTGGACGGTTTCTGAATTGCCGTTTCAGCAGGCAATGAGAGAGAACATACGAACCAAGCTGTGCGAAAAGGACTCAAGACTTCAGACGTTGCCCCTGGAGTCCCGCATGTTTCTGGGGCCCGGTCGGCTCTCTCGCTAGGGGCCGACCCCATTTCGCCAATTATTGCTTTAATATAAAAAATAAAATAAATAAATAAATAAAAACTCAATGCATAAGCTAATCGATTCTATTTCAGTTTCTGAAAGATCTCATCCACGATCCCTCATAATGAAATGGTTACTGTATTTTATCTTTTGCTCATTAAATTCATTGATCTAAATGAGTTTGGTCAAATCAAGTGAGCAGGTCGTATTTAAGAATGTAATAACTTATCTAGACTCTATCAATTTAATATATAAATATGTATGTATGTATGTATGTATGTATGTATGTATGTATGTATGTATAAAGATTTTCAAACTAAGAAAGTAAGCATCTACTTGTCTATCTATAGTCACTAATAATTTTTTTTATGTGATTAGTGACTTTTCATAACAATACACTCTTCAACATTTCATAAGTAACAATTTGGTAAATTTTACAACGTGACTAACAAGTTTTCATAACAATTTATTGGTGAGCAACAATTTTCTGTAGATGATTAGTAACTTTTATGTGAAAAAAGTATTGGTTTTATTAAGTTTTTGGACGAATCTAGGTTTAGTAACCTATATATTTTGATTAAGTAGTAAGTTTTTTGAGTGACTGATAATTATTTGAGGGGAAATTACTTTCAATCTAACAAAATTAGCAATATCAACATACGGTTAATGACTTTTTGATTTTTTTTTAAATTCAATATATTAGTAAACATACTAAGTAAGTCTTACATTGAGTTCATTGATTTTTCTTAAAAGGTTGTTTTCACATCTCTTTAGCTATTAAAAACTAGTGGAATTTTTATTTTTTATAAAAACCTGTAGAATAAGTTAGGTTAATTCAAATTTTCCCTATACACTTTCAAGATTATGACACTCAACCGTGGTGACTTATTTTGTCTATGTTAACACCATACACTTTGTTCTTTTTTGGTCTTGATCACCCAAAACTCCATCATGGGCTTCTGATTGTAATAGATTTCATTATATGTCACATCGAGAGAATCACAAACCCGTTTTTATTTTCACTCTCCCATTGTTACCTGTCACTTCACTTACCTTCATTTTTTTGTGGCCCTAAAAATGTCTTAGAAGTTCCAAGGGAAAATTCATAGTACTTTCCCATTCCATGAAGAAAAATATGCTTACAGCTCAATTTTTTACCCTAATGTTTCTAATTTGGGGGTATTCAAAAGGGCAAGTGACTTGTACATGCGAAAGAAAAAAGACAGTTGGCTAACTATTTTCACTAAAACTAAGTATTTTTGTGTATGATTTTCATGTAAAAAAGTCATTGCACCTTAACATTACTAGATACGTACAAAAAACATCATATCTCTATCACTCTGACAACATTATACGCACTTTGGATCTGACCAACATTTTATGTGGAGCATTGCACCAAAATTTGATGATGGAGTTGTTGTACCTATCAATTTTCCCTGGCAACCGGGACCTACTCCACCTTTGCAACCGTGATCTTTTTTTTTTTTTTTTTTTTTCCTGTTGATCGAATGCAACTGAGATCTTTACCAAGTGGATTATGATATGATGGATGCTGCAACTTGCAAGTGATTCTATTTTGGCGGTCTTGCTGCCAAACTTGAGCAACTTTTATTGACGCATTCTAGATGTTATTCATATTAACTGAATCTAGCTTAGCATACCTTAATCTGTGAGAGCACCACTCTGACCGGCACTTCATACTTAGCATGCTTAATCAACGTTAGACCATCGACAACTTTCAAAAGTCGGACAGTTCAATTTTCCTAGTTTTGGCTTTAATAGATTTTGTAGTGTTAGAGAAATATTTAGGATATTTTATGATTCTTGAATGGTATTGAATATTTTGTTACTTTAGATAATCGTCATGTATACCCCTTAAATGGCTTGTGTACTCAACTTGAAATTGTACATAATATAATGATTTTTTATTATCACAATTCTCAAATTGGTATTAGAGCCATTGTTACTTGAGGTGCACCCATCGAGTTTGCTACACGTTGGCCTCCACGACGTCAGCTGCATTGCTGCTACCTGTTCTCCACCAAGACTAGAACCTTTAGTTGATGTTCAACATACTTCCATTGCTCATTTCGATAAGCCATCACCACCATCGGACTCACTGCCCTTAGACAAGCAAAACCCTAAAATTTCGTCACCAACATACACTAGATGCCTCTACACGCGCCACCATGCGCCATCACGTCTCCAACTTGAGGAGCCCACCGTTATTCCATGGTGATTTGAAAGCCTTCCATTGCGTAATTGAAAAACAAACACCAATCCATGACTTGTCGTCCTCCATCAAGGCAACTCAGGAAGTCTCATCGCCAACCATCTACGGACAAGGCTTTGCACACTACCAAAAGGATCTAAGCGTGATATCCGCACGCCTCCTCAGCGACACGCGCCTGCATGAGTCACGGGCCTCCACTTTGCTGGAGTCATCCACTACATCACTTCTGCTTTGCTGACATTATTCAACATGTCAGCGTTATGTCACTGGTGACTGTTGATCGTTGATTTGTTCAAACCGAACTAGACCATTGACTAGTCTACACTTCCATAGCTTCATTGAAGTGGTCCTCTCGTGCGAACACTTCAAGTCTACTGAAGGCGAAGAACTAAAAGACTCTTGATTCTAAAGCCAACATCATCAATTATTGAGATGCTCTTTCTCATAGGAGCTTTTCCATAGGTTTTAGTTGTCTTTATAATTTCCTGTCTTTTATGTTACTGTTGTTAAGAAAATCCTTTATGATGTTTTGAAGATGACAAAATAAATCAAAGGCTACTAACGTGTTTAATGATTGAGTAATAGACTATGTAGATGATAGAACATGTAAAGAATATTGTCGAAATCTATACTTGAAAGAACCAGAAGATAGACTCTATGCTAAAGTTGAACTTATTCATACTGTGTTCGAACATTAAGGCTAAATATGTTCAGAAGAAGAATATATTCAGACTTACGTTTAGATTGTAAAGTCTATTTCAGATGGAAGATACTCAAATTCTACTTTTGACAGAACGTACTTAGACTTTATATACAGAACAAGACACAAGTTCAAAACATGAAAGTCCAAAACGAAACATGTTCAGAAGGAGACAACTTGACAGAACAACTTGACAGAACGTAATATAAGCCCCAAATATATAACGGCTAGTGATCTTGTTTGGATTTTATATCAAGATAGATTTGATTGACTCAATCTAATTGATTGACAATTGAATCTTGAAGATAAGAACTTTCTAAACAAAAAAGCTTTACTTATGGAAACAAATATTCTGTTTGTATGGGCAATCAAAAACAATTTGGAATTCTGCTTCTGTCACTCAACGACTACTAAATCTTCTTGATACAGATCTGTTTAATGGGTAGATTGGAAGACGATCCTCTAGACACTATCCAATGGCTAGTTTGGAAGTGGATGAGTATTTAAAGAAATCAAGGACCGAGGAGCAAGTAAGAGACGGAGCGTGAAATCTATAATTTCAAAGTCTGAGCGAACTTCGATCATACACTTGTCTTTCGTGAGCTTAAACATTTGTGATCATGAGAGAAATACCAAAAGAATGACTTAGTAAGATAGTGTGATCCACCACTAAATGTTTGCACTTAAAGTTGTAATCTCTTGTTGATCATATAGTGGAATCTAGCTAGAAGGCTATTAGTATGGGAAAATGGACGTAGGCTTGATCTAAGCCAAACCACTATAAATTTCATGTGCAACATTCTCTTCTCTTAACTCTTCTTATTTAAGTTCGTTGCATACTTACAGATTATTTCAGAAGTCCATTCCATCACATAACAAATTCTGAATATCTACTAGAAATTTGGTGGCTCGTTTATCAAACTCTGATCCTTATTCAGACTTTGCTCGCAACTTATTTTATTCTACATTTATTTGTCAAGACTTCTTTTGAACATATATTCACCCTCCCTTTAGGTGGTAATACTAGCACTTTCAATTGGTATTAGAGTTGTAGAACTTGTCTTATTAAAGTGCTTGTACTTTTGAGCTAAAGATCTTCTATGGCTAGTATATTAGCACCAAAGCTGATTGAAGGGTAAAGCAACACCAGGCCACCATATTTCAATGGAAATGAATACAATGTTTGGAAAAACAAAATGAAGGCATTCCTAAGATCCGGAGATCCCTTGCAACGGGATGTTGTGGAAAAATAAATCAATCCCACTGCTGCGTCTACATCAAATAGGAATGGCAAAAACAAAGAAACCAAATCCCCTACTCTTATGCCTTCGACGGAGATATCTAAAAAAGAAGCTCTTAATGCAAAAGCCATTTATTCCTTATACTATGTGTAACGTCCTCAACTTCGAGCCCTTTATATGGTAAAAGAGAAGTCCAAACTTGGTTTCACCGGTTAAGCCAAGTTGTGTCTGCTTCCTCCGATCATGTCTTAGGCATGAACCCCAAGCCAAATAAGATAGTTGATCTTGGTCAAATTTAATTAGTCCATGATGACAAGGCCTTCAGAACTTAGATATTTTTCAAGTTGTATTTAATGCCTTCATCATGTAGTAAATTAAGGAGCACGAACACTTGGCACATTGGGACTTTACATCAGAAGATAAGATTAGATTTGGATTTAAAGCCATTAATGAAGGGGACACCTCAACCTTGGATAATCAAAATTTCTTGGAAAAACAAGTGTGAACAAATGTGAACTTATTAAATAAAGTGGGGAAAAAGATATCTCTATGGCCTAGGCTCATTAATATCTTAGGATCTAAGTGTGAATAGTAGACTTTGGAACCTACAAATGAGAGGTCACATGTAGAGAGAGAGAGAGAGAGAGAGAGAGAGAGAGAGAAGGCCAAGACAAATCTAACTTTGGATCAAGACAAGTCTACCTTATCTCTTTTGGACGTTAGCTAATAAATAACCGAGACAAGTGTCCAAGCTAGTATAGAGCCTACTTAGGATCTTGGGAGATAAGATTGTACAGTCATAAATGACCCTTGATTCAAGGCCAAATGAGAACACTTCTCTTTTCAATTAGAATTTACCTTATTTAATGTTTGAAATTTCTGGACCTTTGTTGTTTGCCAATTTTACAAAGCTTTTTATGTTACGGATTTGGAGAAGCTTTCTTCATGAAAGTTGTTCAAACATTTTGATCTATAACATGATTAAATTTAATATTTTTCTAAGGCGAAATGGTTGAGACGAAGGCCCAATCAATTACCGTATACAACCTGCTCAGTATAATGAAAACGATAACCAAGTTGCTTTCTCGAATTATTATAAAATCTTTCCTTATGAATTTGGACATACTTCCTACACAAAAGTTTTAAATGAAATCCATATCTATAACATATTAAAATTTCAAAGAGTTTTCTGAAGATTTGAATTTTGAAATGAGTCTCTCTCTCCAACCGTTGAATCTGCGACGGATGAAATTTTGGGTTGTGTTCAATGATTTTCTGCTCTTTCCACAGAACGAATTTGGCTTGGATTCCTAAGGTCTTCTCTACAACATATTAAAATTATATAATTTTTCAAATCCGTTTGATAAGGTAATGGTACTGATTTCTAAAGTTGCTCAAAACTGTTTTGCGTTTGAATGGAGAACCACATGCCCAACTTGGAGGAGAAGGGAACTGCATGCCTAACTAGAGGAAGAAGCCAATCTAAAGTTTTCTTGGCTTGAAGATAAGAATGTATTAAATGCTTTTGGAAGCTAGCTAATTAATGAGCTTAATGAATCACATGCTTATGTGTTTAACTTGGAAACCAAGTTATCCAAAGTCCAAGTTTTTTTATGACCAAATCTTAGATAAATCTTAGGGTATGATGGCCCTAGATTATAGCCTTGATAAGCAAGGCAAAAACCAACCAGTTAGAAGAAGACATTAGGCATTAAAGGGGCTTATGTGTCCCTTAGGCGTTATAGGCAATAACGAGCCTAGATTGAGCCTTGGAGAGTAAGCATATAGGTGGACCAATCACAAGCTAACACCAAAGGACCTAGGCGCCAACTCGAGAAGATAGGTAGGCCAACTCATCATTTAGGCGTAATCATAAGTTTGCATAAAAATATAAGAGGAATAGGCCTATAAATAAGAGAAAGCATCCTCACATTTGGAGGCTTAACCATTCTCTTCTATCCTCTCATTTCCTCCATTCTCTTTCATGCCCTTCTCTTCCAAGCCGCCCTAGACCCTGACTGAACACCAATGTCACGTCCCGAATCTCGAGCACGCACACATCCCTCGGTGGTCGACTAAATTGCGACGTTCCCAGGATGCGTCGCCGATTCATGCACATGCGGAAGCGAAACAAACAAATCCCCTGACAACAAACAAGCATGAGATAGAAAAGCAGGACACAAATCTCACAAACCCACTTTTATAATCAAACTGAGTCAACCCTACGAAGTTATATATAGAAAGTCAAGATCCATAAAGGACTACTAAGCTAACCCCACCCCGGACCCTCCTACTTGGGATCCCGGTCCACTACGATACCGTCAGGGATGTCGAGGTCTAGAGGGTCAGCTACCTCCTCTGCAAGCTCCTCACCCTCGGGCAACTGGTTCACCTCGATATCGTTATGATATCAGCGTCATGCATGGGGTCGAGCTCAAAATATTCGCCATCGACAGTAGGTCTGTCGAAACCATCCAAGGGTCCCTCCCGAACCCTATTAAGCCTGCGACGAAACCATAATTTGAATTTATGAGGGACCAACTCAGGTAGGCCCTCATCGACCCAAAAGGTAGTAACCAGAAGCTCACAGGTCCAGTCGAGGTTCCTGTTGATAGGGAATATAGTGCGCTCCTCCTCGGCCTCTCGCAGCCGACCAAAATGAACGGGGTGCACCTCCATCTAAGGACCTGAAAAGTTAAACTCATGACGGGGTGAGATAATGTCTCAGTAAGTCTATGCCCTAAACCCCGATTAGGAAGATAATACACCTAGAGGCAGCCTATACACACATCACAAAAGACTTACCTCGCCTCAACACCTTCCTGCATGTTAGCATAGCTCATATAATAGATGCATACAAAAAATGCATGCGATAATTGAAACGTTTCACTTTCATATATCAAACAATTGTAGGGGGTCTCGATTATAAGGCCAAATCGTTATGACACGTCCCATTCCGTGCCACACAATTTCGTCCCATAATCAGGCGCAGCTATCTCACTCATTCAAGCATTCCAATTAATTACGACTTCACGGGCACGGTTTACTCAATGTTCGGCGGTCTTCTGGCATAACCGGGCATCGTCTCACCCCATCAAGCACGGCAACGTCTCCCTCTAGCCGGCATTCCTGAAGGAGCATCGATCCAGCTTCTATCGCAATCCGGCAACCGTTGATGTGGGGCATTCCATATAGGAGCAACGCCCACCCGACCTTTCTCGGGTGACGGATTCTCATAGCGATCACACACACATTCAATCTCGGCCAAAGATACTGTGCTTCGTATTAAAAACACCCAGTAAAATAGGTGTGTGTGGACACACGGTCAAATCAAACCATAAAACGTAATACCCTCTTTTTTTAAAAATCCCACGAATTTATATAGCACTTAAAAACATTTTCAGCGTCAAAAACCGACACTCGGTATTTTTCTGATTAAATACCAAAATTCCACATTTTTGAAATAATAGATCAAAATTCATCAATCATCACTCAATTGCATAATTTAACAATCAATTGCACAAACTAACTGCACCACGACAATCGGCACGAAATTCTAACAACCAGCTATCTCGGTATAATTTTCAGAAATAAATAAATTACAAAATAATTAAATAAATGCAAAATAATTAAATAAATCACTAATTAAGCTATATACACTAATCTAATCACCTAATTGGACTTATTAAATTAATCTACCTAGGCTAAATGTACACAACCTACTAAACTATCTAAATAAATCAACTAATCACCTAATTGGCCTAACTAATTAATCTAATTTAACTAAATAAGCGAAATAAATACACTAACCTCACTAAGACTAATCTAAACCTCATTAAGCATAATTAACCTCCTAATTAAGGTTTAGAAAGTAAACTCATCGGTTTAATGAGCCGATGAGTTCACGGCGACGGCGATGCGGAGGTGAGCAAGACTCGAGCCTATGGCGACGCCAATGGAGGTCCGGAAAGGCTTGAAAATAGCCTTGGAAGGCCCATAGCCCAACCAGGGCTTCGGTTCTATGGCTGAACCGAAGAAGCTAGCTGGGTGGCTTGGCTGGCGCGAGAACAGCACAGCGGGCGGACGAAGGCGTGCTGGCGGCTCGGGGATGGCGACGGTGGCTTCCAAGTGGACAACGACGAGCAGCCAGGGGCTGACGGAGCTACGACGGGCGGCCAAGGGCTTCGGGATGACGAGGACACGAGTGGGAGGCAGGCCGATGCTCGGGCGGCTAGCGGGCGGTGCAGGCTGCTCGAGCGGACTAGCGATAGCAGTGTGCGGCTAGTAGCTTCGACAAGGGCTTGGCTGGACTTGGCTGGTTCTTTGCTCTTGATTCAGTAATAATGGAGAAGAAATGCTAAGGAAGAAGAGAAGAAGCTGCCGAAACTGGAAAGGGGGAGACAAGAGCCTTCAATGCTCATCTAAAATATCCTAAATACTTGAGTGTGAAGCCCCCAAAGTCCACAGCCCTTATCAGCAGCAATTTCCTCTCCAAACCTTCTCCTAGAAGCCAAGGATGATGTCCCAAATGTTGCAACCCCCATGGCCTACAAATTTCATGAATTCCCTCACCAATTTCACACCAAATCTCTCCAATTCAATCCAATTTGGTCCCCAAAAATACCAGCTAAGGTGCCCACACCAAATCCACAATTTTCCTCACCAATTGATCCAACTTGAAGGCCAAAGTGCACTCAATTTAGCCCATCCAAATTTCTTGAACCAATTTCGCCGAATTTTGATTTTTCACCAAAATCTCGGCCTCGTCGAAAAATTTTCAAAGGATGAGTCGATGTCCATAAAATAAAT
This sequence comes from Eucalyptus marginata, assembly GCA_014182565.1. NCBI lineage: Eukaryota > Viridiplantae > Streptophyta > Magnoliopsida > Myrtales > Myrtaceae > Eucalyptus > Eucalyptus marginata. Next base: position 12,116,639 of record CM024588.1, on the reverse strand, counting down.
CATGACACACAACAACTTTCGATTTTTGAAATCGAGTTCAATTTCGCGGTTAATTTCAACCGAACGCGATTTTAGCATGACCTAATCTATCGGGTAGCTTTTAGGAAGCACGTTTGACCTGTGGTCGATTATTTTCGATCCACATTGTGTATCTTTGACACATTGGCGACTCTCGGTTGTCATAAAAATCTCAAGGTTTCAATTACGGGCACATGATACATAATGGACAGAAAAATCGGTCTAGTGCCGTTCGACGCGAATTTTGCAATCAGGTGGAATCACCCACACTTTAATTACATGCCTATGTCGAATCGACCTATCTCCGGTCTCTAATCAATTTTAACGATATTGTATTGACCCTTACAGATTAGCACGGTCGAGCAGTCGATTCATAGTCAAATTCTTAAGTCGGTCGCGTTTAAATTCCTTAATGACTTCACCTGATAGATTAGTTATCTCGTGAGTGATCAGCTCAGAGAAAAAGACTATAGACGCGTCTATGAAAAGCCCATTTCATTTAAATTGAAACATGGTCGAAAATCAGGATATCACAACCAAAGAAGCATCTTGGAGCTAGGTCTAAAAACTAGTAAGTAGATTTTCCTAACTCTTCGATAGAGCGATGTGCTACGCTTATCGATTTTAGGAATATATCATCGTTTGCTTGTGTTGACTTTGTATTGTTATGCTTGTTGTGTTTCTATTGCTTGTTGTTGCATTAAGTAAGTTCATGATCACGCATGAGTGTCGAGCACACCTGAATGACGAGGAGAGGTCTCGATGACTATGGACAATGCTAAAACCTAACCAAATGGTTCAAAGTCAAGGTGACGAGCCCGAATTGCATCCGGCATGAGTTTGACTTAATAAAATACAAGAGTCGTTCATTAGTTCACTTTGTATAGCACGCCTTCGAGCCTTTCATTTGGCTAAAAGTTTAAATATAACACGAATCGATTGATGCTTGAAATACATAGACACACAATGGACTTATATGCCGATGCTGGGGGATGCTAGCTCATTGCCTGGGGTAAAGCCCCGGATGCCGTCTCGATATTGAGATCGTGGATGATGTCGGCCCGAGTGAGGCCGATGCCTGGGGGTCGCCCTGGATGCCATCCTGGTAATGAGATCGAGACAATGCTGGTTGCCAGGGGGGGGGACCGATGCCCGGTGGTTACCGGAAGAGCCAATTAATTTCGGCTAATATGATACTGAAAAAGAAAAATGAAAGTCCATGTGTGGTCCATGACTAATACATGTGTGATGTTTGCAAAAGCTGGGTTTGTTTGATATGTATTGTTAAGTCCTTGTATCAATTTGAGTATATATTTCATTTGGGTCACTTAGTGCTTAAATGAGTTTCATGAGATGTGAGCATCCCTTTTTATGACCGAAATGATCATAAGCCACGGATCCTTGGAAAATTTGTTCGTATTCACTAACTCATTGTCTTTGATTCTTGAAAGCATATAGACAGTTGAGAGCCTTTCATATGCATAAGCAAGGCAAGGCACGAACCTTGCTATTGATTTGCCATCGACTGTGGATGGCAACCTTGTATCCAACGATCGATGGCAAGATGTCCTCCTATAGGAGGATTAGGGATTTCTACTTACTGAGTCATTGACTCACTTTTATTGTTCTCACCATTTCAGGTGTATGATGGGTGAACCAGGGTCCAAGAAGGGAATGAATCTAACATAAGGGTCGCTTTTGGGAGCAGCACGGTAGAGGAGCTAGGCTACCCCAGCCCTTTTGATTATATATGGAACGAAAATAAGTAGCCCAGGACTAGGATGGTCATGTAATCAAAATAGCTTTTAATGGGTGAATATGTATGTGTTGCTTTTATTTACTTGGCTTGCATGTGTCTTGCCCGGCTTCCATGTGTGTTTGTACGGGATTATTTATGATTGCTTCCGCATGTGCTTAACTAAAGATAAAAGACTTGCCGAACGTTCGACATTGCCTAGGGCGTCAATGTTAAACCGCCGAGTCATGCTCTCGTGTTAGAGATGGGGTGGGGGTGTGACACTGTGCCTTGTCTCCTGCTGAATATAACGGAATTTTTTCATGTGAAACAGCTAAAAAAGTTTGGGATAGACTTCATGTTACTTATGAAGGGATTGATCGTGTAAAAGAGACAAAAGTAAATTCCTTACTTAGCCAATATGAATCCTTCAAGATGAAGCCAAGAGAGTCAATTGGAGATATGTTTAGTCGTTTTACAGAAATTGTAAATGGTTTGGCATATCAAGGTCGGCCAATTTCTATCCCAATGAAGGTCAACAAACTTTTGCGAGGTCTTTCAAAACATTGGAACCATGTTAAGACCTCAATCCAGGAGACTTAGAAGATTAAGCCACTTTCCGTTGATGAACTTATTGGCACTCTTCAATCCTACGAAATGCAACAAATCATTTATGAAGATCCTGCAGGTAAGAAGTCCATCGCTTTAAAATCTAACATTGGTTTTGATGATATAGACTCGGAAAATGACATGGACAACGAAGAACTTGCTTTTATGATCAAGAAATTCAAAAAGCTGAGTAGAAAATGAAGGAAATTCAGTGGAATAAAACAATATAAGTAGAATGGGTAGAAAAGAATATTGAAATAAGATGATGAGCAAGGAAATATATGCTTAATGACACATTCAGACTCAGACTCAAATTTGGAATCAGAATCAGAGTCTGACTCAAACACAAACTCGGAATCTGATAAGGAAATCGAGATAAGTCATTCAGAAATTCCTACTAAAGTTTTTAAGTATATAAATGAGCTTTACTCAAATCTCAAATCTTCTCTTAAAAGGATCTCTGAACTAAAAAAAGGAGAATTCATGGCTTAGGCAACAGAATCTTTCTCGAATTTTTTATTTTGAAAATTTGCAAAAAGATTTTCTACAAACAAAAGAAAGTCAAGATTTACTTGTAAAAAAAATGATTCTTTAAAAAAGGAATTTTCAAATATTTCAACAAAATTTTCAAAGGGTTTAAAAATATTAGAGCATATCCTTTCCATACAAGTACCTTACTATAATAAGTCGAGACTTGGTTTCAATAAGGAAAGTGATTCTTTAATAGATTTTCCTATTGTCAAGGAGAAACTTAGATAAAGACCTCCTAGACTTGCATACAAGAAGCATTTTCAAAGAATCTTTATAAAACTTGTTGGTCGAAATGCCCTTAAGTGTTTAAATTGTTGAAATTCATAACACTTTGAGAAAGGATATCTTAAAGTCTGGAGACTTGTTAAGAAAGATTGGGTAAAAATAGCATACTCTACTAACTCTCAAGGACTCAAGAAAATTTGGGTACCAAAGAAAAGATGAGTTGTTTTTGCAGGAAATAAAGTAAAAGAAGAAAGAGAATTTGGTAAGGAAGGTAAATGTTTTTCTCAATTTGATTTGGGCACATAATTCTCATTATTCTTGATATTCGATATATCCTTAGTTGATTCGGATTTTATTATGATCGTATTCTATGATTTGTTTTATTTAAGAAAAAATCATGTGATTTGTTTTTGTGATTCGTGAGTTGAGATTTGATTTAATAAGTGTGATTGATTTGATATTTTGCTTAGAGACAATTGAGTTTATTTGGTTTTATTTTTTGCTCTCAGATTTTTTCATATTTTGCAAAGTAGAAATCTGTTTTACGAGATATTAATTTATTATGGAAGATATTCTTAGATACTCAAGGATTTTATTCCCTTTGATTTTATCGTGCTTTGACCAAGTGAGAATTTTTTTTTTCAATATATTATTGTGCATAATGTTCTTTCCTTAAATAATATGTTATGATGAATTAAGAAAGAATATTTGATTATCTATGGAGATTTTTTATTTTGCTCTAACGAAAAGGAATGGTCCAAATTTATGGATACCAAAAAGGAAATCAGTTCATTGCAAGAAATTCTATAAGAGAAGAATGATTGTGAATCTATGCAAATTTTGGTGCAATCAAAAAGGTATCTTATGCAAAGATTAGCAATGATCATTTTTAATCAATGGTATATTTCAAACATATACCTTGGGTAAGAGAATATATATATACTTTTTTTTTTATCATCTCGCCTTGCAAATTTTTACTCGAATTTATGAAGATTATAGATGATTGCCTATGAATTATATATGATTTATATTGCAATTATCTCTTGTCATAAACATAAAGCATTGCATTTTTTTTTAATTGCTTGATTTGGCACGTGATAGAAATATCTACTTTCTTTTCGCGAAATGCATCAATAATATGTTTTTGAGTTTTTATGCTCAAGGAAATCCTTTTGATTGTGAAAGATATTATTGCATCTTCATGGATACTCTTGCTATATTCTTAGAAGATATCTTATATCTAGTAAGTTTGATCCACAAATTGAAGGAATATATTACTTGATTTTTTTTTTTTTTTTTGCAAAGATTGTTAACTATTATACAAGAATTTGCAGGTGGCAAAAGAATCTTTCATATGGATTTTGAAAAGCTTGATCCAAAAATTGTGGAGGTTCTGTACTATTTTCTGGAGGTTCAAAATTATCTTCCTTGTGCAAAGTTCTCGCAAATTATTGAACAAATGCCTAATGTGTCGTATGAAAAGTTGAGTAGCTCTAAATTTAAATATTTGATAATCTTATATATGCTATTCAATTTATTTATTTATAGAAAATGCATTATATATTACGTAAATATTATAACATCGTATTTGTACAAAAAGTTTGTTGAGTTTATGCAGATTAAATTCGAGACAAGCTTGATTGAAGAAAACAAATTTCTACATCGAATTTCAAAAAGCAAATGATCGTTGCGGCTATTGTTGTTATAAAGGAAATAATGGAAAAATATTTTGCTCAATGTGCACAAGCTGCAATTAGTACTATTAGCGAATATTGTCATGATACAAGGGGAGAAAGTGAATCCAAAAAAAAAGGGGAAAGAATCTTGATCACCTCAAAAAAGGCAACAAATTGAGGGGAGCATTGATTAATTATGGAAAAATCTTTTTGAATTGATCATGATCTTAATTATTATGGAAGGAAGGAAAAGGAAGGCCTAGTAGTTGAAGGTGATGGCGGTTTCCCACTAAGAGGTACACACACGGCCTAACAATCATTTACATAGTCGCTGGCTAATGGACTTGAGGAGCTCCACGAAGAAAGCGGTATTGCAGAATCCGATTTTTCTAGCTAATGGCCCCACAGCTTTTTGCTGGGTTGAAGATTTTGGTCTCCACTATTCACTGAATAGTATTCAGCATAGGTGTTCCATGTCGGATCTCTGTCATCTTCACCTAAGCCACTTGTTCTTCGTATCAACAATTTTCTTGTTCTTGGTCATGAGATTCTGAGGATACGTTCAGTCGACTTTCATTTTCTGCCTAGCGTCTTAAATTTCATTTGAAGTATGGAGCGCATCTTGAATTTCATATAGTATATGCATATTCGCATTCGAACTCAAGTAAAATCATATGATTTTTGCGAAAAAAGACCATTCAAGAGAAAATGCCATTTCAAATAAGCACTTAAGAATTCCCGATTAACTTGTGACTCGATAAAATTAGTCCATAATTCATCCTCAACTATTTTTTTTTTTTTTTGGTAAAGATCCTCAACTTTTTTTTATCTTCTTATAATTCAAAATATTTGAAACTTTCATGATGCACCACTATGTGCAACATCACAATTTAATGCATTAAGATCTGGAGCAACCACATTTATTACTTTGTATCAAAGTTAACATCCTTAGTCAATCATAATTTCCCTGAACTATGTCCTGGGCTAGTTATTTCTATTAAGCATCCTTATTTAAAGGCAAAAGAAACACGTCTGCCATCTAATGCCTGAACCGCATTAGCCCAATTTTATCTTTCTTCTTCATGAACCACAAGAAAAACCTCTAACTTCCCCCTAAAGCTAAAACGGCAAGTACCGAAACCCTAATCTTTTTCCACCTGTTCCTCGTCTCGGAGGCTGCGGACGACTAAAGTCACGAAAGCCAATCCCACGCCAACTTCCAGCCGCCACTGCACCCGTCAAGCCGTGCGCGAGAGGTGGAGGATGAAGAGGACGAACGGACACGGCATCTTCAGTGATGAACATTGAGTGGGTGGGTCCAGTCGTCTCCACTGAGATCACATGGCTACAGCCCCAACTCTCTCGGTCCACTCGCACGAGGCGGCGACGGAGGGGACGGTGGGGGAGGAACGAAAAGGACATGTCAGAGGGGACTCTGCCTTCTGGACGCTTACCGAATTGAGTCATCGACTCATCGCCGTCCGTTTCAGTCTGCAAGAAGAGAAACAACGTGCGAACCAAGCCGTTGGAAAAGGACTTAGAGACTTCAAAGTTGTCCCTGAAGTCGGGCATGGTTCGGGCTCTGGCCGGTTCTCTCAACTGGGTCAACCCGGATTCGCAAATCATTGTTGTGATAGACCTGATCAATAAGTGAATCATTTCTATTTTAGTGTCTTAAGAATTTCCATCCAAGATTTCTTGTAATGAAAAGGTTAATGTATATTATATTTTGTTCATTAAATTGAATGGGTCTAAATAAGCTTGGCCAGGCCAAGTGAGCGGGTCATATTTAAGAATGAAATTACTTATCCAGGTGCTGTCCATTTTGCTATCCTACGGAACTATATATATAATTAAATATATTCACATTAAGAAAGTAAGCATTTAGACATTTGTCCATAGTTATTAATGATTTTTTTTTTTTTTGGTGTAACTACTGAATTCCATAACAATACATTCTCCAATAAATGAGAAGTAACAATTTAGTACGATTTTTTTGCCATGACTAATAAGTTTTCATAACAATTTATTGATCAGCAGCAATTTTTATAGATGATTAATAACATTTATGTGAAAAAGTATTGGTTTCTTTAAGTTTGTTTACTAATGTAGGTTGAGTAACCTTTCATGTAATTGTGTATGTTTCGATTAACTAGTAACTTTTTCAAGTGTTAAGGGGAAAATTACTTCCAGCCTAACAAAATTGGCAATTTTGATGTATAGCTAGTGACTTTTCAAATTTAAAATAAATTGCAACATATTAGTAAGCATACTAAGTAAATCTTACATTAAGTTCAATGATTTTTCATAAGAGAAGGTTGTTTTCACATCTCTTTGGCTATTACAAACTAGTGGAAATTTATTTTTAACATGTAGAATAAATTAGGTTAATTTCAGATTTTTCCCAATACACTTTCGAGATTATATCACTCAACCTGGGTGACTTATTTTGTATATGTTAACATCATACACTTTGTTCTTTTTCGGCCTCAATCAGACCCAAAACTCCATCTTGGGCTTCTTATTGTACTCGATTTGATGGTGCTGCCAAGTGCACTTTCCATCAACATGGAAGGGTAGAATAGTCAACTCACATTGTCTTGCAATTTTCACATCAAGAAAATAACAAACTCATTTTCATTTTCACTTGCCATTGTCACCTAATACTTCACTTACTCTCATTGTTTTCTGTGGCCCTGAAAATTGGATAATAACAGCATAAGTGCCATAAGTTTTATAACTTTTTTCACTCATTTGAATATTGTAAATTCAAAAAATCAATTACTCGGGTGCCATTGGTGATTTTCCTTGTTGAAAAATTTGATGTGGATGCTAGTTGTCCTACGTGGCTTCACTGGTGTTGACATAGACAATAAATAAAAAATTCAAAAAATTCCATGTCAAAATAGAAAATCAATAAATAAAAAAAATCCAGGTATGATGATTTGCCGAGAATGACACTCAAATAATTGATTTTACTTCGATGTGACACTTAAGTGAGCAAAAAAAAGAAGTTATAATGCTCAAGTGAGTACTATATGAAAATTGTGACACTCATGCTATTCTTATCCTATGTATTTTTATTTATAAGTAAAAAAGTTAGAGATGGCCAATCAATGCAGCTATCTCTCTCAGTTTTACCACAAGGGTCCCATGCAAAGAAATGCCTTGCATTAATGAATTCTTTATAAGACATATTACTAGAAGTAGGTACCATTTATATAAACTAAGTACTTCTCATAAATGAGGCCCATTGAATATAAAATCCAAAATATTTTAAATTTAATTTTCAACAAAATTGAAATTAAAATATCATCAAAACAATTATTAAATATTAATACATAAGTAGTATTAATTTAAGATTCCTCATTCACCTATCCTTTTTCCCAACCATTGTATGGCTCTTGACTCTAGAAACCTATCGTACCTTCTCCTTATTTTAGTCACATAAACTCAAATATAAATGTTGATACCTAAATTTTTCTCAAACAGATATTTAAAAAAAAAAAATAAACGCATGAGAGAGGCCTGGTTGGGCCGAATCCGACCTTGGCCCGACCCGCCTCTCCTTCCTTCCCCGCATGGGCCAAGGCCTGACCCTTCCTTCTCTCTCTTTCCTTTTTTCCGCGCGGGCCCAGCCTTCCCTGAGAATCCGACCTTGGCCCGACCCTTCGCGCGCGACTTGCAAAAGAAAGAAAAAGGGCAGCAGCAACGGATGAGCAAGGGCAAGGACGGCGAGAACGGACGGAGGCAGGGCTGCGCGCGACGCTCGACTGAGAATGTCGTGCGGTACGAGTCTGCGAAGGATGAAGAGCATAAAAAACAAAGAAGGAAAGATCCATCCGAGAGAAAGGGGGAGAGAAATGGAGAGAGGGGGGAGAGACAGGGAACGCGAGTGAGAGTTTGTGTGAGGGAAGAGAGTTGGAGGGAGAGACCGCCGGCCACCGCACGGTCGTTAACCCACCGCCGTGCCTCCTTTCCCGCTTCGAAACTCCGGTAAGCCTCGACCCCCTTTTTGCCTTTTTTGAGAATACCGGACCGGAGCTCGCGGTCGTCCGGCTGAGGCGAACTCCGGCCCCGTCCGTCCCTCATTTTGCTGCTGCTGTGCGTGCTGTTGTTTTCGCGGGTTCTGGTCTTCGGTCGAGTCAAAGATCTCTTGTTTCCGTAGCATATACTACCTGTTCGACAAAATGTCCGAACGAGATCCATAGTTTTTTTCTCCAGGTATGGTCTGTTTCGGAACGACGGTGACCCTCCGGTCGGTGACTGCATCGGGTTGGCTAGGAGCTGGTCGGTCCTCGGTGGCCGTCGTGGCGGTCCTCGGGTGAAGGATGTCGCTCGAGAAGGGGATGTCGTGGAGAAGAAGAAGACCAGAGAAGGGGAAGAAGAAAATAAAAGGAAAAGAAAAGAAAAAGAAATAAAAAAGGACAAAAGGGGGAAGACAAAAAAAATTAATTAAAAAAAAATATTAACATAAAAAAAAAAAAAAAAATAATATTAACATAAAAAAAAAAAAAAACAGAAAAGGTTTTTTAAAAATAGGTTTTATCCTTTTTAGGGTGAGTTCGGGTCATCGGATCGGGATAGCAGGTTGGATTGGGTTTACCCAGTCCAAATTTGTTTTCCCTATAATAAAAATTCAAAATATTTTCGAAACTTCAACAACTTTCAAAGTACATTAAAAAATTCAAAAAATTTTCAGAAAATATTGAAAATTCAAGTTTTTTCTTGAAAATTAGTTTAAAAAAAAGAAAAACTAGAAAATTAAGGAAAATTCAAAAACACTCAGAAAATTACAAAATTCAGAAAAGTCTAAAAAATTTCAATAATGATTAGAAAGACACCCAAAAAAAAATCAAAAGGTTTTGGAAAATTCAAAAATTCAATTTTTCCAAAAAAATCCAAAAAATTCTAAAAAAATTTAAAAAAATCGTCAAAAAGGTTAAAATAAATCTCTTGGTTTATTTTCTCTTAAAAAAAATGGAAGTCTTTCAATTTAGAATCATGCTCAAGGGGTTTTAATTGTCCTTAAAGACGAATACTCTTGATTGTGCAATATTGATACATTGAGTTTGGCTTCTCTTTAGTCTAGTTAACATTAGCATTTGTCTTCTTTATAGAATTAATTCTTTACTCTCCCATGCAATTTATTTAACGCTTTCCTTGGTTGCTAATTGTTATTTTAATGATTGCGCACCCACATGATCATCTCACATGTTAGTGGATTAGTCTAAAGTTAATCAGATTTGAACAAGATTAGGTACTGAAATGGCACCAATTGGTTAATTAGTGTAATTAAGTCCCTGACCTTAGATTCTCTAGTTGCGTAAGAAGTGAGATACACTCTCATGCCTCATTTGATTTCTAACCAACCCCAATAGACTAGTAGCGACTCTTTATTGTGAAATTCTTAAGAACACCCCAATGTCGCGTGAGGTATGGGCTTGGGAGAGCCCTTGCTTAATCATGGGTTTTAGGTCCGTTCTTTAGGCAATACCCCTAAATCTATTCCCTCCCTCGAAGGGTAGGTCGCGGCAACAAATAATTAGATTAGGCCTAACATTGAGCATTATGTGAAAAGGATATATTCATAAAGGCTCGCGTTTTTTTCATTCATTTTTTGATTTCCAATACCCCATATTACCTTAGATTGACCACAATATCTCTTGCAAGTCCTAGATTTAAAATTATTTCTTACTTTTATTTCTTCTCTTTCTTTGGAAATTCTTAAGTATTTTAGAATTGACAAAGAATATGTATTTGCCAATGATTTGATTGGATTGTCTTATAATGTAATTACAATTTTTATAATTTTAATGTCAATAATTAATTATTCCACTTAAGCAATCTTACTTTTCATTTTTGTCAATATATTATTTCCCACCAATTGCCGCTAAAAATCGTTAATGTGGCATCTAGTCATTGATGGCTATCTTGAGTGGCATGCTGACATGGGCAATTTGTTAATTTCCATGTTGCATTTGCGACGGCAATTGGCAATAAAGGCTACATCTTAATATCGCACAAATGTGAATGACTATATTGATAAAATCGAAAAGTTAAAACTGATTTGACACTTGTACAATAGATTTAAGACTAAATTGATAATTTTCCAAAATATTTATATAATCACTAATTCAATGGATACGTGTATAAGCATTTTTGGGGTAAGTACACTAGAAGTGTCATAATTTTCATACAACAATCACTTGAATGTCACAAATTTGAAAATTCAATCACTTGACTATCATTAGGAATTTGTTTTGTCGGGAAATTCAACATGGACGCCAATCACCTTACATGGCATTGGGGGTGCTAACTTGAACAATCAATAAAAATTTAAAATATCCATGTCAAAATGGGAAATTAATAAAAAAAAAAATCCATGTAGGATAATTTGTCAGAAATGACACTTAAATGATCGATTTTTCTCCAATGTGACATTTAAGTGAACGAAAAATAAAGTTATAACCCTCATTATGGCACTTGCATTGTTCTTCTCTCCAGAAAGTGTATTCGAAATGGAAATTTAGAGTACTATCCCCATTAAAAAAGTGGAAGAATATGCTTATAACTCTCTTCTTTACCCTAATGTTTTTAATTTGGGGGTCATTGAAAGGGCTAAGTGACTTGTGCAAAGCAAAGAGGAGAGAGAGTTAGTTAACTATTTTTACCAAAATTGAGTGTTTTTACGTATGCCAACGTACATGTTTTGCCTATAATCAAATTGATTACTAGATTTCCATGGCAAGGTTGCCGTTGCACCTTGACATCACTAAATACATACACAAAACCTCATTATCTACACCACCCTGACGTCATTACTCTCGCAACCACCACTTTGGATGCGACCAACATCTAATGTCAGGTGTGTGCTGATGAACTTGATGAAATTGTTCTAGCTATCAATTTTCAATGGCAACTAGTACCTACTTCACCTTTGCTAGTGAGACCTTTACCGAGTGGATCAAGTTGTGACAATCCTGCAACTTGCAAGTGATTGGTGGCTTTGTTGCTAGATTTGAGTGACTTTTATTGATGCGTTCTGGATGCTGACTGAATTGAGCTTGTCTTTGGTATATCCTCCTTTTTAATCCTCAACATATGGTAACCTGTCCTTAGGTCAATCTTGGAAAATATCGAAGCTCCATGCAGCTGATCAAACAAGTCATTGATCCTTGGTAACAGATACTTTTTCTTGATCGTCATTTGATTGAGTTGTCGATAGTCGATGCAAAGATGCAACGAACCATATTTCTTCCTTACAAACAAAACTAGTACTCCCCAAGGCGATGCACTAGGATGAATAAATCCTTTGTCCAACAACTCCTGCATCTGTACCTTTAGCTCCTTTAACTCTGATAGCGTCATATAGTAAGGAGCCTTAGAAATTGGCTCCATCCTAGGGGCCAACTCAATCATGAACTCTATCTCCCTTTCTAGAGGCAAACCAAGCAACTCCTTGGGAAAAACGTTAGAAAATTCCCGCACTATGGCGATGTCCTCTATCTTTGACTCCTCAACTGACGTATCAACCACGGTTGCCAAATAACCTTGGCAACCCACATCCAACAACCGGGTTGCCTCAAGTGACGAAATTAAAGTAATCAAGAGTCCTCCTCAATTTTCAACAAACTTGAAACTTCTACCCACTAACGAATTAAACTGAATTGCTTTACGATAACAATCCATGGTAGCTTGTTGCTTTGTGAGCCAATCCATACCAATAATAACATCGAAATCAAACATCACCAGCACAATCAAATTTATTCTTTCCTCTCGATCACCAATTACTGACTTGTAACTAGGACACCTTATTGCAGACAACACTTTATCCTTTAACAGGGTGGATATACTGATGACCGCTTCCCACTAACTTAATGAATTGCTCAGCAATAAATAAATGTGTGGCTCCAGGATCAAATAAAGCATAAGCAGCATGGACGTTCAACAAGACCGTACCTGTAACCACGTTCTACAAGTTCTCTGCCTCCCTTCGGGTGACAACATACACTTTTCCTTACGCCGGAGGCCTGCTCAAAATGCCTTGCTGCGTGTTTTGCGACGCACTCCTTGCTGCTTGTCCTATCTGCGGCAGTGGAGCCTGCGCTCCCATGGGCCTGTGTTGGTAGTTCTTCACCTGATGGCCGTGCTAGCCACATCCATAGCAAGCTCTCATTCTAGCAGGACACAGGGCTGATCCATGTTTCCTTCCACAGGCACACGCCATTCAAGTTGGCTGCCAACTTTCCAATTCCACCCTTTCAGTTGGGAGGGATGGGATACTTTCCTCTCGTCATTGGCCTCTTCCCAAATCAATTGTTATCTCTGTTGGGCACAAACCACGACCTAGATGCGGCTACCCACTCATTCAGATTCCTCTCAATCAGCCGGACCCTCTCATACAGTTCGTCATAGTCCTTGAGATTAAGCAGCACCAGCGAATCCTTAATCTCTAGCTTCATGCCATCTCTGAACCTTCTAACTCTGTCCACCGGGTCCTCAATTAACCTCGATGCATACTTCAACAACTCGATAAACTTCGCCTCATATTAATCTACAATCATCTGGTTCTGGCAGAGACGCTGGAACTCAGCCATCTTCTGTTCTTGAGCACAGTTTGAGAAATATTTCCCATAAAACACTTCGACGAATGCATCCTACTCAGGGACCATACTCTCAGGAAACACTCTTCCTTCAGTGGCCTCCCACCACGTGCTTGCATTACCCTGCAGCTGATATATGGCCAGGGTCACCTTGTCCTCCTCTGAGCATCTCAGTAGTGCAAAAGCCTTCTCCAACTCTCGGACCCAAAGGGTTGCAGCCTCGGGGTCACCTGCTCCAGTAAACTTTGGAGGCTTCAGCCTCATAAAATGTTCCACCAGCTTGTGCATAGGCTGCTCACCATTCCCATTTTCAAGTGGGACTTCAGCAGGTGCAGTAGCGGCAGCAACAGCATTGACGGCAGTAGCAGCGGCGGTGGCGGCGACGACGGCTTGATTCTGAGCTTATTGCTCGACCACGTTCCCCAAGGTCTCTAGGGCTTGTAGGATCCCGTCAACCCTAGGATCAATTGGTGCCCTCCCTCTAGCACCCGCCTACGTTGGCGCTCTCCCTCTAGCACCAGCCCGTCTCGGTGCCCTTCCCTCGGCACTTGTTAGAGCCTCTATGACCCTTCTCTAAGGGGTTCTCTGTTTAGGATCGCTCATCTCACAGGGTCCTTACGGAAACCTACTTTCCAATTCCAACAAGGAAGTAGAAATCTGAGCAACCCGCACCAAACAATCAATCAATCACAAGCATAAGTATAAGGGAAAACCGTTTTTCCTATCTAACTACCCCAAAACCCATTGCACCTTATCACTCCAAATTTTGACCAGGCTTTGATACCACTTAAATGGGGATGTCATGCCCCGAACCCCAAGCGCGCGAACATCCCTCGGTGGTCGATTGAATTGTGACGTCTCAGGACGCATTGTCAATCCTTTTTTTTTTTTTATCTTTCGATTAAACGCTGGTGGAAGCAACTCAAATAAACACCTAGTCAATCAACAAAACTAGGATAGTAAAACACAACAGACAATTTCCCAAAAGCAGTGATTTATTTATCAACTTATTAACCCAAGGAGTTTAACATGTACATGCCTACAACAAAAGGTAACTCTTATGTGACCTATTAGCAAAAAGGGTCAGAAAGGTCAAGGTTAACTTTTAGCTTCACTAGCTCCAGGCACCGATCCTAGTATTCAGGTGCAAAGTCGGGCACGTGATCAGAGGGGAACGCCTCCATAGGCTCATCTAGATCGGAATCTGGATTCAAAATGACACCATTAGAGATGTCGATATCCATGGGGTCCCATACTTGCCTTCCCATGTTCCCGGATGGCGGTCCATTGAAACCCTAAAGTGGACCAATTCGATCACCATTTGCCTCCCTAATAAACCACGCCTTGAAATTATGGGGCACTACATGAGCAAACCCTTCATCTACCCATGCGGTTGTGACCACCAACTCGAGGATCCGATCGGTCCCCGAGATAGGAAATAAAGTAGTCTCCACATCCATATCCCAAGGGACCCCAAAACGACGAGGCGACACTCCATACTACGGACCTAAAAATATTTAACAACAATGGGGTGAGATATAAATCTCAGTGAGTTAACAGCCTAAACCTCGATTAGGAAGCTGATTCGCCTTGGGGACAGCCTAAACACGCACCATATATAAACTTACCTCGCCTTGGTACACCTTTGCATAATAGCACATCTCACATGGCAATAATAGTGCAACATACATAAATAACAATCAGAATACATGCTAAAATTTCATGTGCATTGCCAACATACATGTTCCAATTATTACGACCTCTCGGGCCACGGTCAACACAAGAGTCGGCGGTCTTCCGGCATGACCAGGCATCATCCCGTCCCATTGGGCACGACATCATCTAGAACCCCCGCCTAGACAGCATTTCATAAAGGAGCATTGGTTCGGCTTCAACTGTGACTCGACATCCGGACCCCCGTCAGGCATCCGATAAAAATCGGGCATCGCCTCCAAACTCTCGTTAGGTGACGAGTTCGATTAAATAACCACTTAAGCACACCATCAATCAAGCCAATTTTTGTTGCTATTAATTAGCCAAGAACAAAATAGTTCGTTTTTTTAAATAATCACTTTGGCAATTTTTCACATTTAAAAATCCTAGTAAAATATTCGTACGTGGTTACGTATTTGAAATCAACCTGTCAAACTTTGCACACTTCTATTTCAAAACCCAATTATTTTATTTAACAAGTAAAATTTGGCGTCCAAACCCGACACCTCATATTTTTCTATTTCCTTGCCTATAAAGCCCTTTTTGAAAATAATAAATAAAATTTACAATTGGGAAATCAATAACATAACATCACACGTGCAAACAACCGAAATTACACACAATCTTATCTAGAAAAACGAGCATAAAATTCTACTTAACGGCTAATCTGTCATTAATTACACTAATCGCAATTAATTAATTATAGTTAGGCTAATCACAATTAATTAAACTAAAATTCATTAATTAGCCTAACTATAATTAAGTGAAAATTAATCGACATTAACTAAAATAACTACGAGTAATTAAATAAATTACGATTAAATAAATAAATTACGATTAATTAAACTAAACTCAATTAATTAATCTAACCACAATTAATTAATCTAATTGTAATTACTTAAAAATCCAATTAAATTTAATCTAAACCATCATTAATCGCAATTAAGAATAAAGTAAAATTTACTAATATTAACTACTCTTATCCTTAACTAATCTACCTCCTAAACATAATTAACACCCTAATTGACGATTAGGAAGTTAACTCACGGGTTTCCAATGACGGTGAGCTCGCGGGTGACGGCGGCGTGACGGTGTCGAGAACGTGATGCTCATGACTTGAATGGCGGCACAAATGGCGGTGATTCGGCGAAGTTGAGCCCACGGCCAAAAGGGGGGCTCAGCTTAGGCGGACGGGCAACGTGCGGTGCAAAGCAACGGCGGCATAGACGGTGCGAGTGAATGGTGGCAAGAGGCGGTGACGGTGGTGCGGCCAAGGGGAGTGGGGCGGCAATAATGGTGGTGATGTAGGCGAACGGTAAAGAAAATAAAAAAGGGAGGGTGGCCTCGGCTTGGAAGGGGAAAGAAAAATGGGAAGATGATGGTGGGGTGGTGATGAGATGATGTTGGTAGAAGGGGTGGGGGTGTGGGTGGTGGTGAAGCAGCAATGGGCAAGAGAAAGGAAGAAGAAGAAGTTGGGGGGGGAGGAAAGGAGAATGGAGGAGGAATCGGCAGAAGGGGAAGGGGAGAAGAGAGAGAGAGAGAGAAGAGGGAGAAGAAAGAGCGAAAAAAAGAAAGAGGAAAATAAAAGAGAAGGGGATGGCAGGAGGTGGCGTGAGGGAGGGGAGAAAAGAGATAGAGAGAAGGGGAGTGAGTGGGTTGGCAGTAGGGGTGTGCATGGTCCGAGCGGGCGGTTCTCAACCTAGAACCGAGAACAATCCGCTAAGGATCAGTTCTGAAAAATTGGAACCGGGATCCACCCGAGAACCGGACCGCCAGTTCGGTCCGATTCCCGGGTGGATCCATAGAACCGGTCTCACAATAATAATAATAACATTTTCTAAATCCCACCATGAGAACTCTTCATATCGAGTAATATATTAGAAAAGCTACAACAACTAGAAATCAAAACATAATGTTGAATCAATGTCATTGCCATTTCCAAATTGTTATATAACAAAAGTACAAAAATCAAAAGATGAGTCAACCATGACCACTTGAAGATAATAAATTCTACAAAAGATTAAAATAAAATTTTATCCATTAACGGTTAGGTAGTGAACTCAGTGGATTATCAACATGTTCCATTTAATGCTGTAATGGGTGTCCAGATGTTAGACCAAAAACAAGAGCAAAGTTAAAGTACAAGATTTAGAAGATTGAAAAGAGAAATTTGAGAGATTAATTGACTAAACTAAAAATTATCATTTCTTTTCTTCCATAAAGGTTCAGGGAATAACTTCAATTCTATATGCTCTTCACCAGTCTTGGATGCAGAAAACATGATTGCTTTTGAAAGACAGGTCATATAAGAAATTTAGAACAGCAATCTAATCAATTAACCAACCTCTACAGCTGCTTTTTAATGTGAGAAAACTTGCAGAAAGGAAAGAGCAAAAACGGACCATTTTTCTCTTATTCTAGAATCGCATTAGGAAACTTCTTCAGTCATGGAAGGAGCATCCTACATTAAGGAACAATCACTAATCACAGTAACTCATCAGCCAAGTATAATTTAGTCTTGAACAGTGTTAGACCTTTTTCAAATAATACTCCAAAATATTGAAGATCAAGACTGGAGCACTTCAATTACTGACAAGTCGCAAAGGTAATAACTACATGCAACTGTAGATAAATAACACATATAACCAAATTTTCATAATCATCTCAATGTCGTCGGAAAAAATAAGTTTTGGGATGTCATATATTAAAAACTACACTAGCTTTTATATTAGGACCTCTCCATTTGGTTTGACCAGAGATTACCCACTTTAATTAATTTTTTTAGTTATTTGATTTGGGTTTGTTAATTAGTAATTTCAATTTTTTTTAATATTAAAAATTAATATATTATTTTAATATAATCGGTCCGGTCTGGTTGAGCGGGTGGACGGATCCACCCATGGAATCGGAAACCGGACCGGTACCCACCGGTTCCCATAAATTGGAACCGGAAACAAACCGGTTCCCTCAAGAACCACCGGTTCTAGGCAGTTCCGATCCGGTTCTGAGTGGTCCGGGCGGGTCCTGGTTCTTTTGCACACCCCTAATTGGTAGAAGGGGGGAGAAACGTGAGGGGAAGGAGAAAGAGGAGAGAGAAAAGAAAACAAAAACGGGGATGTCACAGTTTTAGAGCTTTGGGATGAGTGCGATATGTGTTTTGTTCAACTCTGGGTTAAGTATCCCTCAATTAAAGATATTATGCACCCCAACGAAGATGCAATGCTTGAAAATCTTCCAATTGTGATTATAGAATTGCTCATTCAAGCCATCTAGTCATATTGCTTTGGTGGAACCCAATTGCTAAATTGCTTCTGTAACCTCCTTCAAAGTCACATTAGCTATTAAAAACTGATTTATCTCCTCCCCTACAACAATAGGACATTTCTCCAAGAGAAGCTAAAAATACCTGGGTCTTGAGGTAGTATAAAGCTCGTTGAAAAAGAGAACCGTCCGGTGATTAAGTTGGTCTAAATCATGAACCCATTTCCCGATAAGACATATTAGCATAGAAATTTGGTTCCCTTGTCTTCTCTGAATTATGGTGACGTGAAAATATTTGATATTTTTATTGCCCCATTTAAGCCAATTAATCCTAGATCGTAGCTGCAGATACATCACCGATAATCAGTTTGTTTTTTTATATAGACAGTGTACTAAATTTGATGGGTACTGCTAGTGCACTTTCCATCCACTAGTAAGGACCAAATAGTCAACTCATATTGTCCTTTTCCTCCAATTTTCACATCAAGAAAATCACAAACTCATTTTCATTTTCACTCGCCATTGTCACCTAACATTTCACTTACTCTCATTTTTTTGTGGCCCTAAAATGTCTAAGAATAAAAATTTCTTGGTATTGTCCCATTTCATGAAGGAAAGTATGCTTACAACTCTCTTCTTTACCCTAACGTTTCTAATTTGGGGGTGATTCAAATGGGCAAGTGACTTGTGCATGCCAAAGAGAAAAGAGAGAGTTGGCTAACTATTTTCGCCAAAACTCAGTGTTTTTGCGTATGTAGACATTTATATTTCACTTACAATTAGATTGATGACTACATTTTCAGGGCAAGGATGCCGTTGCACCTTGATATATACGCCCCAACAAGAGGGCTAGTGTTGAATTTATTATTTATTATTCTAAGGTGTTAGCAAGTTGGGCCTATTTATGTATTTGACCTATGTAGTTGTACAGGGCTTAACCTAAGCCTATAAATACTTCTTTTGATCTCAAAAGTAAAGTACTCTCTCTTTTACCAACAACACCTAATTTTCCATTTCTGTTTTAATGACTTGGTGTGAACTCTCCTTTTCTCTTTCACGGCAAGCCCCTATAGGCTGAATTAACTTTGTTTTTAGATTATTTCGAAGGGTGATTCTCTGGACAAATACCAAGTATCTATCGGCTAATCCACTAAAACAATTTCTAAACATCGTTATTCTCTGTCAGTTCTTTGAAACTTTGATTGTCATTTTTACAATGCCAACGGACATTCTTGTTGAAAACGCTTTCTGTGGTGAGTTGAAGTTAGCAGATTCTTCATTGTCTTAAGAACCAAATATGACAAAGAAGTTTGTCTGATAGTTTTCACAGTGCCTGATGCTTTAGTTTCTTATATGATCTCAGACAATTGGATATATGGAACGAAGAGGCAAAAGTCAACAAGACCACACGCACAAACATGGAAGAAAAAAGTTTTCACCAGAATTCTAGTTTCATTCACCATATGATGGACATTAGTACAAAAAGTCTTGCTTAATGGCATTCCATTTCTTGTTTCAAACTAGCCTAGTTGATTGAACAGAGCTTCTTGCTAAAGAGCAACTGCTGTACCAACACAGAAATTGCCAAATATTTGCATCCCAGCTTTGGAATGACCCAAACAAGCAAGGCCTAACTGCCACCCGACGTATAGTAATTTGCTATTCCACAAATTTATGTTCATACATTTCCAAGCAAGCTTCAACATGATTAAGGGGAAAAAAATACAAAGACTGCTTTTGAAAACAGTACATGCAAATAGGATCACGCTAGTACTCATTATTGACTCCATGTCCAAGACACGAGCTGGCTATAGTTTGCATCTCTGAGCTGAACTTTCGAGCTTATTGGTTTTGGTATCCTCATTTTATCTGCCTTCAAGAGCGGTAATAGTGACATTGTTGGCAGAGTATTTTTTCTGACTTTGTCTGGAGGAACCTGTGTCGGTAGTTGTTTGCCTCTCGGTGAATGCAGGTTTGTTCGGACGAGGAAGACCAACAATTTCATTGTTAATCATTGAAATAACAGTTGAAATGGTAGGCCTATCAGTTGCAAGTTCTTGTGTACAAAGTAGCCCCACATTTATGCACCTTATGATCTCAATCTCGGAGCATCCAACAGAAATTTTAGGGTCCACTAGTGCAAGTACATTGTCTTCCTCCCAATATTTCCATGCCTGCCAAAAAACAGAATTCAAGTCTAATTAGTTTTGGAATTTGAGCTGATGGAAATAGGGTGATCTCTCTGTTTGTAACAGCTTACCAATCCTAACAGGCTCAAGGACTGATCTTCCTCATTGAAGCTAGTGTTCTGTCTTCCACTTACAATCTCCAGCAATACTACCCCAAAGCTAAAGACATCTGATTTTTCTGAAAACCGCCCTTCCATTGCATATTCTGGAGCCATGTAACCACTGCATTCCACGAAACACTTTAATATTCCTCATGCTAGGTAGAAAGATAAAATCAGTATGAGACTCATCATATAAGAAGTACTTACTAGGTTCCCACAACTCTTAGTGTATCTGCTTGATCTTCTTGTCCCCCAAATATTCTAGCCGTTCCAAAGTCTGAAATTCTTGGATTGAGCTCTTCATCCAACAGGATATTACTTGTCTTAAGATCTCTATGAATTATCCGTAGTCTGGAGTCACGGAGAAGGTATAGTAGGCCTCGACAAATTCCATCAATGATGTTGAATCGTCTTCTCCAATCCAGTTGCTCTCGTTTGAGCGGATCTGAAATAGACAATAGAAGTGAAATTCATAAAATTATGTGTTAATTTGTGACCGGAGAAGAGTGTAATGCACAGAAAGAGGCTCCCATGTATACTGATAATGTAAAGTATGTGCAATAGGTGCAGCCAATGTCTGTTTAAACAGGTAAAATTAAAAACTTGACTTCCCCATAAACTGGTATTCCATGATAGATCGACGGAATACTACAAGAAATGGAATGTTACCAAAAAGAAATGCATCTAGACCCTTGTTTGGCATGAACTCATAGATTAATAGTTTTTCATCTTGCTCGGCACAGCATCCAAGGAGTCGAACTAGATTACGATGTTGGACCTTGGAAATCACTTCCATTTCATTGATAAATTCCCGCAATCCTTGTCCAGAGGCCTCTGATAGTCTTTTGACTGCTATTTCTTTTCCATTTAGCAATCTCCCCTGCACAAAAGGACGTAAATGAGCTGCGAAAGTTAGAAAGAAGAAGCAGAAATGGAGCTGCTGTCCTTTACATGACATAGTATTACCCTATATACTGCCCCAAAACCACCCTCCCCGAGCTTGTTCGCATCACTAAAGTTGCTTGTTGCTGCGGCCAGCTCTTCCAATTTATATCGCACAAGCTCCTGGAGATTAACTTTGCTTAAGCTCCCTCCGAGCACGTTCTCACTAGAAGCCTTTGAAAAATGGTGTCCGTCTTTACCACCTTGCTTTCTCGACTTCTGCCAGGCGAAGAAAATACCAATACTGAAAATTACAGTTGCCACAACAGCTGCAATCGCTATAATTGCTCTCAGATCTCTTTTTCCTTCTGCAGATCAAAATACGGACAAACAATGATGTCTGAGATTGAAGCACATATTAAAAAATAAAAAAGAACTGATTAGCTAGCTTTCAGGGATCGCAACTCCACCTGGCATATCACATTGATTGAAATTCCCTAACCATCTAGCAGTAAGTTGTATTACCAGATAGATCAGAAATTTAATTTAGGAATGAACATACCGAGTTCTGTATGGGCCACTCGAACATAAAGAGTTGTTCCTGCATAGGAGAACTTCCGTACGTCAATTAGGTCTCCGCTCCAGTACATGCAACCAACGCCAGCATCATAAGCATATGCTGCGCACGAACAATTACTGAGGCACTGCTCTCGGCACTTGTCTTCCAAAGGAGATGACCAGATTGCATAATTCGGCACTTTCACGTTCTCAAGCTTTATAAATCCATCGATTTTTCCCGCTTTAGTACTACCATTTTTCAACTTATCGCATTGCAGCAATGACTTCTGGATGCATCCGCTGGACCAATTCCCTCTGCTCCATTCTTCAACTTTTTTTGGCTCAAAGCCTCTCAAGCAGCTGCAAATTGGTGATTTCTTGGCATCACAGAATCCAAAGGGACCGCACTTGCCATAAACATCACAGTCAGATGCCCGGGTTGACCAATCGATCCGCCACTGCTTATATTTTTCATCCCAGAATGGCTGCAACAACTCCCCATTTGACCTCACAAAAAAGTATGACAAATAAGACACCTCTGCAAAATTGTAAGTCAGATAGACATATCCTTCTTTATCATCCACTAAGCTAAATCCATCAAGATAGACTGATAACATCTCGGGAGTTCCGATGAAAACCTTACCATTCCATGGACCACTCCGCCAATAAAGAGTAGTGTCGTTCCAAAGGAAAACTTCAGGAATATTTAGTGGTTCGAGACTAATTGAAAAACTTCCAATCGATGGGTCAGAAGGGCTTTTCCAAGATGTGAGTACCTGCTTCTCATTTGTTCTCAAGTTCGTGCTAAGCTTCATTTTTGCGATGAATGTATCACACATGGTCTGGAAACTTTCCCATGCCGTTGTATCATTTGTGCTCATATTAGAACTTTGTTTTTGCAAGATAAGATTTCCAGTATCTAATAATTGGGCTTTTGCATTTGCTCCAGAGGTGGAAACGTTTGATGACCAAAGTACTTCCTTCTTTCCATTCAATATCACAAGATTACCGTCATCGGATATGGTCATGACACCAGAAGAATCTAGAACAGGCTTCTCCCTGTTTGCAACCCAAAAGACGTTAAACACAGGAATCTTGTTATGCCAAATTCCGACATACCGATTGGTAGTACCATTGGGGCTAAAGAATCCCAGTCTGTAGAGACCTCCGCTTGATATGATACTTCCAGGGTCTTGGATGTACTCAGATGCTGTAATGACATCTCTCCCAATGCAAAATTTCACAGCATAATGAGACAAAATAAAGAGAGAGAATACTCTTACTTTTCTTAGAAGAATCATGACTACTTGAACCTTTCTTCTCAGCAACAACTGATTTTGCTAGCTTTAGAACAGCAGAAGACACAACCTGACGTTTAGGATAGAAGGTGGAAATCACAATTATCGAGAGAAAACCTTGTGGTCGAAGATAAAGGTAAATTTTCGACTGGAAAAGATGGTTTAAACATCTCCATGAAGAAATTTATATTGCTCGAATGGGAACATTTTCCTCGTCCACTCGGCGGTCTTTGATGTTGAGTCGCATGGTGGATATAATGGACATTGTTATTTTTTTCACTTTGACTTATGAGTCAAGTATCTTGATCTAGTGCGCCAGCGTGAGAGCATTAGCGAAATGCTAGAGTGTCTACACCAGGATTTCTACCCCATTGACGAAGTCAACTCTAGAAAAGGCATTCAAGCCTTCGAAAGTGCACGCCACCGAAATTTTAGACTCTTGCATTCATTCAGCATTGTGGCTGCGATTGCTTTCCATAAATGGCCACTTTCTTGGTAGATTCATGTACATTTCCACAATTGCTTTTTAAGGTGTGTTTGGTAAAAATAATTTTTTTAGAAATAATTCTTTTCTATATCTATTCCCTGAAATAGTTTCCGAGTAAAACATGTTTAATAATTACATAAAATTTCTATTCTTGGAATAAAAAAGAACATAAATATATTTGGTGTGATCCACAAAATTTTTTTTTTTTTATGATGTGGAATTTCTTTTAATTATCCAATAACTTTTTTGAGATTTTTCTTTTTTTTTTTTTTTTCCTCTCTTCTTCTTCCTCCTCTAGTAGATCACTACTGCGGGTGGCGACCGACGACGGACGGTGACTGGCAGCGGCAATAAATGATTGGCAAACAACGAAGGCAATTGGCAACCGATGGGGCGGCAGCGAGTAGCTAGGCTCCGACGATATGTTAGAAGAGGAAAAAGAAGAAAAGAGCAAAAAGAAAAAAATAAAATGACTTATTTCTAGAATTTGTTCTTAGGAGTAAGAAACTACTTTTTTTTACTTCTTGTTTCTATTCCAAATTTATTCATTGACCACTTTTCTATTCCAAGAGATAGAAAAATTAACCAACATTACTAAATGAATTTTTGTTCTTTTTCTATTCCATGGAACAAAAGAACAAAAAAAATAGAAAAACAAAAGCGTTATCATGCAAACCTTTAGGCTCTGTTTAGTAAAAACAAATTTTGTTCCCTGGAACAACAATTTCTGTTCTTTTATTCCAAGGAACGAAAAAAAAATAGAAACTTATTTGGTAAAATTTTTGTTAGATTTTTTGTTCCCGGCTTTAAATTTGAAATAGAAATAAGAAGTAAAAAAAAAAAAAAAAAAAAAACTAGCTTTTTGTTCCCTGGGAACAATTTATAGAATCGTTCCTATTTTTTTCTTTTCTCTTATTCTCTTCCCATTTCTTCTTCTTCCCTTTGGCTAGTCGTCGACCTCAGCTATGGCCAACGCCGAGGCCGACGACTGGCCAAACGAGGGCCGGCGACCTCGCCGGCCCTCGGTGAGGCCTAGCCTCACCATGGTTGGGCAAGGCTTGGCCTCGCCTAGATCCGGTGAGGCCGAGCTTGCCTAGCCATCAACGAGGCTCGGCCTCACTAGGGCACCCAGTTTGGCATCGCCCGATAGTGGCTTGGTGAGGCTAAGCTTCACTGGTGGCTGGGCAAGCTCGGCCTCACTAGATCTGGGTGAGGTTGACCTTGCCCAACCAAGGCAAGGCCGAGCCTCGCACAGCCACGGTGAGGCTCGGCCTCGCTAGGCTAGGGCCCGGCTGACCTTGCGCTACCTTGGCGAGGTCAAGTCTCGTCGATGGCTAAGCGAGCCTCTGGCAAGTTCGCCGAACCTCGCCCTGGTCTAGCGAGGCTCGAACAAGCTCACCAGACCTCGCCCAGTCGGCCATGGTCGACATTTGGCTACAAAGAAGGAGGAAGAAGGGAAAATGAAAAAGAGAAAAATAAGAAATATATAATAAAAGTATTAAAAAATTAAAAGAAATAAAAGAATTTAAGAATTTTACCAAATGCATTTCTATCCTCGGAATAGAAATTTTAGATAGTTACCAAGCACATTCTTTTGCTCAGAAATTGTTCCTGGAAATAAAATAAATAAAAAAACCATTTCTGATAAAAAATTATTCCTCGGAATAGAATGGTTACCAAATGCACCATTAGTTTCCAGTCACTCACGATCAATTATACTAATTGAAATCAAGAGAAGGATATTAGAAGTGTTATAAGTTGTGTATAGTGCTCACTTTAGTGCCAAAAGTTTTCGCTAGTTCACTAAAGTGCCAAAATCAGATAAAAACAATAGCTTAAGTGCTTCCAGTGAGAAATTCTTGTTAGAGAAATTACGTCGCATTTATAATTAAAAATTTTATTTGAAGTGGCATTTTTTTGCACTAAAGTGATCACTTTTTAACTTGCTACACGATGTCGTTTAGGGGTTATATGCTGACCGGGCATGTCAACGAGCCACCTAAGATCAAGAAATTAATAAAATATGGCTACATCGAATTTCTGACAACTCATATCAGAGTTGGCATTCAAGTGATTATTTTTTCAAAAAAGTGGTGCTTAAGTTATCTGAAAAAAATTAATGAGCTCTTCCCTGATTCACTGTTCACTTTTTCTCTCTAGAGGGCGATTTCGGGACTATTCATGCCCTTTGGTGCAACGTGGCTCCCAGGAGCTTGTGCCGACGGTTTGGCCTGATTTTTTGTGGCATAGCTCACCGTCCAAGCTGCTTCATTCTTACTGAACAGATTTGGCTGGGGTGCTCTGCTTTTGCTACGATGGTCTACTCGCCTATGGGTTAGGGTTCCTCCTTCGCGTGTTTTCTTCCCATGGATGAGCCCTCTGATGTGGTTAAGGGCCGGTTCGTCAAGGCCCTCTTGGTGACGAATTTGCTCGTGATCGAAGCCATTTAAGGCTCTTTGCTTCTCCTCCTCATAAGCCATTGTCCCCTGTGGCTGGTGGTGTCTTGGCTTCGCTCAAGATCCCTATGACGAGATCGATGGAGGCCCATCCGGTTGATGCGAAGGCCCCTCGAGATACAGGAGTTAGGCGTGGACGTAGCCATGCGCAACCCGCTTCCAGACGAGCCCAGCCCACTGATCATCAGGGGAGGAGCTCGAAACCCCCACCAGCCCGTTCTTGGGTAAGTGTTGCGAAGTTAGCTTCTAAGGGCTATGAATTAACATATGTGCCGCCCACATTAGTGGATAACAAGCCTGTTGTTACCATGACAGAGGAAATCCTTGAGGCCATAGACCCTAAGTGGCACCAATGTCTTGTCGGATACTTTGTTGGGAAAAGACTTCCTTTTAAGCTGACCGAATAAGCTTTGAAGAGTGCGTGGGGGCAGAAATTGGTCGAGGTGATGGCCAATGACCAAGGCTTCTACTTCTTCCATATACTTGACCGTGAGTTTAGAAGAAAGATCCTTGATAAGGGACCTCTTACTTTAGCTAGAGTCTCGTGAATCCTTCAGTAATGGCAGCCCTTTTTAGAGCTAAAGAAGGTTAACCAAACCTCCATTCCGATTTGGATTAGGCTTAAGAACATACCTTATGCTATGTGGTCGGCGCCTAGGATTAGCGCGATTGCTAGTGCGGTGGGCAAGCCTCTCTATGTCGACCTTAGAACCGAACAGATGAAAATGTTATCATTCACGAGAGTTTGTGTTGAAATTTCTTCCTTGCAACCTCGTTGCAATTCTGTGGATGTTATTATTAACGGGGAAACCAGTACTGTGACCATTGATTACGAATGCAGGCCAATGTCGTGCCTTAGGTGTGGTACATTCGACCATAGATGTGCAGTCTCGACATCTTCTGTGGTCCGTGAAAAAGCTCCTCCTTAGGATTCTGCTCATGAGAGCCCTATTGCCCGCGAGAAGGCACCTGCCTCTATTCCGCTGTTGTTTGCTTATCCAGAAACCTCGGAGACTGGTTGGAAGCAGGTTGGGGGTAGGAAGAAGAGACAGCCCCTGGAGACGAAGGTGCAGTCTGAGTCTCCAAAGGAGGCGATGCTCGTTTTGACTAGTGAGCCCTCCCCGGGGTCTAAGATGGTTGTTGCACCTCGATCAACCTGGAAGGGACAGAGTTCTCATTCAAAGGCTAGTGATGTTCCTTCTCACTCAGGTCAGACCAGTAAGGGCAGTAAGTAGGAATCTTCACCTTTAGCTTCAACCTCTAGCTCTGATGATGATTTGGAGAATTTTGACGTAGCTACTTAAGTGAGCAACTCAGATGAAGAAGATCATGGAGTGGCGCACCCTCCTTCCCCTCTACCGAACCCTACTGGAAGCAAGGAGAGTGCTCAGCAGCTTAAGCCTCCGGATCCTTCCCTTGCTCCGCCTCCTCCTACAACCCCTAAGCCGGGGACTAGTAGGCGAAAGGCGGGCAAACGGAGGTAACTCTTTCGCCGCCTCTTTCTCTATATATATTAGTAAGTATGTATATAGGGTGTTGGAATATTAGGGGTATGGTGAACCCCTTAGATAGGCTGAAGTGCATAGCTTTGTTTTTTCAAATAATCTTTGTGTGGTGGGTCTCTTGGAAACTAAAGTGCCGGAGGCTCTTTTTGTGACTATTTCTGCTAGTCTTCTTTTTGGTTGGAGTTGGGTGAACAATTATGAGTACTCCAATAGAGGCAGAATCTGGGTTGGGTGGAACCCCTTGCAGGTAGAGCTTGATATTGTTTTGGCCAATGCCCAGACTATCCACGGCATGCTTAAATATATCAACTCTGGTGCGGTTTGTGAGATCTCAATTATCTATGCTAAACATACTTCCATGTCTCGGCGTCCTCTGTGGGCAGAGCTCGTTAGCACTAGCTCCTTCAAGTAGGATGTGCCTTGGCTGGTTGCAGGCGATTTCAATGCCATCAGAGATCCGTCTGACCGAGTAGGCAGTTCGGATATTTGGCTACCCTCGTTTGATGAATTTGGCCAGTGTTTAGCCTAGGCGGTGCTAGAAGACCTTAGGTATGTCGATTATCGATATACTTGGGCTGTTTCTTTAGGTGTTAACTGCAAGCAAAGAAAGATTGATAGAGTACTTGTCAACCACAAGTGGAGCTAGGTGTTCTCCTATTCGGAAGCTTCCTTCCTACCTCCGGGCATCTTAGACCACTCTCCGATGGTTGTGAGAGTGCTTGCGTCGACTCAGCATAGAAAACCTTTCAAGATTTTCAACTTTCTGATGAAGCATCCAGATTTTGGTACAATTGTTAACCAGGTTTGGGAGCATCTGGGCTCGAGGGTGCCAATGTACATCTTGGTTAGCAAGCTCAAGATCCTTAAGGGCCGCCTGAAGCAACTCAACAAGGATTCTTTCTCGAATATCTCAGCTAGAGCAGTAGAGGCTAGAGTAGCCTTACGGATGGCCCAAGATGCGCTTCAGCAGGACCCAACAAGTCTGACTCTTGCTGAGTGTGAGAAGTGCCGATTGAGGGAATTCTTGGCTCTTAGGAATCAGGAAGAGTCCTTCTTTAGGCAAAAGTCTAGGATTAGATGGATTGAGGAAGGGGACTGGAATACAAAATTTTTCCACTAGTCGGTCAACAAGCGGGCTTTAAGGAACATAATCCTTTCAATTCGGGATGATGAGGGAAATACAATCATCGAACCAGGCTTGGTTCGGCAGTGGTTTATAGACCACTTCTAGGACCTCCTTGAATCGAGAGAGCTACCAGGATATCCCTCTGTCCAGGAGATCCAAGCGGTTTTGCAACACACCCTCAGTGATGAACAAGTCAATTTCCTTTCCCGCCCTATTTCTGATCTTGAGATCTGAGACACCATGTTCTCCTTACCCCGTGGTAAGGCTCCTGAACCAAATGGATTCAACGCTGAATTTTTCAAACTTAATTGTGAGATGATTGGCCTGCTAGTTCTTATAGCGATTAAAGACTTCTTCACCTATAGGAGGATTCTTAGGGAGATCAATAATACCATACTTGTGTTAGTTCCTAAGGTTCCCAATGTAACTTCAATCTCTGATTACAGGCCTATTGTGTGTTGCAATACGATCTATAAATACATCACCAACCTTTTGGCATATCATGTTGCTACAGTACTTAAAGATATAATCAGCCCTTCCTAGAGTACCTTTGTAAAAGCAGAAGGATAAGGGACAATATTCTCCTCGCCCAGGAGTTGTTTAGTGGATTCCACTTGAGTACATACTCGCCTAAATGTGTTGCTAAAGTGGATTTTCAAAAGGCTTATGATACTCTGGATTGGGACTTCTTGGAGTTTACTCTATGTGCATTTGGATTTCTAGACCATTTGATCAAGTTGATCAGAATTTGTGTTCGCACTCCGAGATTCTCCCTCTGTCTAAATGGAGAACTCCATGGCTTCTTTGCTAGTGGACACGGTCTTCACCAAGGGGATCCCATTTCTCCTTATTTATTCACCTTGGCCATGGAAGTTTTCTCAGGGATTCTTCTTTGACAGTCTAGGCAACCGGGCTTCAAATTCTTCCGGAGGTGTAAAGACACGGGCTTATCTCACATTTTCTTTGCGGATGACGTCTTTCTCTTATGTGAAGCAAATGTGGCCTCGGTTTCCCTCCTCAAGGAAGGTTTGGGAACTTTTTCAGGTTGGAAAGGGCTGAGACCCAATCTTAACAAGAGTGAGGTATTTCTTGCGGGTGGGACTGAGTTCGTTCGGTCCCAAATTATCCAGATCTTTGACTTTCAGGAGGGGCTGCTTCCGGTTCGATACCTTGGGGTCCCCATAATCACAACTAGACTGGGGAAGGCAGATTGTATATCGCTTGTCAACCGTATAACAGCGAGGGTGCAATCTTGGGCGCATCGGTTTCTATCCTTCGTAGGCTGACTACAGCTTATAAGGTCAGTCCTTTACGCCATTCAAGCTTTTTGGGCAAGTGTGTTTACAATCCCTAGAGCTATGTTGGGTCGTATTGAGCAAATCCTTAGAGAGTTCCTTTGGAAAGGCCCTGGGTTGGGTAGAGGAGGAGCGAAAGTCTCCTGGGATGATGTGTGCCTTCCTAAAGAAGAAGGAGGACTAGGCATTCGCAAGTTGAGGGATTGCAATATCGCTTACATGCTAAAACATATATGGATCCTATTCACCGACAAGGAATCCTTGTGGTGTAAGTGGATCCACTCTAATTTCTTGAAGAGGAAGAATTTCTGGGTTGTAAATAAGTTGATCGTGTGTTCGTGGACCTAGAAAAAGTTGCTCCTACTTAGGGGAGATTTTTGCCAATACTTTTGATGGTGCATTGGGAATGGTTCTTCAATCTCTCTCTGGTTTGATTCGTGGCATCCAATAGGGCCCCTGAATATGCTTTTATCAGACTCCTACGTTTACCACTCAGGGCTTTCTAGGAAGGCCACGGTAGCAAATCTTTTCTCTCCAAAGGGTCGTGAGGTTAAGTTCATGTTGGAGGCGTGGGAGTTCCCCCTCCCCACCATATCGTAGAGATCGGATCACTTCTGATGGACGGAGAGCACTTCGGGTGCTTTCTCGGTTGCTTCCGCTTGGGAAACTATTAGGCCGAGAGGAGCCATGGTCCCGTGGTTCTCTCTTATTTGGAATAGCTCGCTTACTCCTCCTTATCAATTCAACCTTTGGCTCATTATTAAGAATCGGCTTCCTACCCAGGTTCTTCTTTTGGCCTATGGTAGGATTGATGATGCTTCGTGTGTTTTTTGTAACTCAAGACCGGATTCTAGAGACCATTTGTTTTTTTGTTATTGTATCACCGTAGCCCTTGCTATCTTCTAGGCGGCTAGGTGCAACCTACCTTGGAGGAATGGCTCGTGGTAGGACCATCTCCGGTGGGCTTTGAAGTTTCTTAATGGTAAAGACTTCCACCGTTGTATCGCTCGCTTCTCATTCGCTGCCTTGTGCCTTTTGATCTGGAAGGAGCGAAACGGCATCCTATTCAGGGAGAAAACGTTGTCTATTCTAGCCTTGAAGAACTATCTTATCCAAGTAGTCAAGGATAAGGCATTGACTTTTGCTAATGTGGAGGACACCACTCACAATAGGAGGATGCAACGCAGCTGGGGAATTGACTCATCTATCTTCTCCTATGTGTTGGCTGACGCTGCTCTGTAAGAGGAGGTGGTCGTTTGATGTCCTTTGGGCCCTGATTTTCAACTGGGGTTGGCGAGCCTTTTGCTCTAGGGTGGTGTGTGGCTGCTTGTTCGCTGCTTGGTGTTGGTTGCCTTTCCGTCTTTGCTTTTTGGGGACGCTCTCTGGCTACCGGTTGCCTCCGTCTCTGTGTATTTGCTATTGTTTGGCCGGTCTTGTTTTGGTTCTTTCATAGCTGTTTTTTATTCTTCACTGCCTTGTTGGCCTTGTGTTTGCCTTGCTGGACAGCTTGTAGTTTTTTCTTGACACCCTTCCACTCGTGTGGACTAGGTTGTCCTATGAGTGTAAGCTTTTGGTACCAATCTGCTTTGTACATTATTGGGTAAAGCTCAGTATATATTTATTTACCAAAAATAAAAAGTTATTTGAAAAACATTTGGCCCTTAAGTGAGCACTACACACAACTTATGACACTTCTAGTATCCTTGTGCCGAATGAAATTTTACAATCAATTGACAGGGACAGCAATGTTGAGTAAAATGAACTATATCATTCCCACATCAACAGGATTAGTGGAACTTTTTGAGCTAGCCATGTCATTGAATTTATGATGCAAAATGAACATTAGTGAAAACTTGAGGGTGTTTCTAGCGGTGCTAAGATTTGGATTCAAAGTCGGAACAAATAGAAACGTCAAGAAGTAGTTGCGAACATTTGAAGAAGGGGGCTAATTGCAATTCTCCCCACAGTGGAGGGGGGCTGTCTGCCATTTTTCTAGAAGTTTATCTAACCCACTGGCTCCCGATATGAGAAGTAGAAGCATTATTCCCACCAGAAGGCCCTAAATTTTTGAACCCCAACTTTTGATGACACAAATATGTGTAGTAAAGAACTACAAAAGTGGAAAAAAAAAAAATAGTTCATGTTTTGCGTTTCTATACATTTCCAAAAAAGATTCCGTAAAAATAAAACTAGTAACTTGAAATGGTAAGAACAGGACATATAATGAGAATCGTGCAAAAATTCAGATTATGTCATCTGCCTTGAAGAACAGTAAGAATAACATCATTGGCAAAACATGTCTTTTGGTTTTGTCCAGAGAAAACTGTGTGCTGGGTTATTTTCCTCGAGGTGAATGCAGGTTTCTTTGGACGAGGAAGATCCACTTCACTGTTGATCATTGAAATAATAGTTGATATGGAAGGCCTATCTTTTGCCCTTTCTTGCGTACAGAGAAGCCCCACATTTATGCACCTTAAAAGCTTAACCTCAAAGCATTTAGCAGGTATGTTTGGGTCCACTAGTGCTAGAACATTGTCTTCATTCCATAACTTCCATGCCTGCAAATTAATCAAACCAATTTACTATTGGAGTTCCAGTTTATGAGAATAGAATGCAGTTCCAACTTCTAAATCAATGAGAGCTTACCAATCCTAGAAGGCTCAAGCATTGATCTTCACCATGAAAACTCGTGTTCTGTCTCCCACTTTTGATCTCTAGTAATAATACGCCGAAGCTAAAGACATCTGACTTTTCTGAATTTCCATTGCGTATTCAGGAGCCATGTACCCACTACATTCCATCAAAGAGGTTCGGTTTCCTTAATCTTAGTAGAGAATAAAATCACTAGGAACGTCAAAACTAAAGAGGTACTAATTAGGTTCCCACAACTCTTCGTGTATTAGCTTGATTTTCATTTCCTCCAAATTTCAAGCCATTCCAAAGTCTGAAATTTTTGGATTGAGCTCTTCATCTAGCAAGATATTGCCTGCCTTCAAATCTCTATGTATAATCCTTAGTCTAGAATCCCTATGAAGATAAAGCAAACCTCGACAAATTCCATCAACAATGTTGAACCGTGTTCTCCAATCCAAATGTACTCGTTTCAGTGGATCTGCATGGACATAGAAGTTTAATGCGAAAAGTTCATTTTTGCAATTGGAAAAGAGTGAAATGCACAGAAGTTTAAAGCCAAACAGGAAACCTATAGCATCTGCAGCAACAACTGTCCAATCATTTTCAAATGGCTAACAGCTAACTATACAAATGAGGCTTCATAGATTAACATTTTCTCATCTCCTTCAACACAGCATCCAAGCAGTCTAACGAGATTTCGATGTTGGACCTTACAAGTGACCATCATTTCGTTAATAAATTCCTGCTGTCCCTTGTCCTGAGGCTCTCGATAGCCTCTTGATTGCTATTTCCTGACGGTTTGGCAGTCTCCCCTGTACACAGGGACTAAATGAGCTCCGAAAATTGGCACACACACACGCACACACAAACACAATCACATATATAATGCTCTACGTGAATAGCTATACCTTATATACTGGCCCGAAATCACCCCGCCCAAGCTTAGTGGCCTCACCAAAGTTTCCTGTTGCGGCAGCCAATTCTTCAATTATATTTTACAAACTCCTGGAACTCGACTCTGCTCAAGTTCTCTCCAAGCATTACAAATGAAGGGGCTTCTCCACTGGATAAATGTTTTTCCTTACTTTCGTTTAATGCTGATCCAGAAAAATAGAGCTTGTTATTTATTCCATGCAAACTCAGAAATTATTGGCAATTCTAAAATTCAACAGCTGCACTACTCTTTACCTCGTTTTTTCACCTTCCTTGTGGCAAACCATATTGTGATGATAACAATGACTGTTTCTATGATGACTGTAGTTGCTATGATTTCTCTCAGATGTCCCTTTTCATCTGGAGATCAGAACAGAGACATTAATTGACGCCTCAGACTATGTTCATGCTGCCAGTAAGCAATTACTAAACGAATCATTTTGGAACCCTTGTTTTATAGCTAACAATGAGACTTTGTCATAGTCAAGAAGAAATGCAAAATCTTCTCCTTTATCAGGGCTCAAATATAGGCTCGATATTAGACCCTGCTTGAGCCTATATTTGAGCGTGCGCATGTGCGGGCGTGTTGGTTTGCTAATGAAATTCGACAAGTCTTGATGAATGAGTCAAGCCAAGTGTATTTATCCATCTAAACTTAAGCTGCACTACCAAATTGATAAGAATCATCATCTAAGAGTGAAGTTAATTTACCGAGTTCTGAGTGGGCCAGCCGAACGTAAAGAGTTGTTCCTCCAACGGAGAACTTCTGTAGGTCAATTAGGTCTTGTGTCCAGAACATGCAGCCAACACCAGGGTCAAATGCATATGCTACACATGAATAATTAATTGAGCAATTTCCTGGGCAATCACTTTCCAGTGTAGAATAAAAAATTCCCGAATTTGGCACTTTCATCATTTCCAGCTTTAAAAATCCATCCTTTATGCTGGCTGTACTGCTACCGTTTGTAGTTCCATTGCACTGCAGCAATGACTTCCGAATGCATCCACTGGACCAATTTCCTCAAAGTTTTTAGGCTCAAAGCATCTCAAGCAGCTACAAATTGGTAAATTCTTGGCATTGCAGATTCCGAACGGTCCACACTGGCCATAGACATCACAATCACTCACCCGAGATGACCAAACAATCCCCCAGGAACTGCTATTCTGATCCAAGTATGGTTGCACCAAATCCCCATTTGATTTCAATAACAAATATGACAAGTAAGACACCTCAGCCAAACTGTAAGTCAGACAGACTGTTCCTTCGTGATCGTCCACCAGGTTAAACCCATTAATATAGACTGATTGCATCTTAGGTACTCCAATGAAAATATTACCATTCCATGGACCACTTCGCCAATACAGAGAACTGCCATTCTGAATGAAAAGTTCAGGAATGTTATGCAGATCAAGACTCGCTGAGAAGCTTCCAATTGATGGATCAGAAGGGCTTTTCCAAGATGTTAATGCCTGTGTCTCATTTGTTCTCGAGTTAGTGATCAGCTTCATTTTCTGTAAGAATGAATCAGTCATGTGCTGGAAACTGTCCCAGAGAGTCTCTGAATCATTTGCACTAGAGTTAAAGGTCTGTTTGAGCAAGACCAGGTTCCCAGAATCTGACAACTGAGCTTTTGCATCAGTTACAGAGTTGGAAACATTTGATGACCAAACTAATTCCCCCTTTCCATTCATGACCACAAGATTACCATCATCGGATATCGTCACAACACCAGAAGAGTCAAAAATAGGATTCTCCCTGTTCGCTACCCAGAGAACATTATATGTAGGAACATTATTGTACCAAATCCCTACATAGCGATTTGCAGAACCATTAGGGCTAAAGAATCCCATTCTGTAGAGACCTCCACTTGTTGTTATATTTGCAGGGTCTTGGATATACTCTCTTGCAGTGATGGCATCTCCTCCAGTGCAAAACTTTACAACATAATGAGACACTAGAGAAAGAAAGACCAATCTTGCTTTTCCCAGAAATATCATGATGACAACTTCAATCTTTCCTCCTCAGGAACAACCAATAGCACAGCACGCTGCCGCAGCATTACTGCCAATGGTTGAGGACAAAAACACCACGAGCCGCAAGTGAATTTGAGGACAGAAGATGAAAATCAGAATTCTGCAGAGGAAGGCCTAATGGTGGTTTCCCACTACAAGAGATACCCAGATGGCCTAATTATCATTTGCATAGTCCCTGGCTAGTCCCTGGTCAATGGAGTTAAGGAGCTTCAGGAAGAAAGCGGCATTGCGGGATCTGATTTGTCTAGCTAATGGCCCCACAGCTCTTCGCAGAGTTCAAGATTGTTTTCTCTACTATTCCGCATATGCGTTGCATATTGGATCTCTCATCATTTAAACCACTTCTTCTTCATATCCACAATCTTCCTGGTCTTGATCATGAGATTCTTAGAATATTTTCAGTCAAATTAATTTTCTGCTTAGCGTCTTCCAATTTCATATAGTATATGGATATTATCATTTGAACTCATGTCAAATCATATGATTTTTCCCAATTATTTAAAAAAAGAAAACTCACGCATTCACTCAATTAATTAGTGACTCAATAAAATTGGGCCTTAGAGAATTCACCCTCGACTTTTTCCTTTTTTACATTCTTAAAATTCAAAATATTTGAAACTTTCACGATGCACCAACACATGTAGTATCGCCACCCTTCCAACATGGAAGGGGGAAGTGGGGGGGTCAAATCCTCACATTCTCATGGGGGTTGGGGTAGGGACAATTTAATTTCCGGTGTGGGTTTTGATTCCCATACCCTGCAATGAGACACAACAGAAGTCTAAGAGTGAGAGTTAGAATAGAAATAGAGTAGGACCGACAAAAAAAAAAAAAAAAAAAAACACATGTAATATCACAATTTAAAGCTTGATGGCCCCAAGCATCCAAATTTAATATTTTATATCAATGTTCACTTCCTTTAGTCAATTGCCCGTAATCTCAGTTAACCACGTCAAAGGCTGATTTTTTATATTAAGCATCATTAATTAATGTCAATCAAAAAGGCAAAAAGAATTATTTAGTGTATATTAGATTAAATAAGAAAAAAATTTAAGAAAAGTTGTATGTTGCTGGCATTTCAACCGTTTATTAGCCTTCCGCTCTCTCGAATATGCAGAGTCTCTCTACCGTTTATTCTGGTAGTTTTTCTTTGGCTTCATGCCAAACCCTCGACATCTATCAAGCTTTTCACCCCTCGTGATCATCGGCAGCACCCATGGATTGCTTCTCTTCCCGTGCCATCCCTTCTCAACCCTAATTGCCCTTCGGGCTTCGTTTGCATCTCCACCTTCATCCACTTCATCTCAATTCCCCCTTCGATTATCTCTTCGTCGCACACCCCGTTTTCACCTGTTCCACTCTTGCATGTCTCCGATTCCCATCATAGACTCGTCAATGAGAAGCTTCTCGCCGGATTTCATCTGTGCCTGACTATCTAGTACCCTCCTGATGGCTAGCTCCAGTCAGGGCGAGGAGGCCTGTCTTGCCGCTCTCTGTAGCTGTCTCGGCCACCTGTGGAACTCCCAGGTCATCCAAGATTGGGAAGATCCTCCTCCTGCAGCAAAGATCGAAGAGTGTAAGTTGAGTCTGATTGGCAAAATAGTCGCTAATTCTTCCATCAATTTTACTGCTTTCCAGAACACGATGAAACGAGCTTGGCGCATTGATAATTTTGACATTACTCAGAGTGAGGAAGGACTATATGTTTTCAAATTCAAATCCAAAGCAGATAAACAACGAGTGTTCGAAAATGGTCCATGGCTTTTCTCCAGTAATCTGCTCATACTGAAACACTGGATCCCTAACACCCCTCTCTATTGTTATGATTTTACTAGCTGTGCATTTTGGATACAAATATTTGGACTCCCGCTGGAGTGTTGTACAAATCAGCTAGTGAGTAAAGCAATTAGTGATGTGGGAAAGGTTCTCGAAGTCAGAATCGACTCTAAGGAGGGATTACCTATCAGAGTAGGGAGAGCTAAAGTGGAACTCAGCCTTCATGAACCTTTAAAGCAGGGTAAACTTATCCGTCTGCCAGGGAGGAGCTTATGGCTTGATTTCCGTTACGAACGTTTACCTCACTACTGCTACTCCTGTGGAAGAATTGGGCATTATGCCTCGTATTGCAAAGAAATTCCCTACGATGAGACTAAGTTTGAGGAGAGGGATCAACTGTACTATGGACAATGGCTCAGGGCCGAGGTGAAAGAGCACAACCCGTTCTGGCAAGCTTTCTACGAATTAAATACTCATCAACCAGATATGGAGAACACAGTACCTGACACTCCTTCATCTGGCTAACTCCTACTTCCTTCAGCTCCCTGTGCAGCCAGCTCAAAAGTTATCTCCTTAGAGGCTCGCCCTCCACAGCAGCCTACTGTGGTGCCAACAACTCAGCTTCAGAGTACCCCGATCTCTCCTACTGCTACAGCTGCTGAATCCCTGCTCCTGCACACCACTGTACCCACTCAATTCTCAGATCCTAAGGTGGCACAAGCTGGCTCGTCTTTATCCAAGAAAGGCAAACAGGCTCGGCTGCAAACCAAAACAACCCCTCTTAAGAAAGTTAAAAGGTTTTCCCCCTATGGCTCGCGCTCTCTATTACCGGAGACCTTCGATGAAAGCCTTCTTTTGGATACTCCTATTCGTGAGGCCCACAGGGCTAGTGAATGGGCTGTGGTGGCTTGCCCGAATAAGCCACCGGCTAACAAATGAGAATTCTGAGTTGGAACTGTCAGGGATTGGGCAACCCCCTGACAGTTCAAGCACTACGGGCAATTATTGCCCAAGATAAGCCCGATGTTGTGTTTTTAATGGAAACTAGGAATCAGGAACCTTTTGTGACTAATCTGCAAAGGTGATTTCACTATCACAGTTGCTTCGTGGTCAATCCTATTGGTTTGGCGGGGGGAATGGCCATTTTTTGGAAGGACCACATTTCTCTCTCGGTCCATTCCCACAGTTCCCATTTTATCGACACTATACTTTCTGAGGACAGCAGTTTATCCACGATGTGCATAACCTTTCTGCATGCTCCAGCTATTTATTCTCAGCGACAGGTATTCTGGGATGATCTAAGACATCTGAGTCATTTGCACACTCTTCCGTGGCTATGTATAGGTGATTTCAACGCTGTTTTACACTTCTGGGAAAAGATAGGTAAAAAACCAGTAGAGCAACATCGACTACATGCATTCAGAGAACTCTTACAGGACTGTGCATTGCTGGATATGGACACGAAGGGATGCGCCTATACTTGGATGAACCAAAGAAGTGGCGATGCTATTGTCAAAGAAAGGCTAGATTGGGCCTTATGCACTATCGAATGGCGTATGACCTATGTGGAGGCTGAGGTTCATGCTCTACCGGCGATCGGCTCGGACCACAGCCCACTGCTACTTAATACTGAACCTTTCTCGAAAAAAAGGAAAAAACAGTTTACCTTTGAATCCTTTTGGTTGCAAGATGTTGACTGTCGTCGGGTTGTGGCAGAAGCTTGGTCTTCAGCATCTCTAACACACTCTATCATATCCAAAAAGCTTCAGGCTACCACTGCCGCTCTAACCAAATGGAGCAGCCAGCGCTTTAAAGCAGGGCACCGTCAACTCGCTCTGCTTCAGCAACAACTTCAACAGTGTACCAACCATCCTGCTGCAAATTTTAACAAAGATCAGGTAAACTCTCTCAAGGAACAAATCCAGAACATTTGGCTTCAGGAAGAACACTACTGGGCAATGCGCTCAAGAATAAAATGGATGAGGTGGGGGGATAAAAACACACGCTTCTTTCATGCCACTACAGTCCATCGACGCAAGCAGAACCGCATTAGTATGCTGAAGAACTCCAATGACGAGTGGATCTGTGAACCTAATCAGGTGAAACACACCACTTTTAACTTCTTCCAAACACTTTATACCTCAATGGGACATAGGGATTTCAATCTTGTTCTAGCTCAATGTCCTAGAGTAGTCACCACAGACATGAATTTCCTACTGACTGCTGATCTAACTAGAGAAGAGGTTAAACGGGCTACTTTTCAGTTGGGAGCCACAAAAGCGCCCGGCCCGGATGGCTTAAATGGGCTGTTCTATCACCACCACTGGGATATTATTAAAGATGATGTGTTTCAAACAGTGCAAAGCTTTTTCGTCACAGGGGTGCTGCCAATGGAAATAAATCGGACCTCCATATCTCTGATCCCTAAGACTCCGAATCCCGAGAGGTTAGATCACTTCCGCCCTATCAGTGTATGCAACTTTCTGTACAAAATAATCGCCAAAGTCTTAGCCAACCGTCTCAAACAATGCCTACCTCAATTAATTTCCGAAGAACAAAGTGCTTTTGTGTCAGGCAGGCAAATACAAGACAACATTCTTCTAGTTCAGGAAGTTTTACATCAGATTAAAACAAAACAAAACAAGAAGAAGTTTCAGGCAATCTTGAAATTGGACATGAAGAAAGCCTACGACAGGGTGGAATGGGATTTCTTGGATGCTTATCTCCGACAATTAGGATTTCATGATACTTGGGTCAAGCGGATTATGCACTGTGTTTCCTCTACTTCATTCAGTATCAAGCTAAATGGAGAACAACTACCTTACTTCCACCCGACTAGGGGACTTCGACAGGGCGACCCTCTATCCCCCTATTTATTTATCCTAGCGGCCAATTTGCTCTCTACGCTTATCCACCAAGCTGTCGATATGGGATCCCTGAAGGGCATCAAACTAAACAGGTGGAGTCCCATCTTATCCCATCTCCTATTCGCTGACGATGCTATCTTTTTTATGGAGGGCTGCACTTCAGAATGTCAACATCTCGCAAACCTACTCAACCAATATTGCCTAGCTACTGGCCAGCAAATCAACAGAAACAAATCTGGCCTCTTCTTAGGGAAGCACTGCCCACAGCAACTAAAACAGAATTTGGCCAATGAACTTAGGGTGCCTATCCTAGAGAAAACAGGTAAGTATCTAGGTATGCCTTCTGACTGGGGTTCCTCTAAAAAAGAATTGTTTGCTTGGATCCTTGACAGAGTTCACTCCAAATTAGCAGGGTGGAAAGAAAATTTTATTTCAAAAGGGGGCAAGGAAATTTTGCTCAAAACGGTTATTCAAGCCTTACCGCAGCATGCGATGTCCATATTCAAGATCCCTGTCTCTATCTGTAGAACTATTGAACAGCAGATATCTCGGTTTTGGTGGAGGAACAACAATAACAAATCTGGTATACACTGGCACAATTGGGATCTACTGAAACAAAGCAAAGCGGCAGGAGGTATGGGGTTCCAAGACTTACTTGCTTTCAACAAGGCTCTCCTAGGCAAACAGGCTTGGCGAATCTTCCAAGATCCCTCATCGCTCTGCAGTCGAGTGTTCAAAGCCCTTTACTTCCAC
This sequence comes from Eucalyptus marginata, assembly GCA_014182565.1. Classification (NCBI taxonomy): domain Eukaryota; kingdom Viridiplantae; phylum Streptophyta; class Magnoliopsida; order Myrtales; family Myrtaceae; genus Eucalyptus; species Eucalyptus marginata. The sequence continues at coordinate 12,075,371 of CM024588.1, read as the reverse complement.
TCAACAACCTTCTGGCATGCCGGCAGGGGACATCGACCATCTTGGGGTTGGCTAAGCATCCTGTTAGGCAGAGACTCTATTAAACAACAACTTCAATGGTCTGTGGGTGATGGCAGTTCAATCAACATCAGAGAGGATAAATGGTTACTTGTCGGTATCCTTGGCGGCCCGGCCAACAGAAACGAACCTCAGACTGTGTCTGGTCTTATCTGCCCCGAACAACATTCCTGGAATGTCTCCCTTTTGCACAGCTTATTTGATGAATCCACTGTTAAGCACATACTCAAGTTAAACATTTGGCCTACTACAACCGAAGATAGACTAATGTGGACAGGGACTCAGGATGGCATATATACTGTGAAAAGTGGATATCATTTCATAAAACAGACAACAACCCAACAACCCAACCCCCAAGCATCTTCTTCATTCCAGACGCCCAAGACAGTTTGGCAGCAGATTTGGAAAGCTAAAACGGCCCCAAAAATCCGCTATTTTCTCTGGTCCATATGCCAAAACGCTCTACCAACTAAAGACAATCTATTCCGAAGGCGTATTATCAACAACCCAGTGTGTTCTCTCTGTTCTTCCACCTCAATAGAAACCACATTTTTTTACATTGCCCATGGACTCAGGGGGTTTGGAACCATCCCAACGTACAGATCGATAGTTTTGCTTACAACACTAATAGGATGTATGCGTGGATCTCAGACTTACTCAGTCAGAAGAGGGCTGTGCCCCTGTTTGAATTTACCGCCGGCCTCCTATGGGAAATCTGGAAAGCTCGAAACCAGTTTGTGTTTCGTCGACAGCGCACACCCCCGGATCTACTTGTAGAGAAAGCCTCTGCCTTTGCCAAACTCCAGCGCAGGATCAACCAACAGGCTTCGAAAGGAAGCTCCAAATGGCTGACTTCAGCTCGCACTTGGCTCCCGCCTCCACAGAGCACATTGAAGGTAAATGTGGACGGAGCTTTTCCTATTGCCCATCACTAGGGCGCCATAGCGACCATTATCCGCGATCACATGGGCTGCTTGCTCGGAGGCTCCTCCCGAACTGTCCCAGCATCCTCTGCCATAGAAACAGAGACTCTAGCGGTTATACATGCTCTGAAGGACCTGATCAACCAAAACAAGACAGCATCTCACCTGCAGTTGGAATCGGACAGCCTCATCCTCATTGAAGCCGTCAATCGGAGCCGTCCGCCGCCGTGGGAGTGTCGCGCTCTCTTTGCCGAAGTCGCAGAGCTGCTGAACCGATTCAACGACATTAGGGTTCTCCATTGTCGCCGCGAAGCCAACGCTCTGGCCAACTGGGCCTCTAAAGCCCACGGACGTGGGTCCATTTCGCACAACTGGGCCATCTCTCCCCCCCAAATCGTCCTTGACTTGCTATGTAATGAAGCCCTAGTAAAGGGCAGTTCCTTTTTTCCCACCTGACGTTGGAATGTTAATATATTTCCGTTTTCTGACCAAAAAAAAAAAAAAAACCAGGTACCCTTCCAAAGGTACCAGTCTTGCCATCTGATGGCTGAACTGCATCAGACCAAATTACTCTGTCTTCAAGAAACACGAAGATCCTCTAATTTCTCCACCGATTCGTGGTCTCAGAGGGCTGCGGACGACTCGAGTCACGAAAGTCATTCCCACGCCAACTTCCAATCACCACTTTACCTGTGGAGGAGGATGAGGACGACGACCAGGCATCACAACTTCAGTGACTCGCTACAGCATGTGAATTGTGTGAAATGGGACTGAGGGACGAAGACTGAGCTGTGGGTCAAGTCGTCTCCACTGAGATCACATCGCCACAATTCTAGCTCTCTCAATCTTCTCGTACGAGACGACGAAGGAGGGGACGGTGCGGAGGAACGAAAGGACGTGTTTTGGACGGTTTCTGAATTGCCGTTTCGGCAGGCAATAAGAGACAGCATGCGAACCAAGCCGAGTGAAAAGGACTCAAGACTTCAGACGTTGCCCCTGGAGTCCGGCACGGTTCTGGGGCCCGGTCGGCTCTCTCGCTAGGGGCCGACCCCATTTCACCAATTATTGCTTTAATAAACTCGATGCATAAGCTAATCGATTCTATTTAAGTTTCTGAAAGTTCTCATCCACGATTCCTCATAATGAAAAGGTTACTGTATTTTATCTTTTGTTCATTAAATTCATTGATCTAAATGAGCTTGGTCAGACCAAGTGAGCGGGTCGTATTTAAGAATGAAATAACTTATCTAGGCTCTATCCATTTAATATATAAATATATACATGTATGTATGTTTGTATGTATAAAGATTTTCACATTAAGAAAGTAAGCATCTACTTGTCTATCTATAGTCACTAATAAAAAATTTTATGTGATTAGTGACTTTCCATATCAATACACTCTTCAACATTTCAGAAGTAACAATTTGGTAAATTTTACAACGTCACCAATAAGTTTTCATAACAATTTATGAGTGAGCAACAATTTTCTGTAGATGATTAGTAACTTTTATGTGAAAAAAGTATTGGTTTTATTAAGTTTTGGACGAATCTAGGTTGAGTAACCTGTATATTTTGATTAACTAGTAAGTTTTTTGAGTGACTAATAATTTTTTGAGGGAAAATTACTTTCAACCTAACAAAATTAGCAATATCAACATACGGTTAGTGACTTTTTGAATTTTTTTTTAATTCAATATATTAGTAAACATACTAAGTAAGTCTTACATTGAGTTCATTGATTTTTCATAAAAGGTTGTCTTCACATCTCTTAGCTATTAAAAACTAATGGAATTTTTATTTTTATTTTTAAAACCTGTAGAATAAGTTAGGTTAATTCAGATTTTCCCTATAAACGTTCAAGATTATGTCACTCAACCGTGGTAACTTTTGTTCTTTTTTGGTCTTGATCACCCAAAACTCCATCATGGGCTTCTGATTGTGCTAGATTTCATTATATGTCACGTTGAGAGAATCACAAACCCATTATCGTTTTCACTCTCCCATTGTCACCTGTCAGGCTGTCACTTCACTTACCTTCATTTCTTTGTCGCCCTAAAAATGTCTTAGAAGTTCGAAGGGAAAATTCATAGTACTTTCCCATTCCATGAAGAAAAATATGCTTACAGCTCAATTTTTTATCCTAACGTTTCCAATTTGGGGGTATGCAAAAGGGCAAGTGACTTGTACATGCGAAAGAAAAAAGACAGAGTTGGCTAACTATTTTCGCTAAAACTAAGTATTTTTGTGTATGATTTTTATGTAAAAAAGTCATTGCACCTTAACATGACTAGATACGTACAAAAAACATCATATCTCTACCACTCTGACGACATTATCTCCATCACCGTCACTTTGGATCTGACCAACATTTAATGTGGAGCGTCCACCAAAATTTGACGATGGAAAAACATCATATCTCTATCACTCTGATGACATTATCCCCATCATTGTCACTTTGGATCTGACCAACATTTAATGTGGAGCGTCCACCAAAATTTGACGATGGAGTTGTTGTAGCTATCAATTTTCCCTGGCAACCGGGACCTACTCCACCTTTGCAACCGAGATCTTTTTTTTTTTTTTGGTTGATCGAATGCAACTAAGATCTTTACCAAGTGGATTTATGTTGTGATGTGTTGCGAAAAGGCGAGCGATTGAATAATAATATAGACAAAAAAGAAAATAAATCGAACACCAGATTTACGTGGTTCAGTCGTAAAGACCTACGTCCACGGGGAGAGCAGCAACGAATTTCACTATAGATCAAGCAATACAAGGAAATTACACACTCAAGTCACTCAAACACTCTCTCGGTGTTTCCCAAGCCCCAATTACACCCAACAACGCACGCAGTGTTTAGCCCCGAAATTCCTCAAGAAATAATCTCTCAATCTCACGAAGGAATTACACGCAAATCTTACCACAAGATTTAAATCGGCTACAAACAATAATCTTTCTTGGATGTAATTCACGGACAAAAATGACAAAGAAAATCCCTCCCAAGCACTCGATAACAAGACGGCGCTTCAAGACCAATTCTTCATGATCAACCCTCTTCCATCCATGACCACAAGTCTATATATATAAGTGAGATCCTTATTCTTTTGCCAACTTCTCATAGGATTATGTTTCCTAACTTGCCTATTTTAACCAAAATATATCTCTATATATTTTAAACAAAATCCAAATCCAAGTGAAAGTTGGACTTTCTTATTTCAGCGGCCAAATTCTCCAACGTAGATTCAAACTTTGGGAAGTTGATATTCAGATTTTCTTTGCTTGATTTCGAACTCCACAACATATCCAATTCGGAATATTCGGAATTTCACATTGGACTCAAACTCGAGACATATTTTAACAATCTCCACATTGGCTCGACATTTTAGCCAAGTTACAATCGCTTCAAAATTCAAACTCTACTGCTATTCTTCCATAGCCCTCGATGGGCTCAACCGCCACAGATATTATCCAAGTCCAAGCCTCGCTTGAACTTTGCCATAACCGAGGACCTCATTAGAATACCAACTCCACATGCACCTTTAATTGCTCCACAAGGTTTTTTCGACGGAACCTTCTCAATCGCAGACAAAGTAAAACCATTGTTGCATCCATATTTATCAGGAGATCGAATACATACCTTGTTAATTTCAGCAGTTACAGCAACCGTTAACTCTATAGGCTCCACCTCGCTACAAGCACCATTCATGTCGATTACTTTGCTAGTACTCGTACTCGCTACCTCAGGAGTTTCTGGTTGCAACTCCACCTCAAGCTGAACACCGTTCAGATCCGTATTAACACCGCCACAAACATTCCTAACCAGAAGTACTGGAGACTCATTAAGGGTAACTTCTCTGCTATTAATAGGTGAATTTATATATGGGCACCACAACCGATCGCCCCACTCACCTTGTGCATAACCATGGAATATGCACCTTGCCCTCCAATCAAACTTACCATCACTCACTCAAAAATAACACGGGCAACCAAACATTCTAATAATAGAATAACCAGCAACGTTACCTGACCACACTTCTTCAAGAGTCCGATATCCAATCGCAGTCGATGGAGATCTATTCACCGGGCAGCTTATCGTACTAAGCACATCAACTAAGATTCTCCTAACAATACCAGCATTAGAGATAATTTTTCGGGCCGTCTCTAGTAATGTTCTGCTCATCAATTCTGCAAATTGTTGTGATTTACTGGCACTAGTGCGATGTTTCACTATGTCCTCTTTCATGTAGAATTTATTTGCTAGCTTCAAGCAGAACTCCATGCTATTGTCAGTCTGCACATGCTTGATCGACTTACTAGTCTCCATCTCGATCAAAGCTCTTGACTGTGTGATATTGACACCAGCATCAAACTTGTGCATTGGCACAAACACCCAGGTCTTCCTCGAGCATTCAATAAACTCTCGAACAAATGCATCCGACGTCTCCGCAGCGAAATTTGTCATTGTCTCACCTTGAAGTTTATACAGGCCTCTATGCTTGATTCCTTTCATTATCACCAAGGCACCTCGAACAACCTTTAGAACTTCACATTTTGAAGAATACCCGCAACCAGCTGAATCTAGGGCACCCAAGGAAATTAAGTTCTTTTTCAATTTTGGAACGTGTCTTACTCCAATCAATGTCCTCACGATGCCATCATGCATTCTGATTTTAACATCACCAACACCCACAACATCGCACTCAGCGTTGTTCCCTAACTGGACTTTACCACTACCCTGCACTGATAAGTGATGAACCAATTTCTATTTGGTGTGACATGAAAAGAACAACCAGAATCCATAATCTATCCATCAAACGATAAATCATTAGTGACAGACAAGACATAATCAATAGTATTTGCTATAGCTGCAACATTATTTGCAGAATCAACTATAATTTCCTTACCCTTCTCATTCTTTAGCTTGAGGCAATCCCTTCTAAGATGCCCCCTCTTGCCACAACTCCAACAGACAACATCACTAGTCCTAGATTGACTACACCTATTCATATCGGTACTACTCTTACCCACACATGTTCTAGATCTTTCTCTATTTTCACCTACTAAAGCAACAGATACAGATTCGCCAGATTCTCTTCTACGGATGTCCTCGCTCAGAATCAAATCTCGAACCCCATTAAACGTCAAACTTGTTGACCCAGAAGAATTACTGACAGCAGTAATGGTAGTATTCCAACTATCAGGCAATGAGGATAATAGAAGCAAAGCACGTACCTCATCTTCAAAGTCAATCTCAAATGAACTCAATTGACTAACAATCACATTGAATTCATTGATATGATCTGCAACTGGCGCACCTTCGCTCATCTTCAAATTAAACAGACGTCGCATCAAATAGACCTTGTTGATCGCAGAGGGCTTCTCGTACATATCCGACAAGGCTTGCATCAAATCAACAGTGGTCTTCTCCTTCAAGATGTTAAACGCGACGTTACGAGCCAACGTCAGTCGAATAACACTCATAGCTCGTCTATCCAGCAAATCCCAATCAGCTTGCTTCATCGTCTCTGGTTTCTCCCCAAATAAGGGCAAGTGATGTTTCATCTGGTAAATATAATCTTCAATTTGCATCTTCCAGAAACTAAAATCATTCCCATCAAATCTGTCTATTCTCACTTTTACTTCTTCTATCACCATCGATTCGCTTCAACTTAGCCAAGCCTGGCTCTGATACCACTTGTTGCGAAAAGGCGAGCAATCGAATAATAATATAGACAGAAAAGAAAATAAATCGGACACTAGATTTACGTGGTTCAGTCGTAAAGACCTACGTCCACGGGGAGAGCAGCAGCGAATTTCATTATAGATCAAGCAATACAAGAAGATTACAAACTCAAGTCACTCAAACACTCTCTCGGTGTTTCCCAAGCCCCAATTACACCCAACAACACACGCAATGTTTAGCCTCGAAATTCCTCAAGAAATAATCTCTCAATCTCACGAAGGAATTACATGCAAATTTTACCACAAGATTTAAATCGGCTACAAACACTAATCTTTCTTGGATGTAATTCACGGAAAAGAATGACAAAGAAAATCCCTCCCAAGCACTCGACAACAAGATGGTGCTTCAAGACTAATTCTTCATGATCAACCATCTTCCATCCATGGCCACAAGTCTCTATATATGAGTGAGACCCTTATTCTTTTGCCAACTTCTCATAGGATTCTGTTTCCTAACTTGCTTATTTTAACCAAAATATATCTCTATATGTTTTAAACAAAATCCAAATCCAAGTGAAAGTTGGACTTTCCTATTTCAGCGGCCAAATTCTCCAACGCAGATTCAAACTTTGGGAAGTTGATATTCGGATCTTCTTTGCTTGATTTCGAACTCCGCAACATATCCAATTCGGAATATTCGGAATTTCACATTGACTCAAACTCGAGACATATTTTAACATGATGGATGCTGCAACTTGCAAGTGGTTCTATTTTGGCAATCTTGCTGCCAAACTTGAGCGACTTTTATTGACACATTCTAGATGTCGTTCATATTAATTGAATTTAGCTTAGCATACCTTAATCTGCGAGAGCATCGCTTTGACCGGCACTTCATACTTAGCATGCTTAATCAGCGTTAGACCATCAACAACTTACAAAAGTTGGACAGTTCAATTTTCCTAGTTTTGGCTTTAATACATTTGGTAGTGTTAGAGAAATATTTAGGATATTTTATGATTCTTGAATGGTATTGAATATTTTGTTACTTTAGATAATCGTCATGTATAGCCCATAAATGGCTTGTGTACTCAACTTGACATTGTACAAAATATAATGATTTTTTATTATCACAATTCTCAAATTGGTATTAGAGCCATTGTTACTTGAGGTGCACCCATCGAGTTTGCTAAACGTTGGCCGCCACGATGTTAGTTGCATTGCTGCTACCTGTTCTCCACCAAGACCATAACCTTTAGTTGATGTTCGACATACTTCTGTTGCTTATTTCGATAAGCCATCACCATCATTGGACTCGTTGCCCTCAAACAAGCAAAACCCTAAAATTTTGTCACCAACATACGTTGGATGCCTCTACACGCGCCACCACGCACCATTGCGTCTCCAACTTGAGGAGCCCATCATTATTCCATGGTGATTTGGAAGCCTTCCACCGCGTAATTGAAAAACAAACACCAATCCATGACTTCTTGTTGCAACCCGATCTTGCCGCCCTTGAGTGCCTCATCATTGCAAGGAGAGGAAAATGGGGAAAGGTCGGGTTTAAGGGTACTTGATCACGAGAGTTCTCTCACGGCTCGCGTTCCAAAAGACGTCATCACCTCGCCTTTTGGATCAAGCCTCTCATGAGTTCCCTCCACGAGATCGCGAGCTCTCCCAAGCTCATACCCCGCGTGACAGCGGAGTGTCACGATCCATACCCACACGAGCGACACACCTTAGAAGAAGGGGTCGGGTGTGGATATTGGATTTATGGGTACCTTTACCATGGTAACCCTCTCAATAGGCTCGCTCATAAGGATGGCATCACTTCATCCTTTGGGTTACTCCCATGTTGAGTATGCTAAACCATCGTGAGTTTCATCGAAACTCATACCCCGCACGATGGGTTGTTTGTACAGTCTAATTGTTTATGACAACCTAAAAATAAGACGGGAGTCGCCACTAGCCTCATTTTGGGGGTTGGCTAGAAAACCCAATTGAAGGTCGGGAGTGTTCCCTCGATTTCTACGCAACCAAATATCTAGATTTGGGGACTTAGGTTATGTTAATATTTCTATTAGCGACATTTCGGTACCTAAATAGTATGTTGTGTTTTCCTAACATGTCCATGCATTTCCTTTTACATTTTCGGGATCATTTGTCCTAAACTAAGTGATCATGCCTGATTGGTCATTTTCATTCTATTCTATTTCTAGAAAAACAAGAAAAGAAAGCAATCGATGGAATTGAAATTGCAAGATAGTAAGTAAACAATCAAGGAAAGCAATAAATCTATCATGCAATTCTAAAAAATATAAAGGAGAAACACAATTGAAAAAGATGAGAGAAAGAGAGAAAACCCACAACTCATCGGGTTTTATACAACAAATGAAACCCGAGACATATGTCGGGAAAATGAATAGTACATGATAATGGTCGGAATGGACATTGATCTCCACCGTCTTCGCGCTTTCTCCATCTTCGGGGTTCTAATCTAATCCTAACCTAAGAAACTTATAACTAGGCACATACAATGGAAAGAAAAAAATATACACATCAAAACAACAAAAAACAAGACATCATATTAAGATCAATCATTTAAAAGAAGTGCAATACGAAAGTCAAGTTTTGGGGCCTCGGGGTCGGCCTTTGTCTTTCATACGAAGGTCCCACTAAGACACCTACCCAATCCATTTTTTGTGACTTATAGGAATTGTTGATCAATTGTATTCTCACATGGCCAATAACGTTTATAAGTCTCCTAATCAAGCGATCTATGTGATCCTAGGGTTTTCCCTCGATATCATGCATCGACCTTACCATTCATCTAAAAATCACATGCATTGCAAAAAAATTAAATATGCATACAAGTCTTTTGAACCTTGTTTCTCAACCAATCAAGCAAGAAAGTAAATTGTCGGTGGGTCACTTATTACCAAGGACATGCACCAATTACAAACACAAGCAATTTCTAATACATGATGAGATTATATGTATGAAGGGTACATGTGATATTTTAAAAAAAGAAAAAACATATCTCAAAAATCATTTATGAAAAGTTTTGAGACAATGTGATGTCTCAGCTATGAAAGACATTCAATTGCCAAGGCTAACCCGGGCCTCGCATTAGAAGTCACAAGCGTCGCAGGCATTTTGAATACAATTCAAGCCGTGACTTTCACGTTATCAAAGCAGGATTTTTGAAAAAGTTTGAAAATATTTAGGATTAAAGAATATCTAGGCTATGGAACACATTCAATTGCCAAGGCTAGCCCGAGCCTCGTATTAGAAGTCACAAGTGTCGCAGGCATTTTGAATATGGTCCAAACCATGATTTTTCCTTAAGCCAAATTGAGTTTTGGAGAATAACCTTTTTAGGAATTGTTTTTGAGAAACATCACATGTACCAAAACATTTTTTTGAAATATGCAATTTGAAAAGGCCGATTGTTTAACAACAAAGATCAAAACATTTAGAACAATTTTCATGAATATGGCATGTCCTAATTTCACGCACAAACTAATCTAAAAGGTGTAGCTAAACAATCACAATTACGAAATTTCAAAACAAACATGCAAGGATAGCAAAATTGAATAACACTCATTGACAATCTAGCTATGGAAAAATTGCCTAACATGCATGACATGATGACAAGCAACTTTTGTGAAGAAAGTTTTCTTGAACGAGTTACACATGAATTTACAAAAATCAGACAACAAGCAATAGCACATCAGAAATTTGTCAAAACAACATGACATTCAGCTAATGTCACGAGAATTTGTCCCATCAAAACATGTCTAAAAATCATCAAATTTATACACAAGATAGCCAACATGATGACAAACAAGTTTCATTAAGAGGCCAAGTTTAGAGTCCAAATAGAAAAAAATGGAACAAAAATATCAAAATTCTGTCCAAATAGAGGTTAGAACAGGGATCCGAATTTGATCACTTATTCAGATGGTAATCTGACTTTGAAAAAAAATGGAAAATAGTCCAAATGATGAGCGATTGGCATAAAATCGGCGGCATTAGAAACCTCTAAGTGTTTCCTACATCTTCCTAGAAGAGCTCGAGTCCAAACTAGGTCAATTTGGTATCCTAAAATCGAGATCTCTAAAAGTGTGTGCATCAGTAATTAAGAAAACATAACATAAGCATTCATTAGAAAACCTTAAAATACTCAAAGAATGCTCGAATGGCATGAAGAAATCACACGAGACTTAGGATTGGATGCGATGGAAAGTTTGGATAGTCATATAATCCTAAGTCGGCATGCAAAATGTCATACAATTTAAATGACATTATGAGATGATTCATGATCCCTAATGATATGCTTAGGAATTCTAAGTGTGACAAACACTTTTTGTGAGACAATTTAAAGTACAAGATGAAACTCAAATGACATGACTTAAACATGTATGCAAACCTTGTAACATGCGGTTCAATAATCAAGAAGGCTTGATCGTAAGATTTGATCCCTAGATGACTCAAACAAGCATGGGAATGTGCACATATGACAAGGTTTCATTTCAGCACTAAATTTACGGAACAAGCATGATTTCAATCATCCTCAAGACATGTATAAATCCTACCAAAAATATCACATATAGAGCATACGGTGATGAAGATTTCTCATTAAGAGATCGAAACTCAATTAAGATCATATAAATCTTGGCAAAAATGGCAAAACAGATCACACTATATGTCCATCACATGTTGTTGCGGTACCTTTTACTCTAATGCATGCAATTGATTCACATTACCAAAGTAAAAACCTTGCAAAGCATGCATCGATTGAACATTTATATCATATATTTCAACTCTCATGAAAGATTTGAGACCAAATAAGTGCATTTATGGATTCAATTTCATTAAAACAACTCTCAGACTAATACAGGACAGACTGACCTATGTCCAAATCTAAGCAAGTTTGACTTACCTAAACATGTCTAAAAATTTTGAAAAAAAAAAAAAAAATACAGAAGATGCACAACACCTGTACGAGAAACTTTCATCAAGGAAAGTTGTTCCAGAACTCAACACAAAAATCAGCACAAAAATAGCAAAAATAGAGATTCATTAAAACAAATCTTGGACTAATATAGGACAGACTGACCTATGTCCAGATCTAAGCACTTTTGACCTAGCTAATCATGTTAAAATTTTTGAAAAAACAATACAAAATATGCATAACACATGTACGGGCAACTTTTATCTAGGAAAGTTGTTCCATAAATCAACACAAAAATCAGTACAAAAATAGCAAAATAGAGATCAATATGGAACCGAATTGACCTAAGCCTAGATCTAAGTAGATCTGACCTAGTTGAACACGTCCAAAAATCATGAAAAGAAATTACAGGAGATGCATAACATGATTTGGAACAAAACTCATGAAGAAAATTTTGTCAAAAAATGATCATGAAAGTTGGCACAAAAATAACAAAGTCAGAAGGCGGAACCGGATCAGAACTTAAAAAAACCTAAACTACTGCAGAATCATTAATCTTCGGAGTTATTTTTGGAGGGCCATACGATGGTCTTTTTGGGCGTGAGACCTATTGTTTCGAAGCTTGGGATGTCTATTATCTAATCCTAAGAGGACTCGAGCTAAAACGAGGTTATTTCGGACCACGTTTTTGCAAAAACAGTAACCTATGTACAGGCTTACGAAAATCACAAATTAGGCTTAAACTCATAATAATCATTCAAATCATCAACAACTCATTGCAGCTTTCATACTCATCAATATTAAGCATGTAAAAGCTCCTAATCTTGAATCCTAGCCCCAATCGACTAACTCGATCTCGCTTTATCGGATTCGAGTTTCAAATCGTTACCTTTGTCGTGATTTTCGTCGGTTCCTATTGCGATTAGTCAGATCAAATCACCGGATCATGATCGGGACTCCAAGAATGTAGATCAAGTCACTACAGCTCAGATCGGGATCAATCAAACCATCGGCTCAAGGAAAAAATGAAAAATCGGTCAAAGAGATGAACCAAAACTTAGAGAGAGAGAGAGAGAGAGAGAGAGAGAGAGAGAGAGAGAGAGAGAGAGAGTGAGAGTGAGAGAGTGATCTGTTTTGGTAGGATTTTTGGAGGGAGAAATGAGAGAGAGAGGTCTGAAGAGGGAGGAAATTTCGTGCAAATTAGCCCTCTATTATGAAAATAGAAGATATTTCACTTATATACTCCTACATTAAGCGATTTTGGCCATCGGTTCGACCTTCTGGCCAAAATCTCGATCCAACGGTCAAAAATCCATTTCGAATGCTCCATTATGATCTCGAGGTGTTGGGTAATTGATCTAGTGGGTTTGTTTTGCAAAAAACCAAGCCAAAATCGAGAATTGCGTCAAAATGTCTAATTAGGGGTCAATTTGCAATTTGACCAAATTCGAGAACCAATTTGTAAAATTTTGGGAAATTGAAGGTGTAGAAGTGAAATTTGGATTGAGAGGGTTCCAGAACAGGTGGCCGGAGGCCAAGAGCTGACCGGAAAGGGCCTGAATCGGCTAGTCTCGCCGGCGGTCTAATAGACCAGCCAGACCGATTCGGTCCGGTTTGGCCGGATTTTGGCCGGTTCTTGACCGGATCCTACCAGTTTTTCAACTTAGGATGCTTGTGGGTCAAAAATTTATGCAATTTGACACCTAAAAGATCTAATTGAAAAGGAATTTTATCATTTTTATGAAAAAAAATTGACCAATTAAGATACAATTAAGCTAATCGAACCTTATGAATGTGATCTAGGGATCTTTTATTGATCTAATTGAATGATTATCATAGAAAAAAATGAGTCAAAACCATGGGTGCTTTGAATTGGGCCTAAAGGGCTAAAGTGGTAAAATTTGCAATTCAATGGACAAAATTGCAAATTAATCAAAATTGAACTCAATTAGTGTCACAGTTACCCTATCTAATGAGCTAACCATAGGTAAGATCACTTACCACATTCAAATTGACCTTGAATTGAAGTGCTAAAACTTAGGTAAAAAATGGATCTAGGCCTAATATTAAAATCGGACCTAGATTTATGAAATTAAACCATAGCCATGAATGGGTCAATTTGAATTTTGTCAATTGAAGCTTAATTGCTTGACTTTCTAATGCTTGGGAGGATAAAATTCTTCAAATTGATGAGTTATTGTGTGAATTTCACAAAATTGATCTCGAATTTGGACTTATCTTAAGAAAATGAGTGAGAAGCAATTGTCCATTCGCAAGTTATGAAGGATTGATTTTGGTCCCCTAATTAGGGCTCAAAACGGCAATTCGTATTTTGACTCGGTAAACCGCAAAATTGAATACTCAAACAGATTTCAGATAGTCCCTAAACCAAATGTCAAAAAATGAGCTACATCTAATTATGACTAGAATAAAAGTAATTTTATTTTTGGTCGATTTAGAACCTAAAATTGAAAAATTCAGAAATCAAGGTTCTTAATCGAATTTTGTGAAATTTATGACGCAAAAGTCAAATTGGCATTAAAAGAAATATATTTGTGCATTTTTTTAATTTTATTTTTTTTGTCAAAGGTTTGACCGAAAGTCAACCATTTAGTTGATTTTTCCTAAAATGTTGATTTTTGGTCAAATCTTTGAATTTTCAAGAAATTGATTTGAAAAAAAGTGAAACTAAAACTAAATGGACTTTTTTGGGTAAAAAGTCAAATTTTGACTTAGGTTGACCAAAAAGTCAACCCGAAAGTCATTTGTTTGACTTTTCAGGTTTTTCTTGAAAATGAGCTAAAAACTGCTTAAAAATGACAATGCAAAAGAAAGAAATGAAAAACGACGTTTTTTTTTTTTTGTCAAGAGATAGGGTTTCGTCGCGACCAAAAACCTAAATCTTGATTTTTTTTTAATATTTTAATGATATGTCAACTAAAAATCAGATGTCAACACTTGTCGTCCGCTGTCAAGGCAACTCAGGAAGTCTCACCACCAACCATCTACAGACAAGGCTCTGCACATCGCCAAAAGGATCTAAGCGTGATATCCACACGCCTCCTTAGCGACATGCACCTGCATGAGTCATAGGCCTCCACTTTGCTAGAGTCATCCACTACATCACTTCTGCTTTGCTGACATTATTCGATATGTCAGCGTTATGTCACTGCTGACTGTTGATCATTGATTTGTTCAAACCGAACTAGACCATTGACTAGTCTACACTTCCATAGCTTCATCGAAGTGGTCCTCTCGTGCGAACACTTTGAGTCTACCAAAGGCGAAGAACTCAAAGACTCTTGATTCTGAGGCCAACATCATCAATTATTGAGATGCTCCTTATGATAGGAGCTTTTCCACAGGTTTTGGTTGTCTTTATAATTTCCTGTCTTTTATGTTACTATTGTTAGGGAAATCCCTTATGATGTTTTGAAGATGACAAAAAAAAAAAAAAAATCAAAGGCTACTAACGTGTTTAATGATTGAGTAATAGACTATGCAGATGATAGAACATGTAAATGATATTGTTGAAGTCTATACTTGAAAGAACTAGAAGATAGACTCTATGCTGAAACTGAACTTATTCATACTGTGTCCAAACCTTAAGGCTAAATATGTTCAGAAGCAGAATATATTCAGACTTACATCTAGATTGTAAAGTCTATTTTAGATAGAAGACGCTCAGATTCTACTTTCGGCAGAACGTACTCAGACTTTATATACAGAACAAGACATAAGTTCAAAACATGAAAGTCTAGAACGAAACATGTTTAAAACGAGACAACTTGACAGAACGTAACATAAGCCCTAAACATATAACGGCTAGTGATCTGGTTTGAATTTTATATCAAGATAGATTTGATTGACTCAATCTAATTGATTGACAATTGGATCTTAAATATAAGAACTTTCTAAACGAAGAAGGCTTACTTATGGAAACAAAGATTTTGTTTGTATGGGCAATCGAAAACAATTTGGGATTCTGCTTCTATCACTCAACGACTACTAAATCTTCTTGATACAAATCTATCCAATGGGTAGATTTGAAGACGATCCTCTAGATACTGTCCAATGGTTAGTTTGGAAGTGGAGGAGTATTTAAAGAGATTAAGGACCAAGGAGCAAGTAAGAGACGGAGCATGGAATCTATAATTCCAAAGTCTGAGCGAACTTCGATCATACACTTGTTTTTCGTGAGCTTAAACGTTTGTGATCGCGAGAGAAATACCAAAGGAGTGACTTGGTGAGATAGTGTGATCCACCACTAAGTATTTGCACTTAAAGTTGTAATGTCTTGTTGATCACATAGTGGAATCTAGCTAGAAGGCTGTTAGTGTGGGAGAATGGACGTAGGCTTGATCTAAGTCGAAACACTATAAATTTCGTGTGCATCCTTCTCTTCTTTTGACTCTTCTTATTTAAGTCCGTTGCATACTTATAGGTTATGTCAAAAGTCCATTCCATCACATAATAGATTCTGAATATCTACTAGGAATTTGGTGGCTCGTTTATCAGACTCTGATCCTTATTCAGATTTTGCTCACAACTTATTTTATTCCGCATTTATTTGTCAAGACTTCTTTTAAACATCTATTCACCCCCCTTTAAGTGGTAATACTAGCACTTTTAATTGGTATCAGAGCTATGGTGCTTGTCTTATTGAAGTGCTTTTACTTCTGAGCTAAAGATCTTCTATGGCTAGTATATTGGCACCAGGGCTGATTAAAAGGCAAAGCAACACCAAGCCACCATATTTCAATGGAAAGGAATACAATGTTTGGAAAAAGAAAATGAAGGCATTCATAAGATCCAGAGATCCCTTACAATGGGATGTTGTGGAAAAAGGAATCAATCCTACTGCTGCGTCTACATCAAATAAGAATGGCAAAGACAAAACAACCAAACCCCCTACTCCTATGCCTCGGACGGAGATATTCAAAAGAGAAACTCTTGATGCAAAAGCCATTTATTCATTATACTGTGTGTAACATCCTCAACTTCGAGCCCTTTACATGGTAAAAGAGAAGTCCGAACTTGGTTTCACCGGTTAAGCCAGGTTGTGTTTGCTTCCTTCGATCATGTCTTAGGCATGAACCCCGAGCCAAATAAGATAGTCGATCGTGGTCAAATTTAATTAGTCCATGATGACAAGGCCTTCACAACTTAGATATTTTTCAAGTTGTATTTAATGCCTTCATCATGTAGTAAATTAAGGAACATGGACACCTGGCACATTGGGACTTTACATCAGAAGATAAGATTAGATTTGGATTTAAAGCCATTAATGAAGGGGACACCTCAGCCTTGGATAATCAAAATTTCTTGGAAAAACAAGTGTGAACAATTGTGAACGTATTAAATAAAGTGGGGAAAAATATATCTCTATGGCCTAGTCTCATTAATATCCTAGGATCTAAGTGCGAATGGTAGACTTTTGGAATCTACAAAGGAGAGGTCATATGTAGAGAGAGAGAGAGAGGAGAAGGCCAAGACAAATCCAACTTTGGACCAAGACAAGTCTACCTTATCTCTTTTGGACGTTAGCCAATAAATAACCGAGACAAGTGTCCAAGCTAGTATAGAGCCTACTTAGGATCTTGGGAGATAAGATTGTACAGTCATAGATGACCCTTGATTCAAGGCCAAGTGGGAACACTACTCTTTTCAATTAGAATTTACCTTATTTAGTGTTTGAAATTTCTGGACTTTTGTTATTTGCCAATTTTACAGAGCTTTTTATGTTACGGATTTGGAGAAGCTTTCTTCATGAAAGTTATTCAAAACATCTTGATCTATAACATGATTAAATTTAATATTTTTCTAAGGTGAAATGGTTGGGACGAAGGCCCAATCAATTACGTATACAACTTGTCCAGTATAGTGAAAACAGTAACCAAGTTGCTTTCTCAAATTTTTATAAAATCTTCTCTTATGAATTTGGACATGCTTCCTTCACAAAATTTTTAAATGACATCCATATCTATAACATATTAAAATTTCAAATAGTTTTCTGAAGATTTGAATTTTGAAATGAGTTTCTCTCTCTGACCGTTGAATCTGCTCGACGGATGAAATTTTGGGTTGTGTTCAATGATTTTCTGCTCTTTCCACAGAACGAATTTGGCTTTGATTCCTCATGAAAAATGTTTTCTAAGGTCTTATCTATAACATATTAAAATTATATAATTTTTCGAGTCCGTTTGATAAGGTAATGGTACTGATTTCGAAAGTTGCTTAAAACTGTTTTGCTTTTGAATTGAGAACCACACGCCCAACTTGGAGGGGAAGGGAGCTGCACGCCTAACTAGAGGAAGAAGCCAATCTAGAGTTTTATTTACTTGAAGATAAGAATGTATTAAATGCTTTTGAAAGCTAGCTAATTAATGTGCTTAATGAATCACATGCTCATGTGTTTAACTTGGAAACCAAGTTGTCCAAAGTTCAATTTTCTTGATGACCAAATCTTAGATAATTCTTAGGGTATGATTGCCCTAGATTATAGCATTGATAAGCAAGGCAAAAACCAACCAGTTAGAAGAAGACATTAGGCATTAAAAGGGCTTATGTGTCTCTTAGGCGCTATAGGCAATAACGAGCCTAGATTGAGCCTTGGAGAGTAGGCATATAGGTGGACCAATCACAGGCCAACACCAAAGGACCTAGGTGCCAACTCGAGAAGATAGGTAGGCCAACTCGTCATTTAGGCATAATCATAAGTTTGCATAAAAATTTAAGAGGAATAGGCCTATAAATAGGAGAAGGCATCCTCACATTTGGAGGCTTAACCATTCTCTTCTATCCTCTCCCTTCCTCCCTTCTCTTTCATGCCCTTCTCTTCCAAGCCGCCCTAGACCCCGACCGACCACCAAAGAAGCATCTTGAAGCTAGGTCTAAAAAGTAGTAAGTAGAATTTCCTAACTTTTTGATAGGACAATGTGCTACTCTTATCGATTTTAGGATCATGTCACCGTTTGCTTGTGTTGGCTTTGTATTGTTATGCTTGTTGTGTTTCTATTGCTTGTGTTTGCATTAAGTAAGTTCATGATCTCACGTGAGTGTCGAGCACACCCGGATAACGAGGAGAGGTCTCGATGACTATGGACAACGCTAAAGCCTAACCAAATGGTTCAAAGTCAAGGTCACAAGCCCGAATTGTATCCGGCATGAGTTTGATTTAATAAAACACAAGAGTTGTTCATTACTTCACTTTGCATGGCACGCCTTCGAGCCTTTCATTTGACTAAAAGTTTAAACATAATATGAATCTGTTGATGCTTGAAATGCATGGACCCACAATGGACTTATATGCTGATGCTGGGGGATGCCGAGTCATTGCCTAGAGTAAAGCCCTGGATGCCGTCTCAATATTGAGATCGTGGACGATGCCGGCCCGGGTGAGGCCGATGCCTAGGGGTCGCCCTGGACGCCGTCCTGGTAATGAGATTGAGATGATGCCGGTTGCCAGGGGGGGGGGGACCGATGCCCGGTGGTTATCGAAAGAGCCGATTAATTTCGGTTAATATGATACTGAAAAAGAAAAATGAAAGTCCACGTGTGGTCCATGGCTAATACATGTGTGATGTTTGCAAAAGCTGGGTTTGTTTGATATGTATTGTTAAGTCTTTGTATCAATTTGAGTATATATTTGAATTGGGTCACTTAGTACTTGAATGAGTTTCATGAGATGCGAGCATCCCTTTTTATGACCGAAATGATCATAAGCCACGGATCCTTGGAAAGTCAGTTCATATGCACTAACTCATTATCTTTGATTCTTGAAAAGCACATAGACAGTTGAGAGCCTTTCATATGCATAAGCAAGGTAAGGCACGAACCTTGCTATTGATTTGCCATCGACAAGTGGATGGTGACCTTGTATCCGACGATCGACGGCGAGATGTCCTCCTATAAGAGAATTAGGGATTTCTACATACTGAGTCATTGACTCACTCGTATTGTTCTCACCATTTCAGGTGTATGATGGGTGAACCAGGGTCCAAGAAGGGAATGAATCTAGCATGGGGGCCGCTTTTGGGAGCAACTCAATAGAGAAGCTGGGCTACCCCAACCCTTTTGATTATATGTGGAACGAAAATAAGTAGCCCAGGACTAGGATGGGCATGTAATCAAAACAGCTTTTGATGGGTGAATATGTATGTGTATGTGTTGCTTTTATTTGCTTCGCTTGCATGTGTCTTACCTGGCTTCCATGTGTGTTTATACGGGATTATTTATGATCGCTTCCACATGTGCTTAACTAAAGATAAAAGACTTTTGGGACGTTCGACGTTGCCTGGGGCGTCGATGTTAACCTACCGAGTCATTCTCTCGTGTCAGTGATGAGGCGGGGGTGTGACACTATGCCTTGTTTCCTGCTGAATATAACGGAATTTCTTCATGTGAAACAACTAAAAAAGTTTGGGATAGACTTCATGTTACTTATGAAGGGACTAATCGTGTAAAAGAGACAAAAGTAAACTTCATGCTTGGCCAATATGAATCCTTCAAGATGAAGCTAGGAGAGTCAATTGGAGATATGTTTAGTCGTTTTACAGAAATTGTAAATGGCTTGTCGTATCAAGGTCAGCCAATTTCTACCCCAATGAAGGTCAACAAACTTCTGCAAGGTCTCTCAAAAAATTGAAACCATGTTAAGACCTCAATCTAGGAGACTCAGAGGATTATGCCACTTTCCATTGATGAACTTATTGGCACTCTTCAATCTTACGAAGTGAAACAAATCATTTATGAAGATCCTGAAAGTAAGAAGTCCATCACTTTAAAATCTAACGCTGATTCTGATGATACAGACTCAGAAAATGACATGGACAACGAAGAACTTGCTTTTATGATCAAGAAATTCAAAAAGCTGAGTAGAAAAGGAAGGAAATTCAGTGGAAGAAAACAATATAAGTAGACTGGGCAGAAAAGAACATTGAAAGAAGATGATGAGCAAGGAATTATATGTTTAATGGCACATTCAGACTTATACTTAAATTCGAAATTAGAATCAGACTCAAAATTAGAATTTGACTCAAACACAGACTCGGAATCCAACAAGGAAATTGAGGTAAGTCATTCAGAAATTCCTACTAAAGTTTTTAAGTATATAAATGAGCTTTGCTCAAATCTCAAATCTTCTCTTAAAAGAATCTCCGAACTAAAAAAGGGGAATTCATGGCTTAGGCAACAGGATCTTTCTCAAAAAGAAAATTTTGAAATTTTGTAAAAAGATTTTCTACAAACAAAAGAAAGTTGAGATTTACTTGTCAAAGAAAATGATTCTTTAAAAAATGAATTTTCAAATATTTCAACAAAATTTTCAAAGGGTTCAGAAACATTAGAGCATATCCTTTCCATACAAGTACCTTACTATAATAAGTCTGGACTTGGTTTCAATAAGGAAAGTGATTCTTTAATAGATTTTCCTAATGTCAAGGAGAAACTTAGACAAAGACCTCCTAGACTTGCGTACAAGAAGCATTTTCAAATGATTTTTATAAAACCTATTGGTCGAAATGTTCTCAAGTGTTCAAATTGTGGAAATTTATAACACTTTGAGAAAGAATGTCCTAAAGTCTAGAGACTTGTTAAGAAAGATTGGGTAAAAACAGCATACTCTACTAACTCTCAAGGACCCAAGAAAATTTGGGTACCAAAGAAAAGATGAGTTATTTTTGCAGGAAATAAAGGAAAAGAAAAAAGAGAATTTGGTAAGGAAGGTAAATTTTTTTCTCAATTTAATTTGGGCACATAATTCTCATTATTCTTGATATTCGATATATCCTCGATTGATTCGAATTTTATTATGATCGTATTCTATGATTTGTTTTATTTAAGAAAGAATCGTGTGATTTGTTTTTGTGATTCGTGAGTTGAGATTTGATTTAATAAGTGTGATTGATTTGATATTTTGCTTAGAGACAATTGAGTTTATTTGGTTGGATTTTATGCTCTCAAATTTTGTCATATTTTGCAAAGTAGAAATCTGTTTTACGAGATATTAATTTATTATGTAAGATATTCTTAGATACTCAAGGATTTTATTCCATTTGATTTTATCGTGCTTTGACCAAGTGAGAATTTATTTTTCAAGATATTATTGTGCATAATGTTCTTTCCTTAAATAATATGTTATGATGAATTAAGAAAGAATATTTGATTATTTATGGAGATTTTTTATTTTGCTCTAACGAAAAGGAATGATCCAATTTATGGATACCAAAAAGGAAATCAGTTCATTGCAATAAATTCTATAAGAGAAGAATGATTGTGAATCTATCCAAATTTTGGTGCAATCAAAAAGGTTTCTCATGCAAAGATTTGCAATGATCATTTTTAATCAATGGTATATTTCAAAGATATACCTTGGGTAAGAGAATAATTTTTTTTTTATCATCCAGCCTTGCAAATTTTTACTCCATTTTATGAAGATTATAGATGATTGCCTATGATTTATATTGCAATTATCTCTTGTCATAAACATAAAGTAATGCATTTTTTTTAATTGCTTGATTTGGCACGTGATAGAAATATCTACTTTCTTTTTGCGAAATGCATCAATAATATGTTTTTTGAGTTTTTATGCTCAAGGAAATCCCTTTGATCGTGAAAGATATTATTGCATATTCATGGATACTCTTGCTATATTCTTAGAATATATCTTATATCTAGCAAGTTTGATCCACAAGTTGAATGAAGATATTACTTGATATTTTTTTTAAAAAAAAAACTGTTATCTATTATACAGGAATTTGTAGGTGGCAAAAGAATCTTTCATAAGGATTTTGAAAAGCTTGATCCAAAAATTGTGGAGGTTATGTACTATTTTCTGGAGGTGCAAAATTCTCTTCATTGTGCAAAGTTCTCGCAAATTATAGAACAAATGCCTAATGTGTCGTACAAAAAGTTGAGTAGCTCTGAATTTAAATATTTGATAATCTTATATATGCTATTCAATTTATTTATTTATAGAAAATGCATTATCTATTACGTAAATATTATAACATCATATTTGTGCAAAAAGTTTGTTAAGTTTATGCAGATTAAATTCGAGACAAGCTTGATTGAAGAAAACAAATTTCAGCATCGAATTTCAAAAAGCAAATGATCGTTGTGGATGTTGTTGCTACGAAGGAAATAATTGAAAAATATTATGCTCAACATGCACAAGCCGCAATTAGTACTATTAGCGAATATTGTCATGATGATAGGGCGAGAAAGTGAATCCAAAAGAAAAGGAAAGAATCGTGATCACCTCAAAAAAGGCAACAAATTGAGAGGTGTTGTAAAATATTGCATTGCAAATATATAATATAGAGAATAAAGAGATTGAGAAGAGAAAACAGGTAAACACCAAAGATAATGGGGAAAGCTAGAGGAGAGAATTTTATTTCCAATATGTTACTATTATGTCTACAACAAAAACTAAACTCCCATTTATAGGAAAACAAGAATGTATCGAATAATACATGTATTGGATATGGAGATGAAGTTATTGTATAGGGAGATGTACTTAAAATGTATGATACAAATGTACCATAATAAGTACATTAGATAAGATGAATATAATAAATATTCATTCATGTATTTCATAACACTCCCCCTTGAATATTTATTGTATTCATTACGAATGTGCATCGAATAATACTGTCTCATTAAAAACCTTAAGCCGGAAAAACCCAGTGGGACAAAAACCGAACAAAGGAGAAAAAGAGTGCAGAGCACAAATTTTATAATCTCTCTCTTTTATGGATGCATTAATTGTCTTGTTAAAAATTTTAAGCTGGAAAAACTCTGTGGGAAAAAACCGGACAAAAAGATAAAAAAGAGTGCAATACATAGTTCATATTACTTCCCCCTCAATTGAGCCATATAGCCACTGCATGGGTTAATCAATCTTGTATCTTAAGAACTCGTCGCATACCAATGCCATATATTAATTTCTCAAAAGTTGATGTTGGCAATGAACTTTAATAAGTACATTAGATAAGATGAATATAGTAAATATTCATTTATGTATTTCATTCATTCATGTATTTTATAACAAGGGAGAGCATTAATTAATTATGAAAAATTCTTTTTGAATTGATCATGATCTTGATTATTATGGAAAGAAGGAAAAGGAAGGCCTAATGGTTGAAGGTGATTGCGGTTTCCCACTAAGAGGTACTCACACGGCCTAACAATCATTTACATAGTCGCTGGCTAATGACTTGAGGAGCTCCATGAAGAAAGCGGTACTGCAGAATCCGATTTTTCTTGCTAATGGCCCCACAGCTTTTTGCAGGGTTGAAGATTTTGTCTCCACTATTCAGCATAGGTGTTCCATGTCGGATTTCCATCATCTTCACCTAAGCCACTTGTTCTTCGTATCAACCATTTTCTTGTTCTTGGTCATGAGATTCTGAGGATACGTTCAGTCGACTTTCATTTTCTGCTTAGCGTCTTAAATTTCATTTGAAGTATGGAGCATCTTGAATTTCATATAGTATATGCATATTCACATTCAAACTCAAGTAAAATCATATGATTTTTGCAAAAAAAAAGACCATTCAGGAGAAAAGGCCATTTCAAATAAGCGCTTAACCGACCAAAAAAAAAAAAGCACTTAAGAATTCCCCATTAACTTGTGACTCGATAAAATTGATCCATAATTCATCCTCAACTTTTTTTTTGATCTTCTTATAATTCAAAATATTTGAAACTTTCATGATGCACCACTATGTGCAGCATCACAATTTAATGCATTAAGATCTGGAGCAATCACATTTATTACTTTGTATCAAAGTTAACATCCTTAGTCAATCATAATTTCCCTGAACTATGTCCTGGGCTAGTTATTTCTATTAAGCATCCTTATTTAAAGGCAAAAGAAATTACTTCTGCCATCTAATGCCTAAACCGCATTAGCCCAATTTTATCTTTCTTCTTCATGAACCACAAGAAAAACCTCTAACTTCCCCCTAAAGCTAAAACGGCAAGTACCGAAACCCTAATCTTTCTCCACCTGTTCCTCGTCTCGGAGGCTGCGGACGACTAAAATCACGAAAGCCAATCCCACGCCAACTTGGAGGATGAAGAGGACGAACGGACATGGCATCTTCAGGGATGAACATTGAGTGGGTGGGTCCAGTCGTCTCCACTGAGATCACATGGCTACAGCCCCAACTCTCTCGGTCCACTCGCACGAGGCGGCGACGGAGGGGACGGTGGGGGAGGAACGAAAAGGACATGTCAGAGGGGACTCTGTCTTCTGGACGCTTACCGAATTGAGTCATCGGCTCATCGCCGTCCGTTTCAGTCTGCAAGAAGAGAAACAACTTGCGAACCAAGCCGTTGGAAAAGGACTTAGAGACTTCAGAGTTGTCCCTGAAGTCGGGCATGGTTCGGGGTCCGGCCGGTTCTCTCAAATGGGTCAACCCGGATTCACAAATCATTGTTGTGATAGACTTGATCAATAAGTGAATCATTTCTATTTTAGTGTCTTAAGAATTTCCATCCAAGATTTCTTGTAATGAAAAGGTTAATGTATATTATGTTTGTTCATTAAATTGAATGGTCTAAATAAGCTTGGGCAGGCCAAGTGAGCGGGTCATATTTAAGAATGAAATTACTTATCCAGGGGCTGTCCATTTTGCTATCCTACGGAATCTATATATATAATTAAATATATTCACATTAAGAAAGTAAGCATTTAGGCATCTGTCTATAGTTATTAATGATTTTTTATTTTTTTTTGGTGTAACTACTGAATTCCATAACAATACATTCTCCAATAAATGAGAAGTAACAATTTAGTACAATTTTTTTGCCATGAATAATAAGTTTTCATAACAATTTATTGGTCAGCAGCAATTTTTATAGATGATTAATAACATTTATGTGAAAAAAGTATTGGTTTCTTTAAGTTTGTTTACTAATGTAGGTTGAGTAACCTTTCATGTAATTGTGTATGTTTCAATTAACTAGTAACTTTTTCAAGTGTTAAGGGGAAAATTACTTCCACCCTAACAAAATTGGCAACTTTGATGTATAGCTAGTGACTTTTCAAATTTAAAATAAATTGCAACATATTAGTAAGCATACTAAGTAAATCTTACATCAAGTTCAATGATTTTTCATAAGAGAAGGTTGTTTTCACATCTCTTTGGCTATTACAAACTAGTGGAAATTTATTTTTAACCTGTAGAATAAATTAGGTTAATTTCAGATTTTTCCCAATACACTTTCGAGATTATATCACTCAACCTTGGTGACTTATTTTGTATATGTTAACATCATACACTTTGTTCTTTTTCGGCCTCAATCAGACCCAAAACTCCATCTTGGGCTTCTTATTGTACTCGATTTGATGGTGCTGCCAAGTGCACTTTCCATCAACATGGAAGGGTAGAATAGTCAACTCACATTGTCTTGCAATTTTCACATCAAGAAAATAACAAACTCATTTTCATTTTCACTTGCCATTGTCACCTAATACTTCACTTACTCTCATTGTTTTCTGTGGCCCTGAAAATTGGATAATAACAGCATAAGTGCCATAAGTTTTATAACTTTTTTTCGCTCATTTGAATACTGTAAATTCGAAAAATCAATTACTCAGGTGCCATTGGTGATTTTCCTTGCTGAAAAATTTGATGTGGACGCCAGTTGTCCTACGTGGCTTCACTGGTGTTGACATAGACAATAAATAAAAAATTCAAACAATTCCATGTCAAAATGGAAAATCAATCAATAAAAAAAATCTAGGTATGATGATTTGCCGAGAATGACACTCGAATAATTGATTTTACTTCGATGTGACACTTAAGTGAGCAAAAAAAAGAAGTTATAATGCTTAAGTGAGTACTATATGAAAATTGTGACACTCATGCTATCCTTATCCTATGTATTTTTATTTATAAGTAAAAAGGTTAGAGATGGCCAATCAATGCAGCTATCCCTCTCAGTTTTACCAAAAGGGTCCCATGCAAAGAAATGCCTTGCATTAATGAATTCTTTATAAGACATATTACTAGAAGTAGGTACCATTTATATAAAACTAAGTACTTCTCATGAATGAGGCCCATTGAATATAAAATCCAAAATTTTAAAAAATATAATTTTCAACAAAATTGAAATTAAAATATCATCAAAACAATTATTAAATATTAATAGATAAGTAGTATTAATTTAAGATTCCTCATTCACCTATCCTTTTCCCCAACTACTGTATGGCTCTTAACTCTACCTATCGTAGCTTCTCCTTATTTTACTTGCATAAATTCAAATATAAATGTTGATACCTAATTTTTTCTCAAACAGATATTTAAAAAGAAAAAGAAAAATGCACGAGAGAGGCCGGGTTGGGCCGAATCCGACCTTGGCCCGACCCGCCTCTCCTTCCTTCCCCGCATGGGCTAGGGCCCGACCCTTCCTTCTCTTTCTTTCCTTTTTCCGCGAGGGCCCAGCCTTCCCTTCGGCCCGGCCCCCCCGGCTTGTCTTCTTCCTCCGAGCTAGCTTTGCGCGCGACTTGCAAAAGAAAGAAAAAGGGCAGCAGCAACGGATGAGCGGGGGCAAGGACGGCGAGGACGGACAGAGGCAGGGCTGCGCGCGACGCTCGACTGAGAATGTCGTGCGGTACAAGTCTACGAAGGACAGCTGTCATCGCTAGGATGAAGAGCATAAAACAAAGAAGGAGAGATCCGAGAGAAAGGGGGAGAGACAGGGAACTCGAGTGAGAGTTTGTGTGAGGGAAGAGAGTTGGAGGGAGAGACCGCCGGCCACCGCACGGTCGATAACCCACCGCCGTGCCTCCTTTCCCGCTCCGAAACTCCGGTAAGCCTCGACCCCTTTTTTGCCTTTTTTGAGCATGCCGGACCGGAGCTCGCGGTCGTCCGGCTGAGGCGAACACCGGCCCCGTCCGTCCCTCATTTTTCTGCTGCTGTGCGTGCTGTTGTTGTCGCGGGTTCTGGTCTTCGGTCGAGTCAAAGATCTCTTGTTTCCGTAGCATATACTACCTGTTCGACAAAATGTCCGAACGAGATCCATAATTTTTTTCTCCGGGTATGGTCTGTTTCGGAACGACGGTGACCCTCCGGTCGGTGACTGCATCGGGTTGGCTAGGAGCTGGTCGGTCCTCGGTGGCCTTTGGCGGTCCTCGGAGGCCGGGGGCTTCACTGTTTTGGGGGTTCGGCGGCGGGGAGGTCGGCCAACGAGTGGCAGCTAGAGTGACTGTTCGATGGAGGGTGGTAACTCGCGGCGGCTTGAGCTTTGGCCGAGGTTTGTCCAAAAAAAAAAAACAAGAAGAACGTAGGAGCTTCGGGTGAAGGACGTCGCTCGAGAAGGGGATGTCGTGGAGAAGAAGAAGACCAGAGAAGGGGAAGAAGAAAATAAAAGGAAAAGAAAAGAAAAAGAAATAAAAAAGGACAAAAGGGGGAAGACGTACCGTGAAGAAGAGTGAAGGAAGAAGAGAGTGCAGTAGAAAAGACAAAATAGGGAAAAGACAAAAAAAAAATTTTAAAAAAATATTAATATAAAAAATTTTTTTAAAAATAGATTTTATCCTTTTTAGGGTGAGTTCGGGTCATCGGATCGGGTTTACCCGGACCGAACCCGTTTTCCTTAATATAATAATATTAAATATTAAAAATGTATTAAAAAAATTCAAAAATTCAAAAAATTGTCAAAAAAATCAAATATTTTTTGAAAATTCAACAACTTTCAAAGTACATTAAAAAAATTCAAACAAATTTCACAAAATATTGAAAATTCGAGTTTTTCTTGAAAAATTAATTAAAAAAAAAGGAAAACTAGCAAAATTAAGGAAAATTCAAAAACACTCAGAAAATTCCAAAATTCAGAAAATTCTAAAAAATTTCAATAGTGATTAGAATGACACCAAAAAAATAAAAATCAAAAGGTTTTGGAAAATTCAAAAATTCAATTTTTCCAGAAAAATCCAAAATTTTCTAAAAAATTAAAAAAATCTTCAAAAAGGTTAAATTTAATCTCTTGATTTATTTTCTCCTAAAAAAAATGGAAGTCTTTCAATTTAGAATCATGCTCGAGGGGTTTTAGTTGTCCTTAAAGACGAATACCATTGATTGTGCAATATTGATACATTGAGTTTGGCTTCTCTTTAGTCTCGTTAAGATTAGCATTTGTCTTCTCTATAGTATTAATTATTTGCTCTCACATGCAATTTATTTAATGCTTTCCTTGGTTACTAATTGTTATTTTAATGATTGCACACCCGCATGATCACATCACATGTTAGCAGATTGGTCTAAAGTTAATCCAATATGCTTGATAAAAAGATAATGAATAAGATTAGATACTGAAATGGTACTAATTGGTTAATTAGTGTAATCAAGTCCCTAACCTTAAATTCTCTAGTTGCGTAGGATATGAGGTACACTCTCATGCCCCATTTGATTTCTAACTGACCCAAATAGGGTAGTAGCGACTCTTTATTGTGAAATTCTTAAGAACACCCCAATATCGCGCGAGGTATGGGCTTAGGAGAGCCCGTGCCTAATCATGAGTCTTAGGTCTGTCCTTTAGGCAATACCCCTAAACTTATTCCCTTCCTCAAAGGGTAGGTCACGACAATAAATAATTAGATTAGGCCTAACATTTAAATGAGCATTATGTGAAAAGGATAAATTCATAAAGGCTCACGTTTTTTTCATTCATTTTTTGATTTCTGATACCCCTATTACCTTAGATTGACCACAATATCTCTTGCAAGTCCTAGATTTAAAATTATTTCTTACTTTTATTTATTCTCTTTCTTTGGAAATTCTTATGTATTTTAGAATTGACAAAAAATATGTATTTGCCAATGATTTGATTGGATTGTCTTATAATGTAATTACAATTTTTATAATTTTCTTGTCAATAATTAATTATTCCACTTAAGCAATCTTACTTTTCATTTTTGTCAATATAATATTTCCCACCAATTGCCGCTAAAAATCGTTAATGTGGCATCTAGTCATTGTTGGCTATCTTGAGTGGCATGCTGACGTGGGCAATTTGTTAATTTCCATGCTGCATTTGCGACAGCAATTGGCAATAAAGGCTACATTTGAATATCGCACAAATGTGAACGACTATATTGATAAAATTGAAAAGTTAAAACTGATTTGACATTCGTACAATAGATTTAAGACTAAAGTGATAATTTTCCAAAATATTTATATATTCACTCATTCAATGGATACGTGTAGAAACATTTTTGGGGTAAGTACATTAGAAGTGTCATAACTTTCATACCATGATCACTTGAATGTTACAAATTTGGAAATTCAATCACTTACTATCATTAGGAATTTGTTTTGTCGGGAAATTCAACATGGACGCCAATCATTTTATACGGCATCGAGGGTGCTAACTTGAACAATTAATAAAAAATTAAAAATATCCATGTCAAAATGGGAAATTAATAAAAAAATCCATGTCGGATGATTTGTCGGAAATGACACTTAAATGATCGATTTTTCTCCAATATGACATTTAAGTGAGCAAAAAATAAAGTTATGACACTCAAGTAAGTGCCGTAAAAAAGTTATGACACTTGCATTATTCTTCTCCCTAGAAAGTGTATTTGAAATGGAAATTTAGAATACTTTCCCCATTAAAAAAGCGGAATAATATGCTTACAACTCTCTTCTTTACCCTAATGTTTTTAATTTGGGGGTCATTGAAAGGGCTAAGTAACTTGTGCAAAGCAAAGAGGAGAGAGAGTTAGCTAACTATTTTTACCAAAATTGAGTGTTTTTATGTATGCCGACGTACATATTTCGCCTATAATCAAATTGATTACTATATTTCCATGGCAAGGTTGCCGTTGCACCTTGACATCACTAAATACATACACAAAACCTCATATCTTCACCACCCGGATGTCATTACTCTCGCCACCACCACTTTGGATGCGACCAACATCTAATGTCAGGTGTGTGCTGATGAACTTGATGAAATTGTTCTAGCTATCAATTTTCGATGGCAACTAGTACCTACTTCACCTTTGCTAGTGAGATCTTTACCAAGTGGATCAAGTTGTGATGCCTGTTGCAACTTGCAAGTAATTGGTGGCTTTGCTGCTAGATTTGAGTGACTTTTATTGACGCATTTTGGATGCGGATAGCTTGTATTCGGTATATCCTCCTTCTTAATCCTCAACTGATGGTAACCTGTCCTTAGGTCAATCTTGGAAAATATCGAAGCTCTTTGTAGCTAATCAAACAAATCATCGATCCTTGGTAACGGATACTTTTTCTTGATCATCACTTGATTGAGTTATTGATAGTTGATGCAAAGACGCAACGAACCATCTTTCTTCCTTACAAACAAAACTAGCACTCCCCAAGATGATACACTAGGACGAATAAATCCTTTGTCTAACAATTCCTACATCTGTACCTTTAGCTCCTTTAACTTTGATAGCGCCATACAGTAAGGAGCCTTAGAAATTGGCTCCATCCCAAGGGCCAACTCAATCACGAACTCTATCTCCCTTTCTAGAGGCAAACCAAGCAACTCCTTAGGAAAAACGTTAGAAAATTCCTGCACTACGGCGATGTCCTCTTTCCTTGACTCCTCACTGACGTATCAACCACGGTTACCAAATAACCTTGGCAACCCACATCCAACAACCGGGTTGCCTCAAGTGACGAAATTAAAGTAATCGAGAGTCCTCCTCGATTCCCAACAAACTTGAAACTTCTACCCGCTAACGAGTTAAACTGAATCGCTTTACGATAATGGTGCATGGTAGCCCGTTGCTTGGTGAGCCAATCCATACCAATAATAACATCGGAATCAAACATCACCAGCACAATCAAATCTATTCTTTCCTCTCGATCACCAATCACTGACTTGCAATCAGGACACCTTATCGCAGACAACACTTTATCCTTTAACGGGGTGGATATACTAATGACCGCTTCCCACTAACTTAACAAACTGCTCAGCAATAAATGAATGTGTGGCTCCAAGATCAAATAAAGCATAAGTAACATGGTTGTTCAGCAAGACTGTACCTATAACCACGATCTACGAGTTCTCTGCCTCCCTTTAGGTGACGGCATACACTCTTCCTTGCACCGAAGGCTTGCTCAAAATGCCTTGCTACGCGTTTTGCGATGCACTCCCTGTTGCCTGTCTTATCTACGGTAGTGGAGCCTACGCTCCCATGGGCCTGTGCGGGCAGTTCTTCACCTGATGGCCATGCTAGCCACATCCATAGCAAGCTCCCGTTCTAGCAAGACACAGGGTTGATCCATATTTCCTTCCACAGAATCGGTACACGCCATTCAAGTTGGGTGTTGACTTTCCAATTCCACCCTTTCAGTTGGGAGGGATGGGATACTTTCCTCCCGTCATTGGCCTCTTCCCAAATCGATTGTTATCTCTGTTGGGCACAAACCGCAACCCAGATACGACTACCCACTCATTCAGATTCCTCTCAATCAGCTGGACCCTCTCATATAGTTTGTCATAGTCCTTGAGATTAAGCGGCACCAGCGGGTCCTTAATTTCCAGCTTCAGGCCACCTTTGAACCTTCTAGCTCTGTCCACCGGGTCCTTAATTAACCTTGGTGCGTACTTCGACAACTCGACAAACTTCGCCTCATACTGATCTACAGTCATTTGGTTCTAGTAGAGACGTTGGAACTCAGCCATCTTGTGTTCTCGAGCACAGTCTAAGAAATATTTCCCGTAAATCACTTCGATGAAGGCATCCTACTCTGGGACCATACTCTCAGGAAACACTCTTCCTTCAGTGGCCTCCCACCACGTGCTTGCATTACCCTGCAACTGATATATGGCCAGGGTCACCTTGTCCTCCTCTAAGCACCTCAGTAGTGTAAAAGCCTTCTCCAACTCTCGGACCCAAAGGGTTGCAGCCTCGGGGTCACTTGCTTTAGTAAACTTTGGAGGCTTCAGCCTTAGAAATTACTCCACCAGCTTGTGCATAGGTCGCTCACCATTCCCATTTTCAGGTGGGACTTCAGCAGGTGTAGTAGCGGCAGCAACAGCATTGGCGGTAGTAGCGGCGGCGGCGGCGGTGACGACTTGATTCTAAGCTTACTGCTCGACCACGTTCCTTAAGGTCTCTAGGGCTTACAGGATCCCATCAACCCTATGATCAATTGGTGCCCTCCCTCTGGCACTCGCCTGCGTCGGCGCTCTCCCTCTAACACCAGCCCGTCTTGGTGCCCTTCCCTCGGCACAGGTTAGAGCTGCTATGGCCCTTCTCTAAAGGGCTCTCTGCTCAAGATCGCTCATCTCATAGGGTCCTTACAAAAACCTACTTTTCAATTCCAACAAGGAAGTAGAAATCTGAGCAACCTGCACTAAACAATCAATCAATCACAAGTATAAGTATAAAGAAAAGCTGTTTTTCCTATCTAACTACCCCAAAACCTATTGCACCTTATCACTCCAAACTTTGACCAAGCTCTAATACCACTTAAACGGGGATGTCATGCCCCAAACCTCGAGTGCGTGAACATCCCTCGGTGGTCGATTGAATTGCGACGTCCCAGGACGTGTCGTCATACATTTTTTTTTTCTTTATCTTTCGATTAAACGCATGCGGAAGCAACTCAAATAAACACCTAGTCAATCAACAAAATTGGGATAGTAAAACACAATAGACGATTTCCCAAAAGCGGTGATTTATTTATCAACTTATTAACCCAAGGAGTTTAACATGTACAAGCCTACAACAAAAGGTAACTCTCACGTGACCTATAAGCAAAAATGGTCAGAAAGGTCAAGGTTAACTTTTAGCTTCACTAGCTCCAAGCACCGGTCCTAGTATTCAAGTGCAAGGTCGGGCATGTGGTCAGAGGGGAACGCCTCCATAGGCTCATTCAGATCGGAATATGGATTCAAAATGACGCCATCAAGGATGTCAATATCCATGGGGTCCCATACTTGCCTTCACACGTTCCCGGATGGTGGTCCATTAAAACCCTAAAGTGGACCAATTCGATCGCCATTCGCCTCCCTAATAAACCACGCCTTGAAATTATGGGGCACTACATGAGCAAACCCTTCATCTACCCATATGATTGTGACCACTAGCTCGCGGATCCGATCGATCCCCTGGATAGAAAATAGAGTAGTCTCCACATCCATATCCCAAGGGACCCCAAAACGATGAGGTGACACTCCATATTACGGACTTAAAAATATTTAACAACAACGGGTGAGATATAAATCTCAATGAGTTAACAGCCTAAACCTCGATTAGGAAGCTGATTCGCTTTGGGGATAGTCTAAACACACACCATATATAAACTTACCTCACTTTGGTACACCCCTGCATAATAGCCCATCTCACATGGCAATAATAGTGCAACATACATAAATAACAATTAGAACACATACTAAAATTTCATGCGCATTGC
Source organism: Eucalyptus marginata (assembly GCA_014182565.1). Lineage (NCBI taxonomy): Eukaryota > Viridiplantae > Streptophyta > Magnoliopsida > Myrtales > Myrtaceae > Eucalyptus > Eucalyptus marginata. The sequence continues at coordinate 12,041,343 of CM024588.1, read as the reverse complement.
CAACACACGTGTTCCAATTATTACGATCTCTTGGGCCACGGTCAACACAAGAGTTAGCGGTCTTCCAGCATGACCAGGCATCATCCCGCCCCATCGGACACGGCATCATCTAGAACCCCCGCTTAGACGGCATTCTATAAAGGAGCATCGATCCAGCTTCAACCACGACTCGGCATCCGGACCCCCGTCAGGCATCCGATAAAAATCGGGCATCGCCTCCAAACTCTCATTAGGTGACGGGTTCGATTAAATAACCACTTAAGCACACTATCAATCAAGCCAATTTTTGTTGCTATTAATTAGCCAAGAACAAAATAGTTCGTTTTTAAAATAATCACTTTGGCAAATTTTCACATTTAAAAATCCCAGTGTACGTGGTTATGTATTTGAAATCAACTTGTCAAACTTTGCATACTTCTATTTCAAAACCTGATTATTTTATTTAACATGTAAAATTTTGCTTCCAAACCCAACACCTCATATTTTTCTATTTTCTTGCCTATAAAGCCCTTTTTGAAAATAATAAATAAATTTACAATTGGGCAATCAATAACATAACAACACACGTGCAAACAACCAAAATTACGCACAATCTCACCTAGAAAAACGAGCATAAAATTCTACTTAACGGCTAATCCGTCATTAATTACACTAATCGCGATTAATTAATTATAGTTAGTCTAATCACAATTAATTAAACTAAACTTGATTAATTAGCCTAACTATAATTAATTAAAAATTAATTGACATTAACTAAAATAACTACGATTAATTAAATAAATAAATTACGATTAATTAAACTAAACTCAATTAATTAATCGTAATTACTTAAACTAATCCAGTTAAATTTAATCTAAACCATCATTAATTGCAATTAAGAATAAACTAAAATTTACTAATATTAACTACTCTTATCCTTAACTAATCTACCTCCCAAACGTAATTAACACCCTAATTCACGATTCGGAAGTTAACTCACGGGTTTCCGGTGACGGCAAGCTCATGGCAACAGCGGCGCGATGGCGTCAAGAACGTGACGCTCGTGACTCGAACGGCAGCACAAATGGTGGCAATTCAGCAAATTTGAGATCTTGGCCAAAAGGGGGGCTTAGCTTAGGCGGACGGGCAAAGTGCGGCACGAAGCAACGGTGGCACAAACGGTGCGAGCGAACGATGGCAAGAGGTAGTGACAGTGGTGCGGCCAAGGGGAGTGGGGCAGCAACAATGGCGGTGATGTAGGTGAACGGTAAAGAAGAAAAAGAAAAGAAAAAGGGGAGGGTGGCCTCAGCTTGGAAGGGGAAAGAAAAATGGGAAGATGATGGTGGGCGTGGTGGTGAGATGATGTTGGTAGAAGCGGTGGGGGTGTGGGTGGTGGTGAAGTGGCAACGAGCAAGAGAAAGGAAGAAGAAGAAGTTGGGGGGGGGAGGAGGAGGAATCGGTAGAAGGGGAAGGGGAGAAGAGAGAGAGAGAATAGGGAGAAGAAAGAGTGAAAAAAAAAGAAAGATTAAAATAAAAGAGAAGGGGATGGCAGGAGGTGGCCTGAGGGAGGGGAGAAAAGAGAGAGAGAAAGGGAGTGGGTGGGTTGGCAGAAGGGGGAGAAACGTGGGGGAAGGAGAAAGAGGAGAGAGCGAGAAGAAAACAAAAATGGGGATGTCATAGTTTTGGAGCTTTAGGATGAGTGGGATATGTGTTTTGTTCAACTTTGGGTTAAGTATCCCTCAATTAAAGAAATTATGCACCTCAACGAAGATGCAATGCTTGAAAATCTTCCAATTGTGATTATAGAATTGCCCATTCAAGCCATCTAGTCATATTGCTTTGGTGGAACCCAATTGCTGAATTGCTTCTATAACCTCCTTTAAAGTCACATTAGCTATTAAAAATTGATTTATCTCCTCCTCTACGACAGTAGGACATTTCTCCAAGAGAAGCTAAAAATACCCTAGTCCTGAGGTAGTATAAAGCTCGTTGAAAAAGAGAACTGTCTAGTGTTTAAGTTGGTCTAAATCATGAACCCATTTCCTGGTAGGAGATATTAACATAGAAATTTGGTTCCCTTGTCTTCTCTGAATTGTGGTGACGTGAAAATATTTGATATTTTTATTGCCCCATTTAAGCCAATTAATCCTAGATCGTAGCTACAGGTACATCACTGATAACCAATTTTTTTTTTTTTTTTTTATAGACAGTGTACTAAATTTTATGGGTACTGCTAGTGCACTTTCCATCCACTAATAAGGACCAAATAGTCAACTCATATTGTCCTTTTCCTCCAATTTTCACATCAAGAAAATCACAAACTCATTTTCATTTTCACTCACCATTGTCACCTAACATTGCACTTACTCTCATTTTTTTGTGGCCCTAAAATGTCTAAGAATAAAAATTTCTTGATATTGTCCCATTTCATGAAAGAAAGTATGCTTACAATTCTCTTCTTTACCCTAATGTTTCTAATTTGGGGGTGATTCAAATGGGCAAATGACTTGTGCATGCCAAAGAGAAAAGAGAGAGTTGGCTAACTATTTTTGCCAAAACTCAATGTTTTTGCGTATGTGGACATTTATATTTCACCTGCAATTAGATTGATGACTACATTTTCAGGGCAAGGATGCCGTTGCACCTTGATATATACGCCCCAACAAGAGGGCTAGTGTTGAGTTTATTATTTATCATTCTGAGGTGTTAGCAAGTTGGGCCTATTTATGTATTTGACCTATGTAGTTGTACAAGGCTTAACCTAAGCCTATAAATACTTCTTTTGATCTAAAAAATAAAGTACTCTCTTTTACCAACAACGCCTAATTTTCCATTTCTGTTTTAATGACTTAGTGTCAACTCTCCTTTTCTCTTTCATCGCAAGCCCCTATAGGCTGAATTAACTTTGTTTTCAGATTATTTCAAAGGGTGATTCTCTGGACAAATACCAAGTATCTATTAGCTAATCCACTAAAACAATTTCTAAGCATCATTATTCTCTGTCAGTTCTGTTGGAGAAAACTACTTTGATGTTTTGAAGTTGACAAAACTTATCTACATTTTGTTCTGAAGATTTCCAGACTTCTGTGTCAAAATCTTAAGACTGTCAGACTTTTATGTCAAAGTCTGTTTTACAAGTTTACCCACTTTGACGAATTCTAGATTGAACGCAAGTGAAGAACAAAAACTTATCTAGACTCAGGATTATCTTCCTCTCTTTAAAGCTTTGGTTCGTATAGAATATTTATGCCTTTCTGATTGACCACAACACCTACGAGATTGGTTATCTTTATTGAAATCAATTTAGATGCATCAAATCTTTTCGAAAGACAAGTAAATTTGAAAAGAATCTACTTATGGAAACCAAGATCCCGATTATATGGACGAACATGATTGACAGGCTTTCATCATAATCTTCAAACGGCTCGAGATCTCCTTGATTGATTCTATCCAATGAGTTGATTGGAAGAATTCATTTGAAAAATGCCAACAGTTGAGAAGGCATGAAGGAGTAATTAAGGAGACATCTCCGGTCATTTGAAAGAGTGCGTGAAAGAGAAATTCCAAAGTTTGAAACTTCCCATTTTCTTATTTCTTACACTGAGCTTAAAGTTGTACTCAAAAGAGAGAGAGACTCATAGTGTGACTTCGTAAGAGAGCAGTAGAGACTATTCACTATAAAGTTGAGATGGCGAGATTATAAATTCTCTTTTGATTCATAGTGGAACCAGCCAGGAGGCTGTTAGCGTGGGAGAGTGGATGTAGGATTGATCTAAGTTGAACCACTATAAATTCTGTGTTCTTATTCTCTTCCCTAAACTCTTTTATTTTGTTCGTAGTTTTATTTAATTGCTAAAGTCTTAACTCTGTCAAAGTCTCTTGCTCTTCAGACTCAGTTTCGAAAACAAAATATTTTCTAACTGTTCTTTGCGAAAATTTTCTTCCACCTATTCACCCCCCTCTAGGTGTTCATACTAGCACTTTCAAGTTCTTTGAAACTTTGATTGTCATTTTTACAATGCCAACGGACATTCTTGTTGAAAATGCTTTCCGTAGTGAGTTGAAGTTAGCAGATTCTTCATTGTCTTAAGAACCAAATAAGACAAAGAAGTTTGTCTGATAGTTTTCACAGTTACTGATGCTTTAGTTTCTAATATGATCTTAGACAATTGGATGTATGGAACGAAGAGGCAAAATTCAACAAGACCATACGCACAAACATGGAAGAAAAAAGTTTTCACCAGAATTCTAGTTTCATTCACCATATGATGGACATTAGTACGAAAAGTCTTGCTTGATGGCATTCCATTTATTGTTTCAAACTAGCCTACTTGATTGAACAGAGCTTCTTGCTAAAGAGCAACTGCTGTACCAACACAGAAATTGCCAAATATTTGCATCCCAGCTTCGGAATGACCCAAACAAGCAAGGCCTAACTGCCACCCAACGTATAGTAATTTGCTATTCCACAAATTTATGTTCATACATTTCCAAGCAAGCTTGAACATGATTAAGGGGAAAAAAAATACAAAGACTGCTTTTGAAAACAGTACATGCAAATAGGATCACGCTAGTACTCATTATTGACTCCATGTCCAAGACACGAGCTGGCTATAGTTTGCATCTCTGAGCTGAACTTTCGAGCTTATTGGTTTTGGCATCCTCATTTTATCTGCCTTCAAGAGCAGTAATAGTGACATTGTTGGCAGAGTATTTTTTTTGACTTTGTCTGGAGGAACCTGTGTCGGTGGTTGTTTGCCTCTCGGCGAATGCAGGTTTGTTCGGACAAGGAAGACCAACAATTTCATTGCTAATCATTGAAATAACAGTTGAAATGGTAGGCCTATCCTCTGCAAGTTCTTGTGTACAAAGCAGCCCCACATTTATGCACCTTTTGATCTCAATCTCGGAGCATCCAACAGAAATTTTAGGGTCCACTAGCGCAACTACATTGTCTTCCTCCCAATATTTCCATGCCTACCAAAAAACAGAATTCAAGTCTAAATATTTTTGGAAATGGAAATAGGGTGATCTCTCTGTTTGTAACAGCTTACCAATCCTAACAAGCTCAAGGACTGATCTTCCTCATTGAAGCTAGTGTTCTGTCTTCCACTTACAATCTCCAGCAATACTACCCCAAAGCTAAAGACATCTGATTTTTCCGAAAACCGCCCTTCCATTGCATATTCTGGAGCCATGTAACCACTGCATTCCACGAAACACTTTAATATTCCTCATGCTAGGTAGAAAGATAAAATCAGTATGAGACTCATCATATAAGAAATACTTACTAGGTTCCCACAACTCTTAGTGTATCTGCTTGATCTTCTTTTCCCCCAAATATTCTAGCCGTTCCAAAATCTGAAATTCTTGGATTGAGCTCTTCATCCAACAGGATATTACTTGTCTTAAGATCTCTATGAATTATCCATAGTCTAGAGTCACGGTGAAGGTATAATAGGCCTCGACAAATTCCATCAATGATGTTGAACCGTCTTCTCCAATCCAGCTGCTCTCGTTTGAGAGGATCTGAAATAGACAACAAAAGTGAAATTCATAAAATTATGTGTTAATTTGTGACCGGAGAAGAGTGTAATGCACAGAAAGAGGCTCCCATGTAGACTGAAAATGCAAAGTATGTGCAATAGGTGCAGCCAGTGTCTGTTCAAACAGGTAAAATTAAAAACTTGACTTCCCCATAAACTGGTATTCCATGATAGATCGACGGAATACTACAAGAAATGGAATATTACCAAAAAGAAATGTATCTAGACCCTTGTTTGGCATGAACTCATAGATTAATAGTTTTTCATCTTGCTCGGCACAGCATCCAAGGAGTCGAACGAGATTTCGATGTTGGACCTTGGAAATCACTTCCATTTCATTGATAAATTCCCGCAATCCTTGTCCAGAGGCCCCTGATAGTCTTTTGACTGCTATGTCTTTTCCATTTAGCAATCTCCCCTGTACAAAAGGACGTAAATGGGCTGCTAAAGTTAAAAAGAAGAAGGAGAAATGGAGCTGCTGTCCTCTACATGACATAGTATTACCCTATATACTGCCCCAAAACCACCCTCCCCGAGCTTGTTTGCATCACTAAAGTTGCTTGTTGCTGCTGCCAGCTCTTCCAATTTATATAGCACAAGCTCCTGGAGATTAACTTTGCTCAAGCTCCCTCCGAGCATGTTCTCACTAGAAGCCTTTGAAAATTGTTCTCCGTCTTTACCACCTCGTTTTTTCGACTTCTGCCAGGCGAAGAAAGTACCAATACTGAAAATTACAGTTGCCACAACAACTGCCGTCGCTATAATTTCTCTCATATCTCTTTTTCCTTCTGCAGATCAAAATATGGACAAACAATGATGTCTGAGATTGAAGCACATATTAAAAAATAAAAAAGAACTGATTAGCTACCTTTCATGGATCACAACTACACCTGGCATATCACATTGATTGAAATTCCCTAACCATCTAGCAGTAAGTTGCATTACCAGATAGATCAGAAATTTAATTTAGGAATGAACATACCGAGTTCTGTATGGGCTACTCGAACATAAAGAGTTGTTCCTGCATAGGAGAACTTCCGTACGTCGATTAGGTCTCCGCTCCAGTACATGCAACCAACGCCGGCATCATAAGCATATGCTGCGCATGAACAATTACTGAGGCACTGCTCTCGGCACTTGTCTTCCAAAGGAGATGACCAGATTGCATAATTCGGCACTTTCACATTCTCAAGCTTTATAAATCCATCAATTTTTCCCGCTTTAGTACTACCATTTTTCAACTTATCGCATTGCAGCAATGACTTCTGGATGCATCCGCTGGACCAATTCCCTCTGCTCCATTCTTCAACTTTTTTTGGCTCAAAGCCCCTCAAGCAGCTGCAAATTGGTGATTTCTTGGCATCACAGAATCCAAAAGGACCGCACTTGCCATAAACATCACAATCAGATGCCCGGGTTGACCAATCGATCCGCCACCACTTATCATTTTCATCCCAGAATGGCTGCAACAACTCCCCATTTGACCTCACAAAAAAGTATGACAAATAAGACACCTCTGCTAAATCGTAAGTCAGATAGACATATCCGTCTTTATCATCCACTAAGGTAAATCGATCAAGATAGACTGATTCCATCTCGGGAATTCCGATGAAAACCTTACCATTCCATGGACCACTCCGCCAATATAGAGTAGTGCCGTTCCAAAGGAAAACTTCAGGAATATTTAGTGGTTCAAGACTAATTGAAAAACTTCCAATCGATGGGTCAGAAGGGCTTTTCCAAGATGTGACTACCTGCTTCTCATTTGTTCTCAAGTTGGTGCTGAGCTTCATTTTCGCGATGACTGTATCACACATGGTCTGGAAACTTTCCCATGCCGTTGTATCATTTGTCCTCATATTAGAACTTTGTTTTTGCAAGATAAGATTTCCAGTATCTAATAATTGGGCTTTTGCACTAGCTCCAGAGATAGAAACGTTTGATGACCAAAGTACTTCCTTCTTTCCATTCAATATCACAAGATTACCGTCATTGGATATGGTCATGACACCAGAAGAATCTAGAACAGGCCTCTCCCTGTTTGCAACCCAAAAGACGTTAAACACAGGAATCTTGTTATGCCAAATTCCGACATACCGATTGGTAGTACCACTGGGGCTAAAGAATCCCAGTCTGTAGAGACCTCCGCTTGATATGATACTTCCAGGGTCTTGGATGTACTCAGATGCTGTAATGACATCTCCCCCAATGCAAAATTTCACAGCATAATGAGACAAAATAAAGAGAGAGAATACTCTTACTTTTCTTAGAAGAATCATGACTACTTGAACCTTTCTTCTCAGCAACAACTGATTTTGCTAGCTTTAGAACAGCAGAAGACGCAACCTGAAGTTTAGGACAGAAGGTGGAAATCACAGTTATAGAGAGAAAACCTTGTGGTTGAAGATAAAGGTAAATTTTCGACTGGAAAAGATGGTTTAAGCATCTCCATGAAGAAATTTATATTGCACGAATGGGAACATTTTCCTCGTCAACTATTGCTGTCGAAGTCCTGATTTTTTCTCGCTAGTAAACAGGCCTTTCAAAAATTTTCCAAACGGCGGTCTTTGATGTTGAGTCGCATGGCGGATATTATGGACATTGTTATTTTTTCTCATAGTGACATACTTGAAGGGTCACTTCACTTTGACTTATGAATCAAGAATATTGATCTAGCGAGCCAATGTAAAAAGCATTAACCAAGTGGTTGAGTTTCTAAATCAGGATTTCTACCCCATTGACGATGTCAACTCTAGAAAAAACATTTAAACCTTTGAAAGTGCATGTTGGATATTATGAACATTGTTAATTTTTCTCCAATCTTCCTCTTTGGCTCTTATGGACATTTGTTATTCTTTCTCATAGTGACATACTCGAGGGGTCACTTCACCTTAACCTACGAGTCAAGAATATTGATCTAGTGAGCCAATGTATGTGACAGCCTGATTTTCGATTCTATTTTTGATTGAATGAATTGGGCTTTTCATCGACATGCCTATAGCCCTTTTTCTCTAAGCTGATCACTCACGAGATAACTAGTCTATCAGATGAAGCCATTAAGGAATCTAAACGCGACTGACTTGAGAATTCGATCAGAAAATCGACTACTCGATCGTGCTAATCTGTAAGGGTCAATACAGCCCCATTAAAATCGATTAGAGATCGGAGATAGGTCAATTTGATAGAGGCATGTGATTAAAGTGCAGGTGATTCCATCTAATTGCAAAATTTCTGTCGAACGGCACTAAACCGATTTTTCTGTCGTTTCTGTACCCTGTGCCCGTATTTGAAATCTCGAGATTTTCACGACAACCGATAGTTGCCTATGAGTTGAAGATGTGTAATGTGAATTGAAAATAATCGACCACGGGTCAATTACGCTAAAAATTTCTAAAAGCTACCCGGTAGGGTAACTCATGCTAAAATCGCGTCCGGTTGAAATTAACCACAAAATTAAACCCGATTTCAGAAATTGAAAGTTATGTTATGTCACAATTTATTTTAGGAACGTTGACTCATCCTTCGAAGAATTTTCAGCAAGCTCGGGATTTTCGGCAAAAAATCAAGATTTGGCGAAATTGGACTGGAAATTCAGATAGGCCAAATTGGGTGCACTCTTGGCCTTCTCGTTGAACCAATTGGTGAGGAAAATTATGGAATTGAGAATGGGCATCCTCCTTGGCATTTTGGCCATTGATTTGAGGCCAATTGGAGAGGAGTTGAATGGATTTGGAAGAGGAATGCTTGAAATTCGTAGCCATGGGGGGGCTGCAACATTTTAGCACTATACTTGGCTTCTTGGAGAAGATTGGTGAGGGAAAAGGGGCTGTGGATGAGGCTAAAGATGGTGGGGGCAGCCACTTGACTGATTGAGATATTTGTGAAGACTTTTGTGGCCTTTGTTCCCTCTACTAGCTGCAGCCACTTCTTCTTCTTCTTCCTTGCCTCTCTTGTCTCCATTGTTGCTGAAATTGAAGAAGAAAACGAGCTAGCCCTTGCCGTCAACCGCCCGAGACCGCAAGCCACCCGCACGCCTGCCCGAGCCCGCCTGAGCCGTCACGCCGTCCCATTCGTGCGTCCGCCGCCTGCTCTGTGACTCTAGCTACTCGAGCTGCTGTCCCAAGCTTGCCTCCGCCTGCCACATGTCGCTCCAGCTCGTCTCTGTTGCCATCCACCTCCCGCCTCGCCATTCTAGTCAAGCCAAGCCATCTGGTCCAACCCTCTCAGCCTTTAGACAGAGCTGAACCTCACAGTTGGGCTGTGAGCTTCGTGGCGTTTTTCTGAGCCCTTCCAAGCCTCGTTGGGTGTCGCCGTAGGCTCGTGTTTCACTCACCGCCGCATCGCCATCACCGTGAACTCATCGACTCGCAAATCCGGTGAGTTTACTCTATAAACTCTACTTAGGGAGTCAATTATATTTAGGGTAGGTTTAGTTTAGCTTAAGATTGGTTTATGTGGTTAGTTTAGTGTAATTAATGATTTAGATGGTTAATTAGGCTAATTAGATGGTTAGATTAGTTTAGTTAAGGGTTAATTAGATTGTATGATTTATCTAGCTTAGTGCATTATTTAATTAGGTGCAATTAGGTGGTTAGATTAGTGTTTAAAGCTTAATTAATGATTTATTGAATTATTTTGCATTTATTCAATTAATTTTGTAATTTATTTAATTATTTATTATTTTCCAAAAATTATACCGGGATAGTCAGTCGTTAGAATTTTGTGCCGATTGCCATGGTGTAATTAGTTTGTGCAATTGATTGCTAGATTGTGCAATTGAGTGATGATTATTGATTTTCAGTTATTATTTCAAAATTATGAAATTTTGGTACTTAATTAGAAAATACCGGGTGTCGGGCTTTAATACAAAAAATGTTTTTATGTACTATATCAAATAGTGAGACTTTTAAAAAGAGAGGTTATCACTTTTTCTGGTTCGATCCGACCGTGTACCCATACACGATTATTTTACCGTGTACCCATACACAATCCGAATCCCAAGTAGATAGGGTCCGAGATAGGGTTAGCTTGGCAGTCTCTTTTGTTTATAGACTCTTGTGTATAAACCCGGTGTGTTTATAAAAGTGTGTTTGTGAAAATTTGTTGTCCTGCTTTTCTATCCCATGTTGATTGTTGTCTGAGATGTTTATTTCGCTTCCGCATGTGAATGAATCGACAAGGGTCGGTGACGCGTCTTAGGAACGTCGCAAATTTTATCGACCACCGAGGGATGTGCACGCGCTCGAGGTTCGGGGCATGACAATGTAGGAGCAATAACTAAGTGGTTGAGTTTCTACATCAGGATTTCTACCCCATTGACGAAGTGAACTCTAGAAAAAACATTTAAGCCTTTGAAAGTGCACGTTGGATATTATGAACATTGTTAATTTTTCTCCAATCAGACCTCTTTCCTCTTTGGCTCTTATGGACATTTGTTATTCTTTCTCATAGTGACATACTCGAGGGGTCACTTCACCTTGACCTACGAGTCAAGAATATTGATCTAGCAAGCCAATGTAGGAGCATTAACTAAGTGGTTGAGTTTCTACACCAAGATTTTTGCCCCATTGATGAGGGTATATGTAGAAAAAAGCATTCAAGTCTTGGAGGATTACCAGTCAAAGAAAGCAAGCCATGGAAATTTTAGATCGTTGCCTTCATTCAACATTGAGGCCCCAATAGCGTTCCTCGTAACTTGTGGATTCATTAAAATTTCAATGGACTTAGTTTCCAGTTGCTTACAACTAGTCATATTGATTGGTTTCCTTGAAGAGTCACTTCACCTTGACTTATTAGTTAAGTATCTTGATTTAGTGCGCCAACGTGAGATTATTAGCTAAATGCTAGGGTTTTCACATAAGAATTTCTACCCCAATGACCAAGTCAACTCTAGAAAAAGCATTCAAGCCTTTGAAAGTGCATGCCACCAAAATTTTAGACTCTTGCATTCATTCAGGATCGTGGCCGCCATTGCTTTTCATGAATTGCCACTTTCTTGGTAGATTCATGTGCATTTCCACAACTGCTTTCCATAAGTTGGCATTCGGTTTGGGGATAACATTTCTCTTCCTAATAACAATTTTTTTTTTCAAAAATAGTTCTTTTTATTTTTTATTTTTATTCCCTAAAATAGTTTCTGAGTAAAAAGTGTGACATCCTAAAATTCGACCATGTCCCGATAATATGAAATGGGCATTTTGTCAACGTGCCTATGGTCCTTTTTCTCTGAGCTGGCCCATCACGAGTTAACTAACCTATTAGGTGAAGACGTTAAGGGATATATGAGCTGGCCCATCACGAGTTAACTAACCTATTAGGTGAAGACGTTAAGGGATATAAAGTGGCAGAGTTGAGAATTCGATCGGAAATCGACCGCTCGATCATAATAATTAGCAAGGGTCAATACGACACCGTTATAAATCGATTAGCGAATGGATATAGATCAATTCGATGGAATCACGTAGCTGAATTGTGGGTGGTTCCGCACGATTGTGATATTTGCGTCGAACGGCTATAACCCGATTTTCTATCGATAATGCACTCAGGACACATATTTGAAACCTTGCGATTTTTACGACAACCGAGAGTCATCTACAAGTCGGAGATGCACAAATGCGGATCGAAAATTATCGACCACTAGTCGAACACGCTAAAATCCCTAAAGGCTACCGAATAGGTTAAGTCGTACTAAAATCGCGTTTGGTCGATTTTAACCACGAAATTGAATTCGGTTTTGGGAATCAAACGTTCGAGCGTGTCACGATTCATTTTTAGGATGTCGTCTCATCTTTCGAAGAATTTTCGTTGAGTATATAATTTTGCGGAAAAATCAATTTTTGACAAAAAGGAAAATGGAATGGAAATTCGGAATTAGGGGAAAAAGGGAGAAATGGCTGCCCAAAAAGGAATTACTTGAGTGAAATGGAAGCTAATTTGTGAGTGGATGACCCCTTGACTATATGGGCATGAAGACTTTAGGGGTTTGCATTGATGGTTAGATATTTCTCCCTAGGTTCCCATTTATCATGCCCTTGACCTTCTTTCCTCTCTCTCTCTCTCTCTCTCTCTCTCTTCCCTCTCTCCTCCCCTCACGCGTTCGGCCTTGCAGCCGACTTCCTCCCTCTGGTTTTTCACGCACGTTCAGCCTTCCACCAGCAGAGAATAGTCCCATTCCCCAGCTTCTTCCTCACACCTCTCTCACCCCACGTCTCCTCCATTTCCTTGTAACCGCAGTCGCAGCCCCACTTTCTTCCCCCACGCCTGCCTTTCTTCCATTTGGTTTTGTCTCCTTCATTTTCACCACTTACTTCACTACTCCACCCACCTTGTCGTCAACCCTCACCACCACACAGCAGCACTCACACCCAACAAAACCCCTCACCACCAGCTCATCCCAGCAGCCACAACCGTAGCTCCACCTCAGCCCACCTCTGCGTTTAGCCACCACAGCACCGCTAGCCACCCGTCTCACGTCCTGCACCACCAGCAACCGAGACTAGCCCTATCACGCCCCAAACTCTAGGCACTCACACACCCTTCGGCGGTCAATCAAATTGTGATATTCCCAAGACACGTCGCCAACCCTTTCTTTTTATGTACATGCGGAAGTGAACTCATAAACCCCATACAACAATCAAACATAGGGATAGTAAAACATATGCTACGCCTTTTTTACAAAACAGACTTTATATACAGTCAAGCCAAACCTACGATTTATAAACATCAGTCTGTCCCAAACAGAAATGACTCAAAAACCTACACTCCACTATTGACAAGGCCAGCCAAAAGGATATTGCATCATGCGCCCATCACATCCGCACTCGGTAGATCTCCACACTACGGCCCTGAAAAAGGGATAACCATGACGGGGTGAAATAAATCTTAGTGAGTCCACACCCTAAACCCTTATCAGGATGAGAATTCACTTAGAGGCAGTCCTAAACATGCACCATTCTAAACTTACCTCGCCTCAACACGTCCTTGAACATTAGTTCACCACATATGCACTTATAAACACAGCAAGTATAATCAATAATTGGAACATATCATTTCTTCACAACCAATCACATGGGTCCCGATTATAAGGTAGAACCGTTATGACTCGTCCCATACCGTGCCACACAATTTTACCCCATAATCAGGCGTGGCTATCTCATCCACTCATGCATGTTCCAGTTCTTATGACCCATCGGCTACGGCCAACTCCCCAGTCGGTGGTCATTCGGCATAACCGGGCGTCGTCCTACTCCGTCGAGCACGGCAACGTCTAGAACCCCTACCTAGATAACATCCCAAAAAGGCGCATCTGTCCGGCCTCCACTGCAATTGGCTTCCGGACCCCCGCTGGGCATCCGATAAATTCAAGCATCGTCCCCAAACTCCCGTTGGGTGACGGGTTCACTACCTCGCGTAAACGTGTTAAGGTATTTAGGTGATCACACACACATCCATACTACACCGTGCTTCCACTCAAATACCTCCATTTCAAATAATGGACTTGGCCAATTTTTTTCATATTAGAAATTCCCGTTAAAATTATTATGCATGGTCACAAATTCATATCGAGCCAATAAACATTGTACTCTCTCTTTTCAAAACATCACGATTTTATATAGTACATAAAATATTTTTGGTGTAAAAAACTGACACATGGTATTTTTCTATATAAATACCATAAAATCCAATTTTTGCTATAATAGTCCATAACAACAACCAAGCACTCAATTGCACAAATAAGCAATCAATTTCACAAACAAACTCACCTACGACGATCAACGTAAAATTCTAATAAACGACTATCCCGTCACAATTTATGCTTATTATAAATTAATTAAATAAATCTCGGGAAAATAAATTAATTTAATTTAAATAAACTAATCATGATTAAATAAACTAACCATGGTTAACTAACCAACTTAGGGTAAACTAACCTAACTAACCCCTAACCAAACTAATTTAACTAAGTAGTTCATCTAACTAAACTAACCAACTAACTAGTTACACTAGCTAAATTAACCCTTAATCATAATTAAGACTAAACTAATCAAACTAAGTGCAATTAACTTCCTAATCAAAGATTAGGGCGTTAACTCATCGGATTAGCAAGAAAACGGGTTCACGGCGACGACGGCACAGCGACGGTGAGATCTCGTGTCTACGGCAGCTCCAACGGAGGCCCGGAAGAGGTTGAAAACAACCTACGAGTCTCACAGCTTGGCTGGAAGACCGGTTCTATGGCTGAGCTGGTCAAGGGAGTGGGGCGGCTGGTCGGTGCGGCTGAGGTGGTGAGACGGTGAGCTGGATGAGCAGGGGGCTGATGGCGAACGGCCAAGTGGTCTGGCGAGCTGGACAAATGACGGTGGCAAGCTGGCGAACGCGGATGGCAGCTCAACGAGATGGACACAGATGGCAGGGGTTGGCTGACGCTGGATTGGCGAACGGGCGAGCTCAAGACGGGCTGGCGGGCGAAGGTGTTAGTCTAGATGACGCGATTAGGACGAACGAGTAAAGGTGGTGGTGATGTTGTGTGGGATGTCGCAGCTATCACGCCTTGATCCTCGGGCGCGCGCCCATCCCGACTTGGTCGATTAAATAGCAACGTCCCAGGATGCATCGCCAACCCATTCATTTTAAATGCACATGCGGAAGCAGATATTAAAATCCCCAAACATTAAAACAATGGGATAGGAAAGTAGGGCCAAATTTCGAACCTTTAAAAACAACCACACTTATATACAAACAATCAAAGTTGTATATATCACAATACAAACACAAACTTCAGGTTGTACAAAAATCAGTTCAGAAAACAAAGTTTGCAGACAGGGGTGGGGTTTCAATCCTCCTCTGGATCCTCCTCCGGGTCCTCCTCCTCAATGATCTCTCCTTCCTCCATACTCCAGCTGGAGCCCACTGCTGAGTACTCCAGAGAGTCAGGATCATCACCAAGCTTGGGATCCTTTGCATCCACCACTAATCCACCCTCAGGATCTACTGTACCCTTCTCAACCGCAACCTCCAAAACGTACGGAGGTACATCATATTCCGATATAGGGCCCACCCTTCGTCCATCATTGTAATGGCGATACCACGACCGGTATTTATGGGGCACCTTTAGGGTTTCACCCATATCAACCCAGACGGTGGATTTCACCAGTACATATTCCAATCCTTCAGGGTGGTGGTGTATCGAAATGTAATAACCTATTTCTGTGATTTGTTCTAGTATACCAAAATGCTCGGGAGGAGCTAGGTGCTGCCATCTAGGGACTTGAAATGTTATCCCACAACGGGGTGAGATGACGTCTCAGCGAGTTCTACCCCCTAAAACTCGATTAGGAAGAAAATACGTCATAAGGGCTGCCTAAGCACAACACAATTCAGAGGACTTACCTTGGCCTTAGTCCCTCCCTATAAATCAGCACAATTCAAATAGACATCTAATCAATCACTACGATCGAATCATCGATCAATTGACTCAGTCGATTCCATGTCATCAGACCATCACCTGGTCAAAACAATACTATCTATAAAGTCCGACCACCTTGCGGACAGCTTGCTCTAAGCTGAAAAATAAATAGTATCTTGCTTCAAGGGCTAAATCATAATATATCGTTCCTTCTCTAAGATGACATATTGAGTCATCGAGCCGATATAAAATAATGTCATTTCTCCAAGATAACATATAGAGTCACCGAACTAGTATTGCATACCATTCTTTCTCTAAGATGACGTGTAGAGTCATTGAGCTGGTATTGTATATCGTCATTTCTCTAAGATGACATATAGAGTCACCGACCTACTATTGCATACCGTTCCTTCTCTAAGATGACATATAGAGTCATCGAACTGGTATTGTATAACGTTCTGATCGTACAATCAATTTACCATTTTTATAATATTTGATAAAATACGTGTGTGTGGGTACACAGCCGGCCTTAGCCAAAATACAAGGTTTTCACTTTTGAACCTCCCACTATTTTTAGAAGTCCCAAAATGGATTTCTGGCACTGTAGACCGATGCCCGGTAATTTTTCAATTAATTACTAAAAATAAATTAATTTAGGAATATATCCTAAAATCACAATTCACACCAAATTAGTACAAATTCAAGCTCAAATAAATAAACAGATCACATCATCACAATCAGCATAAAATTCCGATTACTGGCTCTCCCGGTCTAATTTCTGGAAAATAATTAATTAATTAAATAATTACGAAAAATTAATTATTAAATGCAATAAATGCATACTTAGGCTCATAATGCCTAATTATATGCCGGAACGGGCTCAGAAAATTTTCGAGACTCGTTAAATAAATATTAGAGCATATCTACTTACTAATTGCACTAACTATCCACCTAACATGCATCAGCAATTAATTAAATTCTCTAATCTAATTTAAGTAACCACCTAATCCAGCTTAACTTAAACTAATCAACCCTTAAGCGTGATTAACCTACTAAGCGAGGATTAGTGAGTTAAACTCACTTGTTCGGTGATCCGATCGGTGCAAATCGACGGGGACGCGATGCGGCTCGATTCTCTCCAAGGTGGGTCTAGCTTTCGGGGCAGGGAAAGTCCTCAAAACAGGTCAAGATGCTTGCTGGAAACCCACTTATTCGGGTTTTCTTTGGTGGCTGCAAAAGAGGAAAACGAGGGCTGGTTGGCGAGGCAAGACCGGTGGAGCTGTAGCAACGTTCGGCTGGCCTCACAGCAGCAACACGGTGGCGGTGCAAGAAGGCCCAGTGGCCACGGGAAAAGGCTCCGAGACTCTACTGGGTTGAGACGAGGGCGAGAGGGAGGTGGAGGCGCGGCTGAACTGCGCAAGGCACGCGCGGCCAGTAGCGGTGCGCGAGGACGACGACGGCGACAGCGTGCGGTCCCGGCAGTGAGAGCTAGCTTTGGCGGTCCTTCTGCTGGTTGCTAGGGTGCTCAAATAGCAAGTGAGGAGAGATGAGGAGGTTGGCCAACCAACTTGAGGGAGAGAGGAAAGAGATGAGGAGACAAGGGGGCCACTTGGTCTCAATTTTCTCTCAAATTGTCTCCCTTGACCATCCTCCACCACTAGCTAGTTCCATGGCTGAAATTCATCCACAAAAATACTTCTAGAAGCTAAGTTGAAGTGATCCAATAGTCATGGATGAGGGGGGAGGGGGCGTACGAATTTCATGTGATTTCCTTCAATTTGGATACTTATTCTTTCTTAAATCAACACAAACCGGCCTCTATAAAATCAACCGACACCTCATTGATCCAATTGGTATTTTTCCTCACCAATCGATCCCACTTGCTTCCCAAATTTGCAATCAAACACAATCCCCGACTTTTTCTAGACAAAACGGCCCTACCTCAACTTTTTCCCAAAAAGTCTCAGTTTGCAGAAAAATCTTCTAAGATTGAGCCGACGCTCCTAGAATTAATTGTGACATGACAAAACTTTCAATTTCTAAAATCGGATTCAAATTCGCGGTTAATTTCAATTCGGCGCAATTTTAGCGTGACCTAGGTTGTCGGATAACTTTCAGAAATTTGTTAGTGTAAATGACTTGTGGTCGATTTTCTTCGAGCCACAATGAACCCACTCGACACATTGACGACACTTGATTGTCGTGAAAATCTCGAAAATTCAAATACGGACATAGGGTACCAAAACGATAGAAAAATCAGTCTAGTGTCGGCCGACGAGAATTTTCCAATTTAGTGGAGTCACCCACGTTTAGCCACACATCTCAGTCGAACTGACCTATCTCTAATCCCTCATCGATTTTTTTAACTGTGTCATAATGGCCTCTAAAGATGAGCATGGTCGAGAAGTCGATTCCCGGTCGAATTCTGAAGTCTATTGCGTTAAAATTCCTTAATGACTTCCCCAAATAGTCTAGTTATCTCAAGAGTGATCGGCTCTAAGAACAGCCCTATAGACGCGTCAATGAAATGCCCGATAAAAAACGTGATTGAAAATATGGGATGTCACAGCTGCAATTTGGATGTCACAATTGCATACAAATTTCATGTGATTTCCTTCAATTTGGATACTTATTCTTTCTTAAATCAACACAAACCGGCCTCTATAAAATCAACCAACACCTCATTGATCCAACTGGTATTTTTCCTCACCAATCGATCCCACTTGCTTCCCAAATTTGCGATCAAACACAATCCCCGACTTTTTCTGGACAAAACGGCCCTACCTCAACTTTTTCCCAAAAAGCCTCAGTTTGTAGAAAAATCTTCTGAGATTGAGCCAACGCTCCTAGAATTAATTGTGACATGACAAAACTTTCAATTTCTAAAATCGGATTCAAATTCGCGGTTAATTTCAATTCGGCGCAATTTTAGCGTGACCTAGGTTATCGGGTAACTTTCAGAAATTTTTTAGTGTAAATGACTTGTGGTCGATTTTCTTCGAGCCACAATGAACCCACTCGACACATTGACGACACTTGATTGTCGTGAAAATCTCGAAAATTCAAATACGGACATAGGGTACCAAAACGATAGAAAAATCAGTCTAGTGTCGGCCGACGAGAATTTTCCAATTTAGTGGAGTCACCCACGTTTAGTCACACATCTCAGTCGAACTGACCTATCTCTGATCCCTCATCGATTTTTTTAAATGTGTCCTAATGGCCTCTAAAGATGAGCATGGTCGAGAAGCCGATTCCCGGTCGAATTCTGAAGTCTATTGCGTTAAAATTCCTTAATGACTTCCCCAAATAGTCTAGTTATCTCAAGAGTGCTCAGCTCTAAGAACAGCTCTATAGACGCGTCAATGAAATGCCCGATAAAAAAACGTGATTGAAAATATGGGATGTCACAGCTGCAAAAATAAAGAAGAAATGGAGGAATGAAGAAGAAGAAGAGCTAAGGAAGAAGAAGAAGCAGCAGATGGGTTCAGCAAGGGGGGAAGCATGCGCATGGGAGGGGGACAAAGGGCAAGGAAGTCAAGAAGCTGGCCAATGGGATTTCAAGCCAAATATCTTGGCACTCGAGTGCCAAGACACAAAGTCTTTAGCCCCTAAAGATTAAGGCATCAACCAATGGGTAATTTCTCTTCAAATCTTCACAAACCAAGCCTTTCAAGTGTCCAAAATTCACACAGCAGCAGCCCCTACGAATTTCCACAAATTCTTCTCAATTCTCCACACAACAACTTCAATTTGATGGCTAAAAATGCCATGGCAACAGCCCATACAAATTTCCCTTCAATCCTTCACAAAACAATTCGATTTGAAGGCCAAAAATCCCATTGAAGGTGCCCATCCGAATTTCTTGATTTTCTTCTTGCCGAATTTGATTTTTCCGTCAAAATTCTGGGCTCGACGAAAATTTCCCAAAAGATGAGACAAGATCCTAAAAATAAATCGTGACACGCTCGAATGTTCGATTCTCGAAACCGAGTTCAATTTCGTGGTTAAAATCAACCGAACATGATTTTAGCGCGTTTGACCTGTGATCGATAATTTTGATCAACGTTTGTGCATCTTCGACTCGTCGATGACTCTCGATTGTCGTAAAAATCTCAAGGTTTCAATTACGGGCACTGAGTACAGAATCGACAGAAAATCGGGTTAGTGTCGTTCGACGTGAATTTTTCACAATTCAATTACGTGCTTCCGTCGAATCGACCTTTATCCAATCACTAATCGATTATAATGGTGTCGTATTAACCCTTGCTGATTATCATGGTCGAGCAGTCAATTTCTGATCAAATTCTCAAGTTTGTCACGTTTATACTTAACGGCTCCACCTGATATATTAGTTAACTCGTGAGTGGCCAACTCAGAGAAAAAGGACCATAGGCGCGTCGACGAAATGTCAATTTCATTTATCGAGACGGGGTCAAAATTCAGGATGTCACAACCGCTCCACAGAACCGAGCATAATCGGATCCCCTCTTGGCCGTAAGCCTTATAGGACCGTTTGCTGCCTCGGTTGAGCTCCGTTGGAGACACGGTTGTCTCAGGATCTCACCGCCGTCACGTTGCCATCGCCGTGAGCCCACTCCATTGAAATCCGGTGAGTTAACTCCCTAATCCTTGATTAGGTTATTAATTGCGCTTAGGGGGTTAGATTAGTGTTAATGAGCTTGATTAGATTAGTGTTAAGTTAGATTAGCCTTAAGTTAGATTAGTGTTAATCTAATTTTGTTAGATTAACCTTAAAATGGATTAGTGTTAATCTAATTGGTTAGATTAGCACTAATGAGGGTGGTTTAGCTTAATATAGTTAATTTCCCTTGCTGTTTGCAATTTTTGTGGGTTAAAATGTGTTACAATCTTGAGGTTGCTTCCTTCTTAAAAAATGCTCTAAATATCTCCAGCTATGACATATATTTTACCCAAGATTTTATGGATTTAAAAGAATAAAATTTCAGCTTCGTTATTGGTAGGGCAGAATCTTGGTTGGTGTTGGAACTAGTGACATTTTGGTATTTAAAGGATTTTTATCAACTCTTAGGATTCGATTTTCAAAAGATTTCCTTCACAAAAGTTGTTCATCACATCTTGTAGTTTAACATAGTCAAATTTTAGATCAAACGGACAAGTTTTGGACTTCGAACCAAACTGATTTTGGAAAATATAATTTCTAGACATGGACACAGTTTTGGTAACGACTTGAGCAAATTACTGCTTCATTCTAGAAATATTTGGGTCAAGGTACCTCATGAAAAATGTTTGTTTAAGTGTCCTTTATAACATATTCAAAATTGAGAATTTTCCAAACTATTGGTTGTATTTCTGGAATTAAACTTAGAGACGCGTGAGTGGCCTGGTTTCTGCCAATTAGGACCGGTTGTGGTTGTGGTAGTTCTTAGTGTTTTACTTGCTAGATAATGTGTATTTGATGATTTGGTTGAGCTTTAGCGTGCTGAGAACTTATGCGTGATACTATGAGGTTGATTGCTCTCTATTGATTGTTTATTAGCATTGCAAGAGATGACCTTTGGGCCTTTAAATGGAAAGAAAATTTAGGTGTCGGGTTGGACACCAAAACTTATTTGCTCAATAAAACAATGAGGTTTTAAACTATATGCATGCAAAGTTTGACGGATTAATTTTGAGTACGTGAGCACCTATGAATTTATTTCTAAAAGTTTTGAACAAAAAAAAAAAAGTGGTTACTAAAGATTGTTTCTAAAAAGGGGTGGTTGGAAAAGAAAATAGAAAATAAATGAGGTGTCGGGTTTGGATGCCAAATTTTATGTACCTAATAAAACGATGAGGTTTTATACTAGATGCGTACAAAGTTTGACAGGTTAATTTCAAATACGTTACCCTGTACGAATTTATTTTGGAAAGCTTTGAACAAAAAAAAAAAAAAAAAAAAAAAAGAATTGCACGGTTTGTTGTTTTAAAAGGAATTTGGTGTTTTGGGCTAATTGACGAAAGACAAGAAATTGGTTGATTGATGACGTGCTTGCATGGTCACTAAATGGAACCCGTCACCCAACAAGAGTTTGGGGACGATGCCTGATTTTATCGAATGCCCGGCGGGGGTCCGAAAGCCAAGTCGCGGTGGAGGCCGGACCAATGCTCCTGTGTGGAATGCCGTCCAGGCGGACGTTCTAGACAATACCGTACTCGACAGGGCGGGACGATACCTGGTTACGCCGGATGACCGCCGACTTTCGAGTTGGCCGTGGCCGTTGGATCGTAATAACTGGAACACGCTTAAGTGGTTGTGATATATGCGCCTGATTAGGGGACAAAATTGTGTAGCACGATATGGGATGTGTCATAACGGTTTGGCCTTATAATCATGACTCATGTTATTGAAATGATGTGTTCCGGTTATTAAATTGCGCTTGTTGCATTGATGATGGTATATATGTTGAGCTAACGTGTAGGTATGCACCGAGGTGAGGTGAGTTTGTTTGTGGTGCCTGTTTAGGTTGCCTTTGAGCGAATTTGCATCTTAATCGGGGCCTAGGGTTTGACTCGCTGAGATTTTATCTCACCCCGTCGTGGACTAACCTTTTTTAGGGCAGTAATGTGGAAATCTGTTAAGTGCGGATGTGGTGGGTGCGAGATGCGACACCTATTGGCTAGCCCTCCCGTTAGTGAAATAGGGTGACCCTAGTCCCTAAAGGTTTTTGAGAGGGTCAGTTGGAAGTTGCCAGTGTAAGGACTTCTAAATCATTAAATTTCCTAGGGACAACGGTGGTTAAATGAATAAGTTGTTTTCGGCAACTTTTGTTTTGATTGACTATCCCTATTGTTTTTTTATTGACTAGGTGTCGTGTTTAATTCGCTTCCGCATGTGCTTAATTAAAAGAAAAAAAAGTCGGCGACACATCCTGGGACGTCGCAATTTCAATCAACCATAGTGGGATGTGTGCGTGCTCGGAGGTTCAGAATGTGACAAAATGTGTTTGGTAACCACATAAAATTTTGATTCCTAAAATAAAAAAAGAACATAAAGGCATTTTGTGCAACTTACAAACTTTTTTATGATGTAGAATTTCTTCTAATTTTCCAATAATTTCTTTTGAGATTTTTTTTAAATTTTTTTTTCTTCTTCCTCCTCTAGCTGATTGCTACGACAGGTGGCGATCTACAACAAATAATGATCGGCGACCGGCAGTGGTAGATGGCGACCACTAGCGATGACTAGTGATTGACGGACGGCGGCGACTAACGACCGACAGGGCAATGGTAGATGACAAGTCTCCATCGGTTAGAAGAGGAAGAAGAACAAAAGAACAAAAAAAAAAAAGACTTATTTTTAGAAATTGTTTTCAGAAATAAGAAACTACTTTAGTCTACCTTTTATTTCTGTTTTAAATGTATTCCATGGCTACTTTTCTATTTCGAGGAATAGAAAAATTAATTGATATTCTTAAATAGATTTTTGTTTTTTTCCCTATTTTGGGGAACAAAATAACCAAAAAAAAAAAAAATAGAAACGTTACCATGCAGGCCCTTAGTTTCCAGTCACTCACAACTAGTTATACTAATTGAAATCGGGAGAAGGATATTAGAAGTGTTATAAGTTGTGTATGACGCTCACTTTAGTACCAAAATTAAAGAAAAACAATTACTTAAATGCCTTTTAACAAGAAATTCCGGCTAAAAAATTATTCGGCATTTATAATTAAAATTTTATCTAAGGTGGCATTTTTTTGGCACTAAAGTAATTACTTTTTATCTTGCTACATAACGTCGTTTAGTGATTATATGCTGACTGGGCATGTTGGTGAGCCACGTAAGATCAAGAAATTAATAAAATATGACCACATTGAATTTTTGACGACTCATATCGGAATTTGCACTTAATTGATTGTTTTTTTTTAAGTGACATTTAAGTGATTCGAAAAGAACTTTTGGACCTTAAGTGAACACCGTACACAATTTATGGCACTTTCTAGTGTCATTCTCTCGAATGAAATTTTACAATCATTTGACAAGGACTAGATGCCAAGTAAAATGAATTATATCATTCTCACATCAATAGGATTAGTGGAATTTTTGAGCTAGCCATGTCATTAAATTTATGATGCGAAATGAACATCAGTGAAAACTTGAGGCTATTTCTAGCGTTGCTAAGATTTGGATTCTAATTGGAACAGATAGAAACGTCAAGGAGTAGTTGTGAACATTTGAAGGAGGGGACTAATTGCAATTCTCCTCACAGTGGAGGGGGATTGTCTGCAATTTTTCCAGAATTTATCTAACCCACTGGCTCCCAATATGAGAAGTAGAAGCATTATTCCCACCAGAAGGCCCCTACCCCAACCTTTGATCATGCAAATATGTGTAGTAAAGAACTATGAAGTGGAAAAAATAGTTCATGTTTTGCGTTTCTGTACATTTGCGAGCAAGATTGTGTAAAAATAAAACCAATAACTTGAAAAGGTAAGGGCAGGACATGTAGGGAGAATCTTGCAAAAATTCAGATCATGTCATCTGCCTTGAAGAACAGTAAGAGCAACATCATTGGTGGAACATGTATTTTGGCTTTTTTCCAAAGGAATCAATGTCTTGGGTTATTTTCTTTGCGGTGAATGCAGGTTTCTTTGGACGAGGAAAACCCACTTCACTGCTGATCATTGAAATATCTGTTGATATGGAAGGCCTATCTTTTTCCATTTCTTGCGTACAAAGAAGCCCCACATTAATGCACCTTGAAAGCCGAACCTCAAAGCATTTAGCAGGTATGTTTGGGCCACTAGTGCTAGAACATTCTCTTCATTCCATAAATTCCATGCCTGCAAATTAACCAAGTCAATTTACTATTGGAGTTCCAGTTTATGAGAATAGAATGCAGTTCCAACTTCTACATCAATGAGAGCTTACACTCCTAGAAGGCTCAAGCATTGATCTTCATCATGAAGACTAGTGTTCTGTCTTCCACTTACGATCTCCAATGATAATATGCCGAAATTAAAGACATCTGATTTTTTTGAAAGTTGCCCTTTCATTGCATATTCAGGAGTCATGTAACCACTGCATTCTATTAAAGAGGTTTAGTTTCTCCCAATTGATCTAACAAGCCAATGTAAGAGCATTAACTAAGTGGTTGAGTTTCTACATCAGGATTTTTGCCCCATTGATGAGGGCATCTGTAGAAAAAGCATTCAGGTCTTGGAGGATTACCGGTCAAAGAGAACAAGCCATGGAAATTTAGATCGTTGCCTTCATTCAACATCGTGGCCTCAATAGCTTTCCTGGTACCTTGTGGATTCATGAAAATTTTAATGGACTTAGTTTCCAGTTGCCTACGACTAGTCATATTGATTGCTTTCCTTGAAGAGTCACTTCACCTTGCCTTATGAGTCGATATCTTGATCTAGTGCACCACCGCGGGAGCATTAGCTAAATGCTAGAGTGTCTACATCATGATTTCTACCCCATTGACGAAGTTGACCGTAGAAAAAGCATTTAAGCCTTTGAAAGTGCATCTTGCATTCATTCAAGATTGTGGCCGCAATTGCTTTCCATGAGTTGGCATTTAGTTTCCAGTCGCTCACAACTAGTTATATTGATTGAAATCTTACAATCAATTGACGAGGACTGCAATGTTGAGTAAAATGAACTATATATCATTCTCCCATCAATAGGATTAGTGGAATTTTTTGAGCTAGCCATGTCATTGAATTTATGATGTGAAATGAACATTAGTGAACACTTAAGGCTATTAGAAATTTGAGGGTATTTCTGGCTTTGCCAAGATTTGGATTCTAATTTGGAACAAATAGAAACGTCAAGGAGTAGTTGCTAATATTTGAAGGAGGGGGCTAATCGCAATTCACCCCACAGCGGAGGGGGGCTGTTTGCAATTTTTCTTGAACTTTATCTAACCCACTGGTTCTTGAGATGAGAGGTATAAGCATTATTCCCATCAGCAGGCACCAAATTTTTGAACCCCAACTTTTGATGACACAAATATCTATAGTAAAGAACTACAAAGTGGAAAAAAAATAGTTCATGTTTTGCGTTTCTATACATTTCCAAAAAAGATTGCGTAAAAATAAAACTAGTAACTTGAAACGGTAAGAACAGGATAGATAGTGAGAATCATGCAAAAATTCAGATTATGTCATCTGCCTTGAAGAACAGTAAGAGTAACATCATTGGCAGAACATGTCTTTTGGCTTTTTCCAGAGGAATCTGTGTCTTGGGTTATTTTCCTCGGGGTGAATGCAGGTTTCTTTGGACGAGGAAGAACCACTTCACTGTTGATCATTGAAATAACAGTTGATATGGAAGGCCTATCTTTTGCCCTTTCTTGTGTACAGAGAAGCCCCACATTTATGCATCTTGAAAGCTGAACCTCAAAGCATTTAGCAGGTATGTTTGGGTCCACTAGTGCTAGAACATTCTCTTCATTCCATAACTTCCATGCCTGCAAATTAATCAAGTCAATTTACTATTGGAGTTCCAATTTATAAGAATAGAATGCAGTTCCAACTTCTATATCAATGAGAGCTCACCAGTCCTGGAAGGCTCAAGCATTGATCTTCATAATGAAAACTAGTGTTCCGTCTTCCACTTATGATCTCCAGTAATAATATGCCGAAACTAAAGACATCTGATTTTTCCGAAAATCGCCCTACCATTGCGTATTCAGGAGCCATGTAACCACTACATTCCATTAAACAAGTTCAGTTTCCTTGTTATGAGTAGAGAATAAAATCGCTAGGAACATCAAACTAAAGATGTACTAACTAGGTTCCCACAACTCTTCGTGTATTAGCTTGATTTTCGTTTCCCCCAAATATCCGAGCCATTCCAAAGTCTGAAATTTTTGGATTGAGCTCTTCATCCAGCAGGATATTGCTTGGCTTCAGATCTCTATGTATAATCCTCAGTCTGGAGTCCCTATGAAGATAAAGCAGACCACGACAAATTCCATCGACAATGTTGAACCGTGTTCTCCAATCCAAATGTACTTGTTTCAGTGGATCTACATAGACATAGAAGTTTAATGCAAAAAATTTATTTTTGCAACTGGAAAAGAGTGAAATGCACGGAAGTTTAAAGCCAAACAGGAAACGTATAACATCTGCAGCGAGAACAGTCCAATCCTGCTCAAATGGCTAACCATACAAATGAGGCTTTCTGGATATATGGTATAAATGATAGTTTGAGGCAACATTGAAATAAGCGAAATATTACCAAAAAGAAATGTGTCAAGACTCTTGTTTGGCATAAATTCGTAGATTATTATTTTCTCATCTCCTTCAAAACAGCATCCCAGGAGTCTAACGAGATTTCGATGTTGGACGTTACGGATGACCACCATTTCGTTCATAAATTCTTGCTGCCCTTGTCTTGAGGCTCTCGATAGCCTCTTGATTGCTATTTCCTGACCGTTTGGTAGTCTCCCCTGTACACAGGGACTAAATGAGCTGCTAAAATTAAATACACACTCACACACAACTACGTATATAGTACTTAACTACACATGAATAATATACCTTGTATACCGGACCGAAACCACCCCGTCCAAGCTTATTGACCTCACCAAAGTTTCCTGTTGCTGCAACTAATTCTTCAATCTTATATTTCACAAACTCCTGGAATTCAACTCTGCTCAAGTTCTCTCCAAGCATTACCAGTGAAGGGGCTTCACCACTGGACAAGTGTTGTTCCTTTCCTTCCTTTACTGCTGATCCAGAAAACAATGTTTGTTATTTTTTCCATGCAAACTCAGATATTATTGGCAATTCCAAGATTCAACAGCTGCACTGCCTATTACCTCGTTTTTTCGCCTTCCTCCTGGCAAACCATATTGTGATGATGACAATGAGTGTTCCCATGATGAATGTAGTTGCTACGATTTCTCTCAGATGCCCCTTTTCATCTGGAGATCAGAATGGAGACATGAACAGATGCCTCAGATTATGTTGATGCTGCTAGTAAGCAACTACTAAACGAATTATTTTAACGAATTATTTTGGTACGCTTGTTTTATATCTAAGAATGAGACTTTGTCATAGTCAAGATTTGCAAAATCTGCTCCTTTATCAGGGCTCCATATTAGACCCTGCTTGAGCCCATATTTGAGCGTGCACGTGTGCGCATGTCTTGGTTTGTCAATGAGAACCGCCAAGTCTTGAAGAGTGAATCGAGCTGAGTGTATTGATCCATCTAAACATAATCTGCACTACCAAACTGATGAGAACCATAATCTAAGAGTAAAGTTAATTTACCAAGTTCTGAGTGGGCCAGCCGAACATAGAGAATTGTTCCTCCAACGGAGAACTTCTGTAGGTCAATTAGGTCTCCTGTCCAGAACATGCAGCCGACTCCAGAGTCATATGCATATGCTACACATGAACAATTAATTGAGCAATTTCCTGGGCAATCATTTTCGAGTGTAGAATAAAAGATTGCTGAATTTGGCACTTTCATCATTTCCAGCTTTAAAAATCCATCCTTTTTGCTGGCTGTACTGCTACCATTTGTAGTTCCATTGCACTGCAGCGATGACTTCCGAATGCATCCACTGGACCAATTTCCTCTTCTCCATTCCTCAGAGTTTTTAGGCTCAAAGCCTCTCAAGCAGCTACAAATTGGTGAATTCCTGGCATTGCAGATTCCAAACGGTCCACACTGGCCATAAACATCACAATCGCTCACCCGAGATGACCAAACAATCTTCCAGGAACTGCTATTGTGATCCAAATATGGTTGCACTAAATCTCCATTTGATTTTAATAACAAATATGACAAGTAAGACGCCTCAGAAAAACTGTGAGCTAGATAGACTGTTCCTTCCAGATCGTCCACCAGGTCAAACTCATTAATATAGACTGATTGCTTCTTAGGTACTCCAATTGGACCGCTTCGCCAATACAGAGATCTGCAATTCCAAATGAAAAGTTCAGGAATGTGCCGTGGAACAAGACTTGCCGAGAAGCTTCCAATTGATGGATCAGAAGGGCTTTTCCAAGATGTTAGTGCCTGCTTCTCATTTGGATTTGAGAGAGTGCTGAGCTTCATTTGCGCTAAGAATGAATTGGTCATGTGCTGGAAACTTTGCCAGAGAGGCTCTGCATTATCTGCACTAGAATTAGAGCTCTGTTTGAGCAAGACGAGTTTCCCAGAGTCTAACAACTGAGCTTTTGCATCAGTTACAGAGTTGGAAACATTTGATGACCAAACTGATTCCCCCTTTCCATTCATGACCACTAGATTACCATCATTGGATATCTTCACAACACCAGAAGAATCTAAAATCGGATTCTCCCTGTTTGCTACCCAGAGAACATTATATGTAGGAACATTATCGTACCAAATCCCCACATAGCGATTTGCAGAACCATTAGGACTAAAGAATCCCATTCTATAGAGACCTCCACTTGATGTTATACTAGCAGGGTCTTGGATATGCTCAGTTGCTGTGATGACATCTCCTCCAATGCAAAATTTTACAACATAATGAAACATAAGAAAGAGAGAGAACAATCTTGCTTTTCCCAGAAATATCATGATGATAACTTGAATCTTTCCACCTCAACAACAACCTACAGCACGGACACTGCTGCAGCACTAGTGGCTTTGGTAGAGTGAGTACCAAGATCACCACAAGCCGCAAGTGAATTTGAGGACAGAAGATGAAAATCAGAATTCTGCAGAGGAAGGCCTAGTGGTTGAAGGTGAAGGCGGTTTCCCACCACAAGAGATACCCACATGGCCTGATTATCATTTCCATAGTCCCTGGCTATTGGACTTACGGAGCTCCATTAAGAAAGCGATCGCGCGGAGTCTGCTTTTTCAAGCTAATGGCCCCACAGTTTTTCGCAGAGTTTAAGACTCTGGCCTCCCCTATTCAGCATGGGCGTTGCATTTTGGAGATCTTATCATCTTTACTTAAACCACTTGCTCTTCACATCAACAATTTTCTTGTCCTTGGTCATGAGATTCTTAGAATACGTTCAGTCGACTTTCATTTTCTGCTTAGCGTCTTCGTATTTCATACATTATATGGATAGTAGCATTTGAACTCATGTAATATCATATGATTTTTCACAAATTATTAAAAGAAAAACCATTCAAGGGAGACCAAAGGTCTTTTCAAATAAGTCCTTAAGAATTCCCCCACTAACCCGTAACTCAATAAAATTGGGCCCTTAATAATTCACCCTCGACTTTTTTTTTTTCTTTCCTAAAGTCAAAACATCCGAAACTTTCACGACATCTGTCAACATGTGCAGCATCACAATTCAACTTATTAACAACTCGAGCACCCAAAATTAATATTTCGTATCGATGTTCACATACTTTAATTAGTCATCGGTAATATCGGTTAACTACATCAATCTCGGTTAACTATGTCATAGGCCGATTGTTTCTATTAAGCATCGTTAATTAATGTCAATGGAAAAGGCAAAAGAAATTATTTAGTTTATATAAGATTAAATTAAAAAAAATTAAGAAAAATTATATCTCGCTTGCATTTCACTTAGGCACCCTTCCGAAAGTACCAATTTTGCCATCTGATGGCTGAACTGCATTAGCCCAAATTACTCTGTCTTCGAGAAACATGAGAAACCCTCTAATTTCCGTCGTCTCAGGGCGCGTTTTGGTAACGATTCTGTTCCCTAATAGATTCTAATCGAAATGATTTTTTTTTTTAATTCTCGTTCCTAGAAACAGATTCTAAGTATTTTAAGCCGTTTAATAACTATCAAATTTGTTTTATTCCGGAATAGAATTGCATTTGGTACCATGTTCATTGATTCCGTTCCAAATCAATTTCTTTTAATTTTTAAATAATTTTTATATTTTTTTTCATTTTTTTCTTTTCTTTTTTTCCTTTTTTTCTCTTATTTTTTCCTTTTTTTTTTTTTTTTTTTTTTCTCCTATTCTTCTTCTTCTTTAGGCCGCCATCGGACCGGCAACCGGCCAGACGAGGGCCTGGCGACCTCATCGGAGTGTCGCCGGCCTTCGGCGAGGCTAGCCCTCGTCGGCCGAGCCTCGCCTGCAGCCTAGGCGAGGCTCACCCGCCCGCCGAGGCTCGGCCTTGCTAGATCTGGGTAAGGCCGAGCCTCGCAAAGGGCCAAATGAGCCCGGCCCAGCTGGCCGAGGCTCGCTTAGAGGCTCGCCCGGCCATCGGTGGGGCCGGGCGAGGCTCACCCGGCCATCGGCGGGCGGGCGAGCCTCGCCGATGGCTGGTTTTGCCTTCGCGAACTCGCCGAAGGCTCGCCCACCCAGATGAGGTCCGACAACCTCGCCGGTGACCGCGGCGGCAGCAGGCGGCGGCGGCGGACGGCAACAGGCAGCGGCGGCTAGCGGCGGCTAGCGGCAGCGGGTAGGCCGGTCGATGAAGAAGAAGAAAATAGAAGAAGACGAAGAGAAAATGGAAGAAGAAGAGTTGTTTTGATTCTTAGATTTGTTCTCGAATAATAATCAATTTTTTTTTTTTTTGATTCTGTTCCAAATCTACTTCCAAAAACAAAAAAAAATAGAAATTTATTCTCGGGAATAAAAATTTTACCAAACGCGATTCTATTTCCAAACTACTTTTGGAAACAAATAATCAAAATTTGGCCATGTTTAGTAATTGCCCTGTTTGGATGGTTACCAAACGGGGCCTCAGTTGCTGCGGTCGAGTTGAGTTACGAAGGTTAATCCCACACCAAATTCCAGTCACCACTGCACCGGTCAAGCCACGCGCGAGAGGAGGAGGAGGACGAGGACAACGACAAGCGGACATCACATCTTCAGTGATTCAACAGTGTGGGATGGGACTGAGGGACGAAGATCGAGCGGCAGGTTAAGTCCCCTGCACCAGGATCACATCGTCACCGTCCCAACTCTCTCCATCCATTCAAAAGAGCGACGACGGAGGGGATGGTGGGGAAGGAACGAAGGACGTATCACAGGGGCCTCTGCTTTTTGGTTGCTTTCTGAAAATCTCCGCTGTCGTCTCGGCATTCAATAAGGGAGACAATGTACAAATCAAGTTGTGCGGAAAGGACTTGACACTTGAGAGGTTGTCCCTTCCGTCACGCACGGTTCGAGGTCCAAGCAGTTCTCTCAATAGGATCGACGGGATTCTGATTATTGTTGTGATAGGCCTAATCAATATACTAATGGATTCTATCAAAGTATCTAAAAATTCTCAGTACTGTATTTTATGTTTTTTTTTTCACTAAATTGATTGGGTCAAATGAGTTTGGCCAGGTGAAGTAAGTATATTGAATTTGAGAATGGAATTACTTATCTACACTCTTAGTCCATTTTGCTCTTTGCACATAATCAGAACCATATGCTTGTAGCCTTTCACAGACACACATATATATGATTAAAGATTTTCAAATTAAGAAAGTAAGCATCTACCTATCTATCTATAATCAATAGTAATTTTTCTTATGTAACTAGTGAATTTCCATAATAATACATTCTTCTACACAACAGAAGTGACAATTCATGGGTAAGCAACAATTCCTGAAGATGATTAACAAAATATTTTATGTGAAAAAAGTATCGGTTTTATTAGGTTTAAAAATTATAGCGGAGTAACTTTTTGTGTAATTGTGTATATTTTGATTCACTAGTAACTTTCTTGAGTGATTGATAATTTTTTAAGGGAAAATTACTATCTAGCAATTTTAACGTATGTTTAGTGACTTTTCAAATGGAAAATAAATTTCAATATATTAATAATCACACTGAGTAAAGTCTTACATTAAGTTCAATGATTTTTCATAAGAGAAGGTTATTTTCACATCTCTTTAGCTATTGCAAAACAATGGAAAATTACTTTTTAACTTGTAAAATAAGTTGGAATCTTCCCAATACACTTTCACGATTATGTTGCTCAGCCTTGGCAGCTTATTTGGTCTTTGTTAACACAATACACTACGTTTTTTTTTTTTTTTTCTCAATCAGACCCAAGAGTCAACTGTGGGCTTCTGATTGTACTAGATTTGATGGGTGATGCCAGGTGCACTTTCCATCAACTAGTAAAGGGCACAATAGTCAATCCACATTGTCCTTTTCCTCCGATTTTCACATCAATAAAATCATGAACTCATCTTTTATCTTCACTTGCCATTGTCGCCTAACACTTCACCTATCCTCATTTTTTTGTGGTCCTTAAAATGTCTAAAAAGGGAAATTCATAGTATTATCCCATTCAATGAAGAAGAACATGCTTACAACTCTCCTATTTACCCTAATGTTTCTAATTTGGGGGTGATTCAAATTGACAAGTGACTTGTGCATGCCGAAGAGAGAGAGTTAGCTAACTATTTTCACCAAAACTGATTGTTTTTGTACATGTAGATATTTTTATATTACCCGTAATCAGATTAATGACTAAATTTTCATGGTAAGGGTGCCATAGCACCTTGATATTACTAAATGCATACATAGTCTGACGCCATTACCCTCACTACCATCACTTTGGACATGACCAACATCTAATGTCAGGCGTGCACTCGTGAATTTGATGATAGAGTTGTAACTATCAATTTTCCATGGCAATCGGGACCTACTTCACCTTTGCAATTGAGATCTTTACCAAGTGGATCATGTTGTGATGCCGGCTAGAAATTGCAAGTGGTTCTGCTTTGGTGGTCTTGCTGCTAGACTTGATGCTGTTCATATTAATTAAATCTAGCTCAATCAGCATATGTTAATCTGTGAGAGCACAGCTTCAATAGGCAATTCATGCTTAATAAGGACCAAACCATCACCAACCTACAAAGTTGGCCTCTTCAATCTTCCTAATTTTGACTTTAATACATTTGGCATAAAGACTAGTAGGAAATACATAAGAACCGATGAACAGTAAAAATTGTACTTGATAAAACGTTCAATATTGAGCTAAGTTTCAATAGACCTATCAAAATGGATCTTAAATCCATTTATGACTCATTTAAAACATAAATGAATCATATATGAGTCACTTCAATTTTAAAGAGCCTTCCTTAAATGGGTTAAAAAGTTTAAATCCTCAAATAAATGGGTCTAATGGGTTGAGTTTAGAACTAATTTTCAACCTACTAGGCTCACCCACTCTTTCTCTCTTTTTAGCCTTATAAAAAAACTTATAAAAAAATCAAAATTACATTATTTTTTTTATTTTTCTTTTCTTTTCTTTTTTAATTTCCTTATTTCTTTCTTCTTCCTTCTTCCATCTTCCTTTGTTGGCCGTCCAAAGTGATGACTAGCGATCAGCCAAACGCGGGACGAGCTCGCCATTCAGGCGAGGCTGAGGGCACACTAAGGTCTAGTGCTATCAACGTCTGATAGAGCTCAAGCCTCATCAAGTTGGTGAGAGTTGAGCTCGTTGGCCTCAAGCAAGCTCGACCTCTCTAGATCTAGGAGGCTCAAGCCTCCCTAGTCTAGCCAAATCTAGCGAGACTTGAGCCTCACTCGAGGCTGGCGAATTTTTAAAAAGAAAATAAAAGAATTTAAACTTCGAATTTTTTAAAAGATAAAAATAAAAATAATTAAAATTCGATTTTTTTATAAAATAAAAACATTAAAAATAATGCATAAAGGAAAATTAGATTTTCTATATCAAACAACAACAAAACAAAAAAATTTAATTT
Organism: Eucalyptus marginata; assembly: GCA_014182565.1. Lineage (NCBI taxonomy): Eukaryota > Viridiplantae > Streptophyta > Magnoliopsida > Myrtales > Myrtaceae > Eucalyptus > Eucalyptus marginata. Next base: position 12,006,805 of record CM024588.1, on the reverse strand, counting down.
ATTTTCAGATTTTGGGCAAACACTAGAAAATATTGATATTTTCCTAGAAAATGGCTTTTTGAAAAATATTTTTCAAGAAAAAACAAAGCATCAATTGTTTAAAAAAATTATACTAATTTTCCATTAAATTTGCATTGCATGAAAGTGTTTTAACAATACCATTAAAAAAAAAAAAAAAAAACATAAGAAACAAGTTTTCTTAGATTTGGTTAAATGGGTCGGCTTAGGTATGGGTTGGGTATGCGTTAGATCAGAAAAAAAAAAATTGTATTACTGTAAATGGGTCATAAACAAGTTAAATTGGTCAATTTGGGTAAAATCATTTATAATCCAATCAGACCCAGACCACACACCCCCCTCACCAATTTTGACAAGTCTAGTTTTCCAGAATGTCCATCCTGAGAACACTCTTCATTGGCCTCCAATTGTGATAAGCATAACATGGTTGATAGAACCTCCATCCGGGCTCGGTTCCAAGAATGGTTGATTAATCGTTTATGCGATACTCTCTAAATTTTTTATTTTTAGGCAACTATCAAGAGCATTCGAAAAAAGAGTGGTTGGTTCTACATTTATTGCAGTTGTAAGCGCATGATCACGGTAACAGAAAACAAGCTTTTATTGTGGCAACTACATCGAAGCTCCTAACTAGTCAAAGATAAGTTCTTTCATTGTCATAGACAATATCAGTTTATCTGTCAACTGCATCGAAGCTCTTACCTACTCACTGATAAGCTCTTTAACTACTATTTTTAAGGCAACTATCAAGAGCTTTTATTGTTCTTGAAGAGTCGATTCACTTTGACTTATGGGTCAAGAATATTGATCTTGCGCACCACGTGAGAGGACTAACAAGGAGCATGAGCTTCTAAGTCGGGATTTTTGCCCCATTGACGAAAGCAACCGTAGAAAAAGCATTTAAGTCCTTGAGAATTACCGGTAAGAGAGAGCACGCCGTGGAAATTTTAGGTTGTTGCCTTCATTCAATATTGTGGCCCCAATTGCTTTCCTCGAATTGCCATTTTGTTTGTAGATTCACGAACAGTTCCATGCACTTAGGTTCCAGTTGCTTACAGCTAGTTATCCCGATGGCTTTCCTTAAAGAGTAACTTTCCCTAGATTTATGAGTCAAGAATATTGATCTAGCACGCCACGTGAGAGCGCTTTAATTTTCTACATCAGGAATTTTGCCCCGTTGATGAGGGCAACTTTAGAAAAAGCATTTGAGTCTTTGAGAATTACCAGTAATAGAAAGCATCCCACAGAAATTTCAGATTGTTGCCTTCTTTCCAGATTGTGGCCTCAATTGCTTTCCTTGAATTGCTATTTCGTTTGAAGATTCATAAACATTTCAATGCGCTTAGTTTCCACTTTCTCACAACTAGTTATACTGACTGAAATTGTACAATCAATTACAATCGACGAGGACTGCAGCATTGAGTAAAATCAACTATATCTTCTCACATTACCTAGATTAGTGGAATTCTTTGAGCTAGCCATGTCATTTAATTTAGGAAGATAGATGAATATGGTCGGATACTCGAGGCTATTTGCAAATTTCAGGGTATTTTTAGTGTTTCTAAGATTTGGATTCTAATTTGGGACAAATAGAAAAATCAAGGGGTCGTTGCAAGTATTTGAAGGACGGGGCTAATTGCACTTCACCCCATAGCGGAAAAGGGCCGTTCGCACTTTTTCCAGAATTTTATCTAAACTACTGCCCACTGAGATGAGAAGTAGAAGTACTTTTCCCAACCGGAGGTACCAAATAATTGAACCCCGACTTTTTCCGACACAAAGATGTGTAGTAAAGAGCCGTAAAGTGGAAAAACGGCTCATGTTTTGCGTTTCTATACATTTCCAAGCAAGATTGCTTAACAATAGCAAGTTGAACTTGACACAGTAAGAACAGGCATGTGAGAATCATGCGAAAATTCACATCATGTCATCTTCCTTGTATAACTGTAAGAGTAACATTGTTAGCAGAACATGTCTTTTGACTTTGGCCGGAGGAATCTATATCTTGGGTTAATTGTCTCGCTGCGAATGCGGGTTGCTTTGGACGAGGAAGATCCACGATTTCACAGTTAATCATTGAAATAACAGTTGGTGTGGACGGCCTATCTTTTGCACTTTCTTGCGTACAAAGAAGCCCCAGATTTATGCACCTCAAAAGCTCAAACTCGAAGCATCTAACAGGTATGTTTGGGTCCACCAGCGCTAGAACATTGTCTTCATTCCACAGCTTCCATGCCTGCAAATTAATCGAGTCAACTTACCATTGGAGTTCCAGTTTATGAGAATACAATGCAGTTCCAAATTCTATATTGACGAAAGCTTACTAGTCCTAGAAGGCTCAAGAACTGATCTTCCTCATAAAAACTAGTGTTCCGTCTTCCACTTATGATCTCTAGGAATAATATGCCAAAGCCAAAGACATCTGATTTTTCCGAAAATTGTCCTTCCATTGCGCATTCAGGAGCCATGTAATCACTGCTTTGCATCAAACATGTTCAGTGTCCTTATTCTAAGTAGAAAGTAAAATCACTAGGAACGTCAAAATTAAAGAGGTACAAACTAGGTTCCCACAACTTTCATGTATTAGCTTGATTTTCATTTCCCCAAAATATCCGAGCCATTCCAAAGTCTGAAATTTTTGGATTGAGCTCTTCATCCAGCAGGATATTGCTAGGCTTCAGATCTCTGACTAATCCTTAGTCTAGAGTCCCTATGAAGATAAAGTAGACCTCAAGAAATTCCATCAATTATGTTGAACGGTGTTCTCCAATCCAAATGTACTTTTTTAACTGGATCTGAATAGACGATAGAAGTATAGTGCCAATTTTAGCAACTGGAAAAGGTTGAAATGCGCAGAAAGAAGAACAAAGCCAAACAGAATTCTTGAAGCATCTGCAGCAGGAACAGTCCAATTCTGTTTAAATGGCTTACTGTACAAATGAGGCTTTCCGGATACAGTGGTATAAATGATAGTTTGAGGCAACACTGGAAAAGCGAAATATTACCAAAAAGAAATGTGTCTAGTCTCTTGTTGGGCATGAATTCATAGATTAACATTTTATCATCTCCTTCAACACAGCATCCGAGCAGTCTAACGAGATTTCAATGTTGGACCTTACATATGACCACCATTTTGTTCATAAATTCTCGCTGCCCTTGTCCTGACGCTCTCGTGGCCTCTTGATTGCGATTTCCTGACTGTTTGGGGTTGTGCCCTGTACACAGGGACTAAATGAGCTACTAAAATTGACACACACACACACACACACACACACACACACACACACACACACACACTCACACCCCTATCCACTTAGATATATGATACTTTACACGAATAATTATACCTTATATACTGGCCCAAAAACACCTCGTCTGAGCTTATAGGCATCGCCAAAGTTTTCTGTTGCCGCAGCCAATTCTCCAAATTTATATAGCACAAACTCCTGGAATTTAACTCTGCTCAAGTTCTCTCCAAGCATTTTTTCCCTAGAAACTCTAAAGTCGCTTCTCCATTGGATAAGTGCTTTTCCTTGCTTTCCTTTACTGCTGATCCAGAAAACGATCTGTGTCATTTAATCCATGAAAACTCAGAACTGAACGGTATACCAGGATCTAACAGCTGCATTACTCGTTACATCTCTTTTTCGCCCTCCTGGCAAACCATATTGTGGCGACGACAACGAGCGTTCCTATGATGAATGTAGTTGCTATGATTTCTCTCAGATGTCTCGTCTCACCTGCATATCAGAACTGAGACATAAACTGACGTCTCAGACTATGTCGAAACACAAGAAAGGTCTCTAATTTCCCACTGCAAATACTGAAACATTAATCTTTCTCCACCTGTTCGTCATCTCACAGGCTGCCAACGAGGCACATTTAAAAAGCCCATTCTACGCCAACCTCCGGTAGCCACTGAACCTGTCAAGCCACGCGCGAGAGGAGGAGGAGGGGGAGGAATTACATCTCAGTGACTCGAATAAAGCATGTGGATTTGAGGGACGAAGACTGAGTGGTCGGTCAAGACATCGTCGCGATCCCCACTCTCTCGATCTTTTCGCACAAGACGACCGCGGAGCTAAGGAACTGAATGACATGTCGGAGGGGACCCTGCGTTTTGGACGATTTCCGAATTCAAACTATCGCTGTCATTTCGCCGTGCAAGAAGAGGGATTACGCGCGAAACCACAGTTTGTGCAATGAAGACATGAGACTTTTGAGAGGTTGTCCTGGCGTGACAGTCGGGACGGGCGCGTCGTGTACTTATATTATGGAATTTGCTCATTAAACTGATCGGCTCTTCATGGGCATGGGCGGGTGAGTTCAGCGGATTGTATTTAAGAAACTAATTTACAACTAATCCCATAAAAAATTCCAAATTGACAAAGTCCCATCACATTTTCCTTATATTAATTTCCATGTCTTAAAAAATCTCAAATTAGTACACCGGTATCACATTTACCCCTAACTAATTTTTGTATCATAAAATAAGACGGAAGCTGACGACAAGTTATTGGATGTAGCTAACGGGAATACAAATTTGAGACTTTTTATAACACGAAAATTAGCTTGGGATAAATGTGGCATAAGGATGTAAGTTTGTGATTTTTTGTAACATGAAAACTAATTTAGGATAAATGTAGTACAAGTATACCGATATGAGGTTTTCTTTGGTAATAACAAATTATTTATCTAAACTTGTCCACTTTGCTATTTGGTCAGAATCGAAATTATCTGATTGCAGCTTTAATAATCCTGCATGTATAGATATCTAAAATAAATAAATAAAAATTCAGATTGAGCAATTAAGCATCTAACTATCTATCTATAGTCACTAGTAATGTTTTCATATAACTATTGAATTTCCATAGTTACGTAATCTTAAACATATCACGAGTTACTATTTAGTAATTTTTTGACATTTAGTAAGCTTTTATTTTTGTCATTTAGTAAGTTTTCATGAGAAAAAATATTACAATATATAGATTCTCATATGATATGAAAGCATAAGATCCTGAGTTCAAGTCTTTTCAGATCCCCTTTGCCTTCTAATGTGGCACCCCCAGACCCGGTAGGGTTGCCACAGATACCAAATGCTCTATCTATTGCAAATACTGGTTACTTGTCTTTGTAAAAAGGGGAGTTGTAAAGAAGGACCGAGGTTTATAGGCATTTTTTTTTTAAAAGGAGTTTAGCGCAGCTCATAGCGAAATTAGAGACGAGTCTCACTATCCCTCTCCTCTCTTAATGATGGCACAATGCACACCGACTATTCCTTGAAGGAAAACATAAAGCCGAACCACTTTATTTACATTTTCAGGATGGACATCTTGGGTCGGTATAACCAAAAAGGAAACCAAGACTTTACACTATGCTTGGTTATATCTCAAAAGAGATCATCGACCCTCTATATCGAAACGTGTAAGACCTTCCATCTACAAGTGTCGGCTCCCTCTCCAAAAAGTGTCAGCTCTCTCTCCTCCCGCGGGACATCACACCCAGTCAGGTGCATCGGGCGGTGGCGGCGATAGCATCCCCAACATCACCCCGTCGCATCGGACATGGATGGACAGGAACTCCTAGATGACGGGGCCCCCAGCCAGGCCCACATCGTACATCACCAGCACCCGCACTCACAAAAACACCAACCCGGGGATGGTGACGCAAATGTGCTCCATGCACTCTACCTCCACATCCGAGGGGATGCCGTAGAAAGTGCCACGCGAGACTGGAGGGAGAGACAATTCTCTAGTCTGAAATGTTAGTCCCCGAAGGGGTGAGTACAACCACTCAGCAATTATAAGACCCATTACGCTACTCAATGCATTAAATAGAGTAATCAAGGCAACATTGAGTACATATAGAGCATACATATCAATCGTGTCTCACCTTTCGGTCATGCATGTTACATCAAGGCAGCCGCGTGTACATATAGATCACCTTATCATGTGCAAAAATCCACAAATACACTAGTACACACATCATACAGTTATGCATACATTACACGATACCATGTGCACATATCACCATGCACTTATACATGTTATATTATGCCCCCATGTATACATGTCACTATGCCATGTGCACATATCATCATGCATACATGTCACTATGCCATGTGCACATATCATCATGCATACATGTCACTATGCCATGTGCACATATCATCATGCATACATGTCACTATACCATGTGCACATCTCATCATGCATACATGCCACTATACCATGTGCACATCTCATCATGCATACATGTCACTATACCATGTGCACATCTCATCATGCATACATGTCACTATACCATGTGCACATATCATCATGCATACATGTCACTATACCATGCATGATTCGGTCTTAACTCATGTTTTTCAATTGGATTGCCACATTTTTTTCCTTTCCCGGGACCAAAAATTTCATCCCGCATTTCTATCGCTCGCACCCAACCTGGCATCGCGAGGAACCTCCAACACACACCTCCGGGCATCTCGAAACTCCCGAGGACATCCGGCACACACCTCCAGGCATCCGGCTCACACCTCCGGGCATCCCGACACTCCCGGGGCATCGTCGGCTCATACCTCCGACGGCATCCACATTCTCATACATCTCTTTTACAATTTCACATTTGAAATTTACAATGCAATTTGTTTAAATTATTCTTTTGAAAGCATGCAATATGCATTGGGAAAATGACCTTTGATGCAATGGTTTAAATGAAATCTTTCTTTGAGATCATGGGAAATTCATCATTTCTTTAATGTCATATGAAATGCATGAAAGCCATCACACCATTGCATGAATAATAATCCAAAGTATCATGATTCACACAATAATTCATACGGATCACGCATCACAGTATAGTATAGGCCATGTATTCCAATATCATCAATTTTGAAAATATACAGATTGCACAGTTTTCAAAACATAGTTAGTTAAATAGGCAAATGACCTTCAAAAATTACGAAATTTAACTATGTTACCGTTAATACATAGACAAAGATATCACATGGAGGACACTTCTCCAAAAGAAATTTGTACAGAATAGTATTAGCCATGCATTCCAACATCATCATACATGCAGCAAGATACAATCACTAATGACAATACAATCCATGGGGTCCATACAACTTAGAATAGTCCATATATCATGCCTCTTAAAAATTTACTAAATTCCAGCTTGCATAATTTTGGAAAACATTTAAATTAAATATCCATATGATCCTCAAAAATCACAAAATCAGAGCATGTGCTAGATAAGACTTAAAGATAACAATTTCATGAAGAACACATGCCCAAACGAGATTCACACAAAAAGATATAGCTCACACATTACAACATGCAAAATTCGGACAAAGTCAGATTGCGCAGTTTTTGAAACATTTCGATTAAAATGCCCGAATGATCTCCAAAAATTCTGAAATTTTACCAGGTTATAGTCAAGACCCTAAAGTAGATTTTTCATGAGACACCTAGGCCAGATTCGTTCTCGATAATTTTCTACAGACGTACGAAGTTCCTGTTTCTAGTACCGAACCGTCCAGTTTAGCTATCTCCGAAATATCGAGGTTTCGCCTACTTTTCCTTCTTCGTTTCCTCTGAAATTTTGATATGTTTTGCCTCAAGAGGTCCACTACAACTTTCATTAAGGGATCTAGGTGCGATTCTCAACGGATAATCACTTTATAGTTCACGAAGTCGCTGGAGTCCAGTACGATACTTCCAGATCTATCATCTTCAAAAGAAAATTCGTTTCACTAGGCTACACTTGTTCGTTTTACCTCAAATTTGAGTATGTTCGTCTTCAAGATATTCTCTATAAATTTTGTGAAGAATTCGAAGTGAAATTCTCAATAAAAAGTGACATGCAACACACAAAACCACCAAGAGATCAACAAAACAGTTTCAGATCTAGCGTTTTCGTAGAGGAAGGGTTTTACCCCTCAAAACTCAACCATTTTATCTCAAATTTTAGTATGTTGTACTTTGAGATGTTGTCTACAACTTTCGTGAAGAAGTCAAAGCAAAAATCCGACTCAAACCACGCATGCAAGCCTCTACAACGTTCGGGGTCAGGCGGTATACTCGAAAACAGAATGCTATTTCAAAAACAACACACTCAAGCTTCAGTTTCTCATACCCTAAACGTCCGAGATTCACCACCATTCAAACTCACATGCAAGATACTACATGCAAGAGCAGAATATGGATCCCAACTTGCCTCCAAAATCGAACAAACGACGGCACACGGACGGCGACGGGCGGACGAACGGTGAGCGGCTCCTTCTTCCTCCTCTCTCGGTTCCTCTTTTTCTCTCGCAACTCTCTCTCTCTCTCTCTCTCTCTCTCTCTCTCTCTCTCTCTCATGGACAACAGCCCCTCCCCTTTTTCTTTTTCGAATTTTCCTTCCTCCCTAGAATGATTAGCATGTAATCATTAGTAAGCATGCATGGATACACTTGGTAGGCCTCCAATGCCACTTGTAAAATGGCATGCAAGAAAAAGAAAAGGGGCCTTTCATGGGCCGGCCCCCTTCCCCCTCCATCCGGTCCCTTGGTCGACAGCCCTATTGGGCCTTGTGGGCCGGTCGCGAAAAAGGGGGGTGAGGCAATGGGCTGGTTTTGGGCTTTCAATTGTCCAGCCCATCCTCACCCTATTAATTTACCTAATTCTTAGTTTAAAAAAAAACACCTAATTGAAAAATATAAATCACCAAAACTTTGTGACCCATCTAGATAAATTCCAATCCATAATCCACATGGCCAAAAATAGAATTTTCCTTATCAAATAATTGTTTTCCAAAAGCTTGGCTAAAATTCTTAGTGCAAGTCATGAGTTAGAGCACCCCTAAAGATTGGCAAGGAATTCCAGGATGCCACATCTAAATTAAATATGTTTACCCTTAATACTAAGCAAAAAATACCAGACTAAATATGAGAGGGAGAAATAGAATATTAAAATATAAAAATAGGCCTTCATCTAACAGCCACATGGATTGAATCTAGCTCAGCATATTTCATTATGCAAGAGCATTGCCCCAACTAGCATGTCATGCTTAACATGCTTAATAAGTGTGATATCCTGAAATTTGACCACATTTGAAATACATAAAATGGTTATTTCATTAATGTACTGCTAATCAATTTACTCTGAACTGATTACTCATGAGTTAAGTAATCTATTGGACGATACCATAAAAGGTTAAAAACACGAAAGACTAGAGAATTCGATCATGAATCGACTGCTTGACCATAACGATTGACAATGATCAATACTACGCTGTTATAAGTCAATTAGCAAATGGATATAAATCGATTCAGCAAAAGTGTATAGTCGGTTCACAAGTGGTTTCGCACGAGTATGATACTAGCGTTAAACAACGATAAACCAATTTTCTATTGATCTTATACTCAGAGTATGTAATTGAACTCTTGCGATTACATGACAACCGAGGGTTGTCCGCGATTTGGAGATGCATAAATGTAAATAAAAAATTATCGACCAAGGGTTAATTGCACGAAAACCTCTAAAAGCCATCCGATAGTTCAGGTCATACTAAAGATGCATTTGATCAATTTTAACCACGAAATTTAATTCGATTTTAGACATTGAACTTTCTAGGGTTTCAAAACTAATTTATTGGACGTTGCCTCATTATTCGTTCAATTATCAACAATTTTAAAATTTTCAGAAAATAAATTATCGGACGAAAATTGGAGACCAGAAAGGGAGCCGGACCCCTTGGCAAAGTTGTGATTTGTTGGCCAAAATCTTGGCTTTAAAAGAAAAAAGGAAAATAAGAGGATATTAAGGGGACACAATGCTAGGCCAAGAGGGTTTTTAGAAAGAGTTGGTGAAAAGAATGATGGGATCTTGGAGAAAAATCCTAAGAAAATCTAGCTCAACATATCTCATTATGCAAGAGCATTGCTCCAATTGGGACTTCATGCTTAACATGCTTAATAAGTGTGATATCCCGAAATTTGACCACATTTGAAATAAATGAAATGGTTATTTCATTAATGTACCGATAGTCAATTTACTCTGAACTGATTACTCATGAGTTAAGTAATCTATTGGGCGATGCCGTAAAGGGTTAAAAATGTGAAAGACTAAAGAATTCAATCAAGAATCGACCGCTCGAACATGAGGATCAATAATGGTCAATATTACGCTGTTATAAATCAATTAGCGAATAGATATAAATCGATTCAATAGAAGTGTTGTCACACCCCGATCCTCAAGCATGCGCCCATCCCTCAATGGTCGATACTAAAATTTGCGACTTCCCAAAACGAGTCGCCGACCCTTTCATTATATTGCACATGCAGAAGCGAATAATAAATCCCCTGACAGTAACCATCTCGAGATAGAAAAGCAGGACAACAGATTCACAAACAAAACATGCTTTTATAAACCAACTGAGTCATATACAAAAGTCTATAACCAAAAGACCTCAAAAGATTGACTCTAAAAAAGGAGCTGTCCTATCTGACCTACACCTCATATCACCTCAGCTCGGCTCTAGCTCCTCCACCCTACGATCCTGAAAAAAAATGAGCCCACGACGGGGTGAGATATAAATCTCAACGAGTTCACGCTCTAAACCCCGATTAGGAGGGTAATATGCTCAAAGGCGTCCTAACCACACAACCATACAACCACAGAGACTTACCTCGTCTTAGATCCTCCCTGCAGGTCAACACAGTTCATATCATAAATAGTCACAAAAGCATGAACGGTAAATAATCTCCAACAACTGGAACGCCACACTCAATTCTCAAACCAGCACAAGGGTCCGGATTATAGGGCCAAATCGTTATGACACGTCCTATATTGTGCCACACAATTTTTCCCATAATTCGGCTCATTCAACTCAATTATCATGCGTTCCTAGTTTTGATCTCGGATTATAACACGGCCTACTCTCTATTCGGCGGTCTTCTAGCATAGCCAGGTGTCGTCTCACCCCATTGAGCATGGCAACATCTCTACTAGATGGTTTTCCCAAAGGAGCATAGGTTCAGAATCTACTACGACTGGCTTCAGTTGTCCAGGGACATCCCATATAGGGGTAACGTCCAGCTTAACAGCCCGGGACGGGTTCTCTTAACCAACACACGACCATTTAATCTCGGCTCAGGACACTGTGCATTGCACCCAAATGCCTCAATTAAAATTGTGAACCTAGCATATTTTCTTCGTATTAAAAATACACGGTAAAATAGTTGTGTGTGAATACACGGTCAATTCACACCAGAAAAATTGATACTCTTCCTTTTAAAATCCCACTATTTTATATAGTATATAAAACTATTTTCGGAGTCAAAATCCGACACTTGGGATTTTCTGAATAAATATCAAAATTCATAATTTTTGGAATTAAATCCTCAAAATTCCAATCAGCACTCAATTTGCACACATTAACACTCAATTGCAAAAATTAATCACACCATTACAATCAGCACGAAATTGCGGTCATCGGCTATCCCGGTCTAATTTCCGGAAAATATTAAATAATTAAATAATTTCTAAAATTAATTAAATAAATACATTAAATGCCAAAAATGCTAACTTAGGCCGGAAAAACCTAATTAAATACCAAAACGAGCCTGAAAAATTCCTGAACCAATCTAGATAAATAATACAACTTATCTAGTCTCTAATTATGCTACTCTAACCATCTAACATGAATAATTAACTAATTAAATCACTAATCTAATCTAACTAACCACCTAATCCCTAATTAACTTAAACTAAACACCCCTTAAACGTCATTAACATCCTAAGTAGAGTTTAATGCATAAACTCACCGGTTTAGCGCGAAAACCGATTCACCGTGACGGCAGCGTGATGGCGGCCGATAAACTCCGAAATGGCAACACCAACGGGGGCTTGGACCAAGCCGAAAACGGCTACAAAGCCCACGGTTGTTGCTAGACCGAAAGTTGAAGCGGGCTAAAACTTGCGCGGTTACTGAGCTCGATTGACGGGCTGAGATGCGCGGGTTGAAGCTCATGGGCTGGACCGTGAGGGATGACTGGCGTTGGCTTTGAGTGGGCTGAAATTGTGGGGCCGAGGAGGTGGTGAGCTGCTAACGTCGAGGTAGGGAATTCGTGGAGCAGAGGCAGCTTGTTTCGGTGGGTGGATTTGGACGTGGTAGCAAACGGCAGATCGATGGAGCTGCTTCGATCGGTTGGACAATGCACGAAAAGAAAGAAGAATGAAGGGGCAGCTGGCGATCAACAGCCAGGGATTTCGTGAAGACAATTGAAGGTGGAGATGAAATCGATGGAGTTGCAGCGTGGCGTTGAGGGGAAGTTGCTAGGTCAATTATGGGTCTTCGGGGGAAGGTATGTTGACTCGAGGGGTTTGAACGGCTGGCAGCTACAGAATTCGATGAAGATGGCAGAGAACGTGGGCTACCGAATTCAATGGAAGGAGCTACAATCTTTGAAGGAATAAAAGAAAAGCAAGAATAGACAGGGGCGATGGAATTGGTTTGTGAAGGAAGAAGAGAACGGATGAGAGAGAGAGACGAGTGAGAAAGAGAGACCGAAGGAGGGGTTACGAGCGTGAGATAGGAGGAGAGAGAGAAAGAAAAAGTCAAATAAAAATATCTAGATTCATTAAAGCTTGGTCCCCCCTAGTCTTCAAATACTTTCTAGCAAGATAAAAACCTCAAATAATAAATTTTGATGCCAATGTTGCAGCCTCCCTTGCCAAGCTCCGAATTTACTCAATTTGGACTTCAATTTCATCCCCAATCTCTCCAATTCGAGATCCAATTTTGATGAAGAAGAAATCCACACAATTTCTGCAAGTCCTCTTCACCAAATAGCTCGGTTTGAAAGCCAAAAATCCCTTCGATTTGGCCCATCCGAATTTCCGTTATTTTCGGAATCGTCCGAATTGATTTTCCGTAAAAATCTCGGAATCATCGAAAATTCTTTAGAGGATGAGTCGACATTCCTAAAATAAATCGTGACATGACAGAATTTTCAATTTCTGAAATCGGGTTCAAATTTGCAATTAATTTCAATCTGACACGATTTTAGCGTGACCTAACCTACCGGGTAGCTTTTGGGAATTTTTAGTGCAATTGACCCATGGTCGATTATTTTCGAGCCACATTGTACATCTTCGACACATTAGCGACTCTCAATTGTCATGAAAATCTCAAGATTTCAAATACAGACACAGGGTACAAAAATGACAGAAAAATTGGTTTAGTGCCGTTCAACAGAACTTTTGCAATCAGGTAAAATCACCCACACACTAAGCACATATCTCTATCGAATCGACCTATCTCCGGTCTCTGATTGATTTTTGACTGTACCATAATGACCCTTGCAGATTAGCACGGTCGAGCAGTCGATTCTTGGTCGAATTCTCAAGTCTATTGCATTAAAATCTCTTAATGGCTTCCCCAGATAGTCAAGTTATCTCATGAGTGATCGGCTTAGAGAATAGCACTATAGGCGCGTCGATGAAAGGCCCGATTCATTCAATTGAAAACAGAAGTGGAAAATCACGATGTCACAAGTGCATAGTCAGTTCGCAAGTGGTTTCACACGAGTATGATACTCGCGTCAAACGACGATAAACCAATTTCCTATTGATCTTATACTTAGGGTACGAAATTGAACCCTCGCGATTACATGACAACCAAGGGTCATCCGCGATTCAGAGAGATACAAATGTGAATCGAAAATTATATACCACGGGTCAATTGCATGAAAACCTCTAAAAGCCATGTGATAGTTTAAGTCGTACTAAAGACACATTTGATCAATTTTAACTATGAAATTTAATTCGATTTTGGGTATTGAACTTTTGAGGGTTTCAAGACTAATTTATTGGACATTGCCTCATTGTCTGTTGAATTATCAGCAAGTTCGAAATTTTCGGAAAAGTTGTGATTTGTTGAGCAAAATCTTGGCTTTAAACAAAAAACGAAAAAACGAAAAAAGAGGATATTAAGGGGACACAATGCTAGGCGAAGAGGGTTTTTAGGAAAAGTTGGTGAAAAGAATGATGGGATCTTGGAGAAAATTCCTAAGAAAATCTAACTCTCTCTTCTCTCCCCCCCTCTGCCCCCTTCCCCTCATGCAATCCCCCCTCCAAAAAAAAAAAAACAGCCTCCCTCCCTTCTTCCTTTCTTTTCTCTCAAACCTTCTTCTTCTTCTTCTTCTTCTTCTTCTTGACTTCCATTTGGTCGTCCCCTCACCTACCATTCTCACCGCCATTTTCACCACCACTTTTCACCGCCATCTCCACCACCACTTACCATGGCCCACACCATTCTTCACTGTCACAAGCCACCGCCCAATCCAAGCCCAAGCTTGGCTGTGGGTTTTGAGGTGCCGCTGCCATGCTACCACCATGCCACCTTCATCGTTGCTTGCGCGCACCATCGCCATTCCTCATGCCACTGTTCATCATCATCACCACTGCCTCAAGCCACCACTGGACACCCCTCCCTCCTTAGCCAAGCCATAGGTCTCAAGTTTCGAGCCGCCATCGTTCATGCCACCTCTGAAGCCGTGAGCCATATGTCCTCAACGCCATTGCACCACCATCGATGCGAGCTCGCCGCCTCTGAAAAACTCATGAGTCAACTCATAATCCTTGATTAGGTAGTTAATTACGTTTAGGGGTAGGCTTAGTTTAGAATAATGGTGATTAGTGCTAAATAAGTATGGTTTAGCCTTAATTATATTTATGGAAAATTTATATTAAAGTTAAGTGCGATTAGTTTAAGTAATTACAATTAGTCTTAACTAATCATGGTCAAAACAATTAATCGTGATTAGATTAATTAATTGAGTTTAGTTCAATTAATCGTTATTTGTTTAATTAACCGTAATTTGTTTAATTAATTACAATTTAGCCTAATTAACCATGATTAGCTTAATTAATCTTGATTAGTGGAAATTAATGACGGATTAGCCATTAAGTATAATCTTATGCTTATTTTATTGGATTGATTTATATATAATTCCGATTTTTTGAACATGTTATGCCTTGTTATTGGTTGTTCAATATATATGCCTTAATTACTATTTCCAAAGAAGGTTTATGGGCAAGAAAATAGCAAATTTTGAGTTGTCAGGCCTAAACGCTGAGTTTTACGAGCTAAATTGAGCAATGGGGTTTTTAAGTGAAAGCGTGCAAGATTTAACAGGCTAATTTTTAATACGCAACCGCATGCGAATATTATACTAGAGTTTTAAGTGTGAAAAATTGCTAAAGTTGGTTATTTAAAAATGAACTCTTTTGTACTAGGCTAATCAATTGCAAATAAAATTGACTTGACTGTTGGCATGCTTGAGTGGTCATTTAATCGAACCTGTTAGCTAACGGAAATTTGGGATGATGGCCGGCGGGGGTATAGATGCCAAGTCGCAGTTGAGATTGAACCAATGCTCCTTCATAGAATGTCATATAAGTGGGGGTTCTAGATAATGTCGTGCCTGGTAAGGTGAGATGATGCCCAGTTAAGCTAAAGACCGCCGACTTATGTGTTGACCGTGGCTCGATGGGTCATAATAATTGGAACACGTATGTTTGATAGTACACTTGGTTATTATGGAATTTGTTCTGATTAATTTTTAAGCTTGTTGCATTGATATTGCTATATGCGATGTACTAATGTGTAGGGGTGTGCCAAGGTGAAATAAGTTTGTATATTGTACATGTTTAGGCCGCCTCCGAAACGAATTTGTGTCCTAATCAAGGCTTAGGCTATTAACTCGTTGAGATTTATATCTCACCCCGCTATTGTTTATTATTTTCAAGCTTGTAGTATGGAGAACTGTCACACTAGGTTCAGGGTCCTTTGGAGACAAAGGATTGGCCTAGCATTAATGAAGCTTTGGTTAACCCTAACCTTGTTGGTTTTTGAAATGGTTTGTAGGAAGTTGCTATGGTAAAGGCTTGTAATATTACACTTTCTAAGGTTAACTGTAAATAAATAAAAGTGTGCTCTTGGAAATGTGTGATGTGTTTACTATCCATGTTATTTGTTGGTTGACTGGGTGTTTATATTAAGTGTTTTCGTATGCATTTAATTAAAAGATAAAAAGAATGGATCGACGACACATCTTGGGACGTCGTAATTTAGTCGACCATTGAGGGATATTCACACGCTCGGAGTTTGGAGCGTGATATCCCCGTTTAAGTGATATCAGACCCTGATCAAGTTCTGGAGTGATAAGGCACGATGGGTCTTGGAATAGTTAACTCGAATAGACATTTTTCTTATGCTTGTGCTTGTGATTGATTGATTGCTTTGTGCGGGTTGCATGGACTTCTAATTTCTGGTTAGAATTGGAAAGCAAGTTTTTGTAAAGATCCTCTGAGATGAGTGATCTTAAGTAGAGGGCCCCTTGAAGAAAGGCCATAGCGACTTTGACCGATGCTAGAGAAAGGGCACCGACTCGAGTTGGTATCAAAGAAATGGCACCAAGACGGGCTAGTGCTAGAAGGAGAGTACCCGTCATAGGTTGGTGCCTGAGGAAGGGCACCAATTGATCCTAGGGTTGACAAGACCTTATAAGCCCTAGAAATTTTGAGGAATGTGGTTGGGCAGCAGGTGACCTTGAAGCTGCAACCCTCTAGATTTGAGAATTAGATAAGGTTTTTACATTGCTGAAGTGCTCATAGAAGGACAAGGTGGCCCTGGTCGTCTATCAGTTGTAGGGTAATGCAAGCACGTAGTAGGAAGCCACAGAAGAAAGAGTGTTTCTCAAAGGTACGGTCCTAGAGTGGGATGCCTTCGTTGAGGCTTTCTATGGAAGGTACTTCTTGTCACGCCTCGAACCCCGGGCACACGCACATCCCTCAGCGATCGATTAAAAATGCAACGTCCTAGGACGCGTCGCCGACCCATTCTTTTTATCTTTCTTTCAATTAAGCACATGTGGAAGCGAATTAAATAAACACCCAGCCAGCAAATAACAATTGGGATAGTACAGCACAACAAAAGTTGCCGAAAACAACTTATTCACTTATCAACTGTTAACCCTAGGAAGTTTAATACTTACAAGCCTTTCCGCGGCCACTTCCTATCGACCCTCTCAAAATCCTCAGGGATTAGAGTCAACCTACTTCACTAATGGCAGGGCCAGCCAAAAGGTGTCGCATCTCGTGCCCACCGAATTCGCACTCAGTAGATCTCCACGCTACGGCCATGAAAAAGGTTAGCCCACGACGGGGTGAGATAAATCTCAGCGAGTCAAAACCCTAAACCCCGGTTAGGACGCAAATTTGCCTCGAAGGCGGTCCTAAGCACACACCATATAGAACTTCCCTCGCCTCAGCGCATACCTGCACGTTAGCTCAACATATATACCATCATTAGTGCAGCAAGCACAATTAATAACCGGAACACATCATTTCAATCACATGGGTCCCGATTCTAAGACGAAACCGTTATGACACGTCCCATACTATGCCACATAATTTTGTCACATAATCAGGCCCAACTATCACAACCACACACGCATGTTCCGGTTATTACGACCCATCGGCCACGACCAACTCAACCGTCGGCGGTCATCCAACATAACCGGGTGTCGTCCCGCACCGTCGGGCACGGCATCGTCTAGAACCCCCGCCTAGACGACATTCCACACAGGAGTATCAACCCAGCCTCCACTGCGACCGGCTTCCGAACCACCGCCGGGCATCCGATAAAATCGGGTATCGTCTCGCGTAAACGCATTAGGACAAGTTCACTACCCCGCATAAACGTATTAGGGTACTTAGGTGACCACACGAGCACGTATTTAGTCAAGAACACCATGCCTTGTGTTCAAATGCCTCGTTTTAAATAATGAACTTGCACACTTTTCTTCGTATAAAAATCTCCCAGTAAAATAATTGTGCGTGATCACGCATTTAAATCGAACCATCAAACTTGGTACGCTCCCCAATTCAAAACTCCACAATTTTACATAGTACATAAAAATTGGCATAAAAACCGACACCTGGCATTTTTCCATTTAAAAGCCCATAAAATCAAGTTTTCCACTAAAATTTAATAACTACCATCAATATCACGCATAATGCCATCATATAGCCAAAAACACCAAAATCCATTTTCAAAAATCAACTTGGCAACTCTTTTTTTTTTTCTTTAAAGCTTTTAGAAATAAATTCGTACGGGGTCACGTATTTGAAATCAAACCGTCAAACTTTGCACACATCTAATTTGAAACCTCACTGTTTTATTGAGCAAATAAAACTTGACGTCCAAACCCGACACAATATTTATTTTCTAATTCTTTGTCCAACCACCATTTTTTAAAACAATCCTTAGTAACCCCCTTTTTTTTTTGTTCAAAACATTTAGAAATAAATTCGTAGATGCTAACGTACTCAAAATTAATCCGTCAAACTTTGCACGCACCTAGTTTAAAACCTCATTGTTTTGTTGAGCAAATAAGTTTCAGTGTCCAAACCCGACACCTCATTGTTTTTTTAAATAAATGCCCATAAGGCCAACTTTTACAATAATAATAAACAATCACCATATAACAACCATTCACATAATATCACGCATAATTTCTAGGCAAGCCAAAAGTCAACCACATCACCAAATAAACATTATCCAACAAGCACTACATCAAGAACAACCACGAACCCACAACCAGCCCTAACTGGCAGAAACCTGGTCCACTTGCACGTCTCCAAGTTTAATTCTAGAAAATTAATCAAACAAACTCAGAAAATTCTCAAATTTGAATATGTTCTAAAGGACACTTAAAAAAACAGTTTTCATGCAGACACATTGACCCAAATCCTTCTATAATGATAGCAGTAAATCGCCCAAACCTTTACAAAAACTGTGTCCGTGTCCAGAAATTCTATTTTCAAAAATCAGTTTGGTTCGAGGTCCAAAACTTGTCCTTTTGATTTGAAATTTTACTATGTTAAACTAAACATGTGATGAACAACTTTTGTGAAGCAATGCTTTCGAAAATCGAACCCTAAGAGTTGATAAAAATCTTTTGAACACCAAAAGGTCACTGTTTCCAGAACAAACCGAGATTCTATTTTGCAAATAACGAAACTGAAATCTCATTCTTTTAACTCCCTAAAATCTTGAGTAAAGTATATGTCATAGCTGAAGATGTCTAGAATATTTCTCAACAAGGAAGTAACCTCAAAAGCGTTGTACATTTTTTCCTACAAAAATGGCAAATGGCGAGCATCCAGCAAACTAATCCGGGAGAAATCCACTAAACCAAGCTAAATCACATTCATTAGTACTAATCCAATCAACTAGATCAACACTAATCCATCTTAAGGTTAATCTAACCAAATTGGACTAACATTAATCCATCTTAAGGCTAATTAGTAATAATCTAACCCCCTAAGCGCAATTAACAACAAAATCAAGGATTAAGGAGTTAACTCACCGGATTAGGACAGTGGCAGGCTCACGGCGACGACGGCGCGACGGTGACCAAGACTCAAGGCTACCGCGTCTCCAACGGAGGCCTAACGGCGAGGGAAAACAGCCCTACAAGGCTCGGCCAAGGGGCTGGTTTCGATTCTGCCAAGGAGGGGCTGAACGGACTGTGATGGGGTCCCTAGTGAGTGCTAGTGGTGATGGCGTGAAGGTGGATGGGAGGGCTGATGATGGGTGGTGGGCTAGTGACGTGAAGGAGCTATTGTGGCGGGCTGGGCTTCGGTTGGTGGGGGAAATGGTGAAGCGGTGGGGCTGGAGCAATGAAGAAGAAGGTGCTGGTGGTGGATGGTGTGGACGTGTGGACGTGAGGTGTTGGTGAGTTTGTGAAGGTGGAGGGGAAACGCTAGCAGTGGGATGCTGAAAATGGAGAGGGAGGCAGCGTGCGGCAGCTAACAATGATGATCCAACAACACAAACCAAGGGAAATGGGGAACTAAATGGAGAGGAAAATGGAAGGAGTGGGGATCGACAGCAGCTTGAGGGAGAAGGGAATGCACGCACGCATGGGGAAAAAGAAAAGGGAAAGAGAGAGTGGGGGGGGAACCAACAAGTCAAAGTGGCAGCCACTAAGAAGCCTTGCCAAAATATCCAAGTAATGATCAAATTGGTACAAAAGTCTTTAGCCTAAAAGTCTTGCACCCCTCCAATGGCTAATTTCCCCTCATTTCTTCACAAACAATTCATTTTGGGGGCCAAAATAAAGCCTTTAATCTGCCTATCTGAATATCATTTTATTTCTTTTGCTGAAAATTGATTTTTCCGCAAAATTCCTGGCTCGACGGAATTTCTCCGAAAGATGAGACAACGTCCTAAAAATAAATCGTGACACACTTGAATGTCAGATTCCCGAAACCGAATTCAATTTCGTTATTAAAATCGACCGAATGCAATTTTAGTATGACCTAATGGTAGCTTTTAGGGATTTTAGCGCATTTGACCCGTGGTCGATAATTTTCGATCCACATTCGTGCATCTCTGACTTGTAGGCGACTCTCGGTTGTCATAAAAATCTTAAGGTTTCAATTACGTGTCTCGAGTATAAAATCAATAGAAAATCGGTTTAGTGCCGTTCGACGCGAATTTCGCAATCACGCGGAATTACCGACAATTCAATTATGTGTTTCCGTCGAATCGACCTATATCCGATCACTAATTGATTATAACGGTGTCGTATTGACCATTGCCGATTATTACGATCGAACGATCGATTCCCGATCAAATTCTCTAGTCTGCCGCGTTTATATCCCTTAACGGCTTCACCTAATAGATTAGTTAACTTATGAGGGGCCAGCTCAGAGAAAAAGGAACATAGGCGCGTTGATGAAATGCCAATTTCATATATTCGAGATGGGATCGAATTTTAGAATGTCACATTTCTCGAACTGCGCGCTAGAGCAGAAGATGGTCGAGTTTTAGCACCTCTGCCAGAACTAGATGCATGTGGATCAATATGAGACAAAATTCGTCAAACTATCGAAGTACACATCAAGGTTGATCGAGGAGCCAATGGACAGAGTGAGGAGGTTTAGAGACAGCCTGAAGCCAGAGATTAAGGATCAACTAGTGCCTCTGAATCTCAAGAATTACGATGATCTGTATGAGAGGACACAGTTGATTGAGAGGAACCTAAATGAACTGGCAGCCACATCTGAGTCATGATTTGTGCCCAACAAAGACAATAATCAGTTTAGTAAAAGGCCGATGACCGGAGGAAAGTACTCTATCCCTCCCAACCAAAAGGGCGGAATTGGAAAATCGACACAGAACACAAATGGCGTGTGCCGATTCTACGAGAGGAAGCAAGGATCAGCCCCGTGTCGTGCCAACACAGGAGCTTGCTATGAATGTGGCCAACATGACCACCAGGTGAAAAATTGCCCATGCAGGCCCGTGAGAGCATAAGCGCCATTGCCATAAATTAGGCAAGCAATAGGGGGTGTGTCGTAGAACGCATAGCATGGCATTTTGAACAGGTCTTTGGTGCAAGAAAGGGTATATGCTGTCATTAGAAGGGAGGCGAAAACTTGCAAAACGTCATTATAGGTACAGTCTTGTTGAATGACCATGTTGCTCATGCTTTATTTGATCCTGGAGCCATGCATTCTTTTATTGCTAAGCAATTTATTAAGTTAATGGGATTAATTCTGAAACCATTAGAAGCGGTTCTTAATATATCTACCCCGTTAAAGGATAAGGTGCTCATGTTGCAAGTTAGTGATTGGTGATCGAGAAGAGAGTATAGAATTAATTATGCCGGTGATATTCGATTTCAATGAGTATTGGTATGGATTGGCTCACCAAGCAATGAGCTATGAAAGGCAATTCAGTTTAATCCTTTAATGGGTGGCAATTTCGAGTTTGTTGGGAATCGATGAGGACCCTCGATTACTTCAATTTCGTCACTTGAGGTAACCCGGTTGTTGGATGTGGGTTGCCAAGATTATTTGGTGACTATGGTTGATACGTTAGTTAAAGAACCAAGGATGGAGGATATCGCCGTAGTGCGGGAGTTTTCCGATGTCTTTCCTAAGAAGTTGCTTGGACTACCCCCAGAAAGGGAGACAAAACTCGTTATTGAGTTGGCCCCTAGGACGGAGCCAATTTCTAAAGCTTCTTATTATATGGCGTTGTCAGAGTTAAAGGAACTAAAGGTGCAGATGTAGGAGTTATTGGACAAAGGATTTATTCATCCAAGTGCATCACTTTGAAGAGTGCTAGTTTTATATGTAAAGAAGAAGGATGGTTCGTTGTGTCTTTGCATTGACTATCGGCAACTCAATCAAGTAACAATAAAAAACAAGTATCTATTACCAAGGATAAACGACTTGTTCGATCAGCTGTAGGGAGTTTCGCTATTTTCCAAGATCGACTAAAGGACGGGTTACCATCAGTTGAGGATTAAGAATGTGGATATAACCAAGACGGCATTTCGTATGCGATATAGTCACTACGAGTTCACTGTGATGCCGTTTGGATTAACCAATGCCCCAACTCCTTTCATGGATTTCATGAACTGAGTGTTCAAAGAGTACTTGGACTAGTTAACGGCATTATGTTCATCAACAATATTTTGATATACTCAAAAAGTCCAAAGGAGCATGAACAGCACTTAAGGATGGTACTACAGACCCTATGAGAACACGAGCTGTATGCTAACTTCAGTAAGTGCAAGTTTTGGCTGACTCGTGTAGCCTTCCTAGGTCATGTGATTTCTAGCGAAGAGATTTCTGTGGACCCGATCAAGATTGAAGCATTTATGAATTAGCCAAGACCAACGACAGTGATTGAAGTTCGAAGTTTCTTGGGATTGATAAGCTATTTTAGACGATTGGTGGAAAGATTATCTACAATAAGCATGCCTCTGACGCGATTGCTGAAGAAGGAAGAAAAGTTTGAATGGATGAATAAGCGTGAGTGTAGTTTTCAAGAGCTTAAGTATAATCTAACAACTGCACCCATGTTGACCATTCCGTCCGACCTTTGAGGATATGAGATTTACAATGATGTGTCGTATGAAGGATTGGGCTGTGTTTTAATGCAACATGGGAGAGTAATTACGTACGCGTCTCATCAGCTGAAGCCTCATGAGTTGAACTATTTGACGCACGATTCGGAGTTGGCATCGATCATCTTTACCCTGAAGATTTTGTGGCATTACTTGTGCAAAGAAAGGTCTCAAATCTTTATGGACCATCAAAGTTTAAAGTATTTATCTCTCAAAAGGAGCTAAACACGAGACAACGTTGTTGGATGGAGCTTTTAAAGGACTACGACTATGACATCCCGTTTCACCTTGGAAAGGCCAACAAGGTCACGAATGCACTAAGTCGGAAATTGTCGATCAGGCAAATGATGGTTAAGAGTGGAATCTACTCGAAGGAGTTCGAGATTTGAATTTCAAATTTGAGATAAGTCACATTTTAAGTCTTATGGCTACCCTCAGAATTAAGCCGGAAGTGCAAGTAAGGATTAAGATGCTCCAATCAACAGATCTTGTTCTAAAGATTTTGCAAGGAGATGTAGAAAGAAGGAAACCAAATTTCCATGTGACTGAGGACGGAATATTAAAGCTACATGGAAGATTGTGCATGCCCAATGATGCAAAGCTTAAGGAAGAAATTTTGTCAAAAGCCCATCATAACAATTACAATATTCATCTAGGTAGCATAAAGATGTATCAAATCTGCGCTAATACTATTGGTGGAATAGTATGAAAGCCGATATCGCCAAGCATGTTGCCAAGTGTTTGACATGCCAACAAATGAAGCCTCGTAGACTTTTGCAACCTCTGGAGAATCTTGAGTGGAGATGGGAATATATTATGATGGATTTCGTGATGGGATTGTTGAGGAGTTAGCGTGGTAACGATTCCATCTGGGTCATGGTCGACATGTTAACGAAATCTACATACTTCATCGCCGTACGAAAGGATTTTGCATTAGATAGATATGCTGAATTGTACATCCAACAGATAGTTAGTTTTTATGGAGTGCCAGTGACGATCACGTTAGATCGAGACCAAAGTCTACGGCAACTTTTTGGAAAAGTTTGCAAACTAACTTGGGAACGAAGTTGCGGTATAGTATAGCTTATCATCTACATAAGGATGGCTAGTCGAAAAGGACTTTTTAGACACTCGAGAATATGCTGAGAGCTTGCGTATTGGATTTCAAAGGAAGTTGGGAAGATCAGCTTCATCTGGTTGAGTTCATCGCCAACAATAGCTATTAGTAGATAATCAAGATGGCATCATTTGAAGCGTTGTATGGCAGGGCTTGCAAAACTCTTGTCTGTCGGGACGAAGTTGGTGAACGCAAAATTACGAGCCTTGAGTTAGTTTAGCAATCAATGGATGCCATCAAGGTCATTTGAGAAAGGCTTAAGACCTTCCAAAGCCATCAAAAGAACTATGTAGATAAACGGCATAGGCCTTCGGTATTTCAAGTGGGTGAACACGTTTTTCTCAAATCATCACCGATGCGAGGCACTTTGCGCTTTGGCGAGAAAGGGAAGCTAAGCCTGAGGTACGTTGGCTTTTTCGAGATTTTGGAAAGGATTGGGACTTTGGCCTATCGTCTCGCATTGCCACCGAGACTTGCTTAAGTGCATGATGTCTTTCACATGTCGATGCTAAGAAATATGAACTTGATTCAATCTACGTGCTAAATTTCGAGGAAATAGATGTGGACGACGTCGTACGTGGAGAGACCGGTTCAAATAGTAGATTAAAAGAAGCAAGTGTTGTGCAACAAGATAATTCCCTTAGTCAAGATAGTCTGGCAATACCACGAAATGGAGGAAACCATGTGGGAAAGCAAGGAGTTGATAAGGCGTCAATACCATCACCTTTTTGTTGAAGAGTTATAATAGTTCAAATTTTGAGGGTGAAATTTTTGTAAAAGGAAAAGAGTTGTGATATCTCAAAATTTGGTCTTGTTTCAAATATATGAAGTGGTTATTTCATCAATATACTGATAATCAATTTACTCTAAACTGATTACTCATGAGTTAAGTAATCTATTAGACGATGCCATAAAGGGTTAAAACCCAAAAGACTAGGGATTGACTGTTCAACCATAAGGATCGACAAGAGTCAATACTAAACTGTTATAAGTTAATTAGCGAACGGATATAAATTGATTTGATAAAAGGGCGTAATCGATTTGCGAGTGGTTCTACACTAGTACGATATTCATATTGAACGACAATAAATCGATTTTCTATCGATCTTGTACTCATGGCACGTAATTGAACCCTCACGATTACATAACAACTGAGGGTCGTCCGCAATTCAGAGAGACAAAACATGGACCGAAAATTATCGACCACAGGTTAACCGCATGAAAACTTCTAAAAGCCATCTGATAGTTTGGGACGTATTAAAGTTGCATTGATCAATTTTAATCATGAAATTAAATTCAATTTTGGGTATCGAACTTTCGAGAGTTTCAAGACTAATTTATTGGACATCACCTCATTGTCCGTTGAATTATCAGCAAGTTTGAAATTTTTGGAAAATAAATTATCGAGCAAAAATTGGAAATCGGAAAGGGAATCGGGCCCAGTGGCAAAGTTGTAATTTGTTGGCCAAAATATTGGCTTTAAAAGAAAATAAGAGAATATTAAGGTGATACAATGCTAGGCTAAGAGGGCTTTTCGAAAGAGTTGGTGAAGAGAATGATGGGATCTTGGAGAAAAATATCAAGAAAATCTAATTCTCTATCACTCTCTCCCCTCCCTCTCTTTTCCCCCTTCCCCTCACGCCATTCCCCCCTAACAGAATAGCCGCCCTCCCTTCTTCCTTTCTTTTCTCTCAAACTTTCTTCTTCTTCATCTCTTCTTCTTCTTCTTTTTCTCGACTTCCATTTGGTTGCCCCCTCACCCACCATTCTCACTGCCATTTTCAACACCACTCACCACCGCCCACACCACTCCTCATTGCCCAAGCCACTGCCCAAGCCAAGCCCAAGCTTGGCCATGGGTTTTGAGGAGCCGCCGCCGCGATACCTTCGCTGTCGCTTGTTCGCACCATCGTCATTCCTCACCCCGCCGTTCACCGTCCTCACCATTGCTGCCAGCCACCACCGAACACCCATCCCTCCTTAGCCAACCCATGGGTCTCAAGTGCCGAGGCCACCACCGTTCGTGCCACCACTCGAGCCATGAGCCTCGTGTCATCAATACCGTCGCGCTGCCATTGCCACGAGCTTGTTGCCGCCGGAAAACCCGAAGTTAACTCACAATCCTTGATTATATAGTTAATTACATTTAGGGGTAAGTTTAGTTTATACTAATGGTGACTAGTGCTAAATAAATACGGTTTAGCCTTAATTATATTTACGAAAGGTTTAGATTAAAGTTAAGTGCAATTAGTTTAAGTAATTACAGTTAGTCTTAATTAATCGTGGTTAGATTAATTAATCAAGTTTAGTTTAATTAATTGTGATTTGTGTCTTAATCATAATTATTTTAATTAATCATAATTAGCCTAATTAATCACGATTAGTGGAAATTAATAACGGATCAGCCATTAAGTAGAATTTTGTACTTGTTTTATTGATTGGTTTATACATAATTCCAATTGTTTGAACTTGTTATGCCATATCATTGGTTGTCCAATGTATATGCCTTAATTACTATTTCTAAAAAATGTTTTATGGACAAGAAAATAGCAAATTATGAGGTGTCGGGTTTAGACACCGAGTTTTACAAGTTAAATGGAGCAATGGGATTTTAAAGTGAAAGTGTGCAAAATTTGGTGGGCTAATTTTTAGTACATGATCACGTGCGAATATCTTACTAGAGTTTTAAGTGAAAAATTGCAAAAATTGGTTATTTAAAAACAAACTTTTTTGTACTGGGCTAATCAATCGCAAATAAAATTGGCTTGACTGTTGGCGTACTTGAGTGGTCATTTAATCGAACCCGTCACCTACCGGAAGTTTAGAGATGATGCTCGATATATATCGAATGCTCGAGACTAGTCCAGATGCCGAGTTGTAGTTGAGACCGGAGCAATGCTCCTTTATGGAATGCCGTCTAGGCGGGAGTTCTAGATGATGCCGTGCCCGATAGGACAGGATGATGCCCGATTAGACCAGAAGACCATCAACTTATGTGTTAACCGTGGCTTGAGAGGTTGTAATAATTATAACACATATGTTTGATAGTCCGTGTGACATTCTGATTTTCCACTTCTGTTTTCAATTAAACAAATCGGGCCTTTCATCGACGTGCCTATAGTGCTATTCTCTGAGCTGATAACTCATGAGATAACTAGACTATCTGGGGAAGCCATTAAGGGATTTTAACGTAATAGAATTGGGAATTTGACCAAGAATTGATTGCTTGACCATGCTAATCTGCAAGGGTCATTACGGCATAGTCAAAAATCGATCAGAAACCGGAAATAAGTCGATTTGATAGAGATATGTGCTTAGTGTGTAGGTGATTCCACCTGATTGCAAAATTTCTGTCGAACGTCACTAGACCGATTTTTCTGTCATTTTCGTACCCTGTGTCCGTATTTGAAACCTCGAAATTTTCACGACAATCAAGAGTAGCCAATGTGTCGAAAATGTACAATGTGGCTCGAAAATAATCGACAACGAGTCAATTGCACTAAAAATTCCTAAAAGCTACTAGGTAAGTTAGGTCATGCTAAAATCGCGTCAGGTTGAAATTAACCACGAATTTGAACCCGATTTCAGAAATTGAAAGTTCTGTTATGTCATGATTTATTTTAGGAGTGTTGACTCATCCTCCGAAGAATTTTTAGTGAGCCCGAGATTTTTACAGAAAATCGAGTCAGACGATTCGGAAAAGAACGGAAATTCGGATGGGCCAAATTGAAGGGATTTTTGACTTCCAAACCAAGCTACTTGGTGAAAGGAAATTGCAGAAATCGTATGGGCTTCTTCCTTAGCAAAATTAGACCTCAATTTGGGGAATTTGGAGACGAAATTAAAGCTCATTTTGTTAAATTCGGAGCTAGGCATGGGGGGTGCAACTTTTGGCATCAAATTGATTATTTGAGGGATTTATTGTGCTAGAAAGTATTTGAAGACAGGGGGGGACCAAGCTTTAATTGATTAAGATATTTTTGACTTTGCTTCTCTCTCTCTCTCCCTCAATCTTCTCTCACACGCCATAACCTGCCGTCCCCTTCTTCTTCGAGCGGATTGCATCCCACCGAAACTAACTGCTTCTACTTTTTCTTTCTTTCACTTTTCTCCTTCGCATGCTAGAGAAACCACCACCGTCTGCCCATTCACCCCACCACAAGCTCCACGTTTCCTCTCTCTCTCTCTCTCTCTCTCTCTCTCTCTCTCTCTCTCTCTCTCTCTTTGCCAACCCCTGCTCTTCAACCGAATCCAGCTGCTTCGGTCTTCCTTTTCATTTCTTTTCCTTTCACGTTTATTTCCCCACACCACCAACGCACAAACCATTCACCCACCGAAGCCCATCTTCACGTCCGAAACCCAGCTCAGCTCAGCTCGCACATTTCCAGCCTAGCAACTCCGTTCCAGCGACGTTCCACGAGCCAGTAGTCCGCAAGTTCCAGCTCGCTTCAGCCCAACCTCAATCCAGCAACCTCAAGTCCAAATCTTAACTTTGGCTTAGACCTGTTGGACCATTTTCGACCCAATCCAAGCCCTCGTTGGTGTCGCCGCTTCGGAGTTTATTGGTCGCCGTCGCGCCGCCATCGCAGTAAATCGGTTTTCGCGCTAAACCGATGAATTTATCAACTAAACTCTACTTAGTAGGCTAATGGCATTTAAGGGGTATTTATTTTTAGTTAATTAGGAATTAAGTGGTTAGTTAGATTAGATTAGTGATTTAATTAGTTAATTATGCATGTTAGGTGGTTAGAGTAGCATAATTAGCGACTAGACAAGTTGTATTATTTATTTAGAGTGGTCCGGGAATTTTTCGGGCCCGTTTCGGTATTTAATTAGGCATTTCCGGCCTAAGTTAGCATTTTTGGCATTTAAATTGATTATTCAATTAATTTTTGTAATTATTTAATTATTAAATATTTTCCGAAAATTAGATCGGGATAGCCGATGACCGGAATTTCGTGCTAATTGCAATGGTGTGGTTAATTTCTACAATTGAGTGTTAATTTGTGCAAATTAAGTGCTAATTGGAATTTTGGTAATTTATTCCAAAATTTGTGAATTTCAATATTTATTCGAAAATCCCGTGTCGGGTTATGACACCGAAAATAGTTTTAAAGACTATATCAAACAAAGGGATTTTAAAAAAGAAGGGTATCAGTTTTTCTGGTCCAAATTGACCATGTACCCACACGCGACTATTTTACCGTGTATTTCTAATACGAAGAAAATAGGCCAGGCTCACCATTTAATTGAGGCATTTGAGTGCAATGCACGGTGTCTTGGGCCGAGATTGAGTGGTCGTGTGTTGGTTAAGAGAACCCGTCCCAGTCTGTTAAGTTGGACGTTACCCCTATATGGGATGCCCTTGGACAACGGATACCGATCGCAATAGATTTTGGACCTATGCTCCTTCGGGAAAGCTGTCTAGTAGAGACGTTGCCGTGCTCAATGGGGTGAGACGACGCTTGGCTATGCCAGAAGACCGCCGAACAGAGAGTAGGTCATGCTATATGCCGAGATCAAAAACTAGGAACGCATGATTAATTGAGTTGAATGTGCCGGATTATGGGACAAAATTGTGTGGCACGATATGGGACGTGTCATAATGATTTGGCCCTATAATCAGGACCTGCTGTAATCATTTGAGATCAAGTATTGCGTTCCAATTAGTTGAGCTTGAATTGCTGCTCATGTTTTCGTGGCTGTCTATAATATAAATTGTGCTGAGCTGCAAGGCGGATCTGAGACGAGGTAAGTCTCTGTGGTTGTATGATTGTGTGGTTAGGACGCCTCTGGGCGTATTACCCTCCTAATCGGGGTTTAGAGCGTGAACTCGTTGAGATTTATATCTCACCCCGTCGTGGGCTCAATTCTTTTCAGGACCGTAGGGTGGAGGACCCGGAGCCGAGCTGAGGGGATCTGAAGTGTAGGTCAATTAGGACAGTTTCTTTTTGAGAGCCGGTCTTTTGTAGGCTTGTGGTTGTTGACTTTTGTATATGACTCAGTGTGTATATAAAACATGTTTTGTTTGTGAGTTTGTTTCCTGCTTTTCTATCCCAAGCTGTTGATGTTAGGGGATATTTATTCGCTTCTGCATGTGCAATAAAATGAATGGGTCAACGACGCGTCCTAGGACATCACAAATTTGTATTGACCATAGAGGGATGTGCGCGCGCTCGAGGATCGGGGCGTGACATCCCCGTTTAAGTGGTATCAAAGCAGGTTTGTGTGTGGAGTGATAAGGTGCAATGAGTCATGGGATAGTTAGTAGGAATGACCTTTATTTCATGCAGATGCATGTGATTGATAATTGTTTGGTAGATTATTTGTGGGGAGAACTCAGTTTCTAATTATGTATGGAATTGGGAATAGGTTTTGTAGAAAGTCTACAGCATGAGTGATCGGGAACAAAGGACTCCTAGAAAGAGGACCATAACTTCAGTGACTCGGGGTAGGACGCTGACAAGGGTCGATACCCGAGGTGGTCGAGGTAGAGCACCGGCTCAGGCCAGCGCGAGTGGAGTAGCACCACCTCCAAGCGATGCTGGTGTAGCAGCACCTGGTGATCCAGGAACTGTTGGGATCATGCAGGCGCTAGAGGCAATGAGAGATTCGATGGAGCAACAGGCCTAGAATCAAGCCGCCGCCATTACCGCCGCCACTACTGCTGCTGTCAATGCTGCTGTTGCTGCCGCCGCTGATGCCGCAGCCACTGCCGCACCTGCTGTCGTACCTGCTGAGGTTCCACCTGGGAACATGGTCGCTATAAGGCCGATGCATAAACTAGTGGAGCAGTTTCTGAAGTTGAACCCACCGAGGCTCACTAGTGTAGGAGATCCTGAAGCTGCAGCCCTATGGATTCAGGGTTTGGAGAAGACTTTTGCACTACTAATGTGCACTGAGATAGAGAAGATCGTCCTTGCAGCCTATCAGCTACAGGGAATTGCAAGCACTTGGTGAATTACCACCAGAGGAATGGTATTCCCTAAAGGTGTGGTTCCGGAGTGGAACGCCTTCGTCGAGGTCTTCAACAGCAAATACTTTTCCGAGGCTGCTAGAGAACTGAAGATGGCAGAATTCCAACGCCTTCACCAAGGTACAATGACAGTTGATCAGTACGAAGCGAAATTTGCAGAACTTTCGCAGTATACCCCTAGACTGGTTGAGGATCCAGTAGACCAAGCTAGGAGATTCAAGATTGACTCAGACCGGAACTAAGGAGTACGCTGATACTACTCAACTTGAGGAACTACAACGACCTGTATGAACGGGTCCAGATGATAGAGAGAGACCAGAACGAACGAGTCGCCACATCTGGGTCACGGTTTAGTTCAAACCGGGATGGAAATCGGTTTAGGAAGAGACCGATGACAGGAGGAAGGTACCCTATTCCGCCCAACAAGAAGGGGGGAATAGGAAAGTCATCGCAAGGATAGAATGGTACGTGTCGCTTCTACAAAAGATGACATGGGTCGGCCCCATGCCATTCTAGGTCGGGTGCTTGTTTTGAGTGTGGCCAGCAAGGTCACTTGGCTAGGAATTGTCCTAGGAGATAGATGGGACCGTAGTTGCCGCCACCACCACCAATGGGTCAGAATCGAGGATACACGCCCCCAAATGCACCGCAGGGTGGTTTGAACCGACCTCCAGCTCAAGGAATGACGTACGCTATCACTAGAGGACAGGCGGAGGACTCGCCTAATGTGATTACAGGTACTGTTTCGCTAAACGACCACGCTGCTTATGCTTTATTTTACCTTGGTGCAACTCATTCGTTTATAGCCGAGCAATTTATTAAGCTGGTAGGGTTAATTCCTAAGTTGTTGGAGTCAGTGGCATATCTACACCATTAAAGGATAAGGTGTTAGTTGCAGTGGGTTGTCCTGGTTGCAAGTTGGTGATTGGTGAGCGAGAGGGAAGGATAGATTTGATAGTCCTAACCATATATGATTTCGATGTGATAATTGGCATGGATTGACTCACCAAGCAACGAGCTAAGATGGACTGCAATCGTAAAGCAATTTAGTTTAACCCATTATCGGGTGAAAGTTTCGAGTTTATTGGGAGTCGAGGACCCTCGATTACCCTAATCTCGTCACTAGAGGCAACCCGTTTGTTAGACGGGGGTTGTCAAGGTTATCTAGCTACTGTTGTGGATACGACAGTTGAGGAGCTGAAGATCAAGGACATTGCAGTAGTCCAAGAGTTTTCAGATGTGTTTCCAAAGGAATTGTCAAGCCTGCCGCCAGAGAGGGAGATCGAGTTTGTGATCGAGTTAGCCCCCGGGACAGAGTCAATCTCTAAGGCTCCTTACCGGATGGCGTTGTCAGAATTAAAAGAATTGAAGGTGCAGATGCAGGAGTTGTTGGATAAGGGATTCATACATCCCAATACGTCACCTTGGGGAGCACCAGTCCTGTTCGTGAAGAAGAAAGATGGTTCGTTACGCCTGTGCATCAATTATCGCCAACTCAATTAGGTGACAATCAAGAACAAGTAT
Organism: Eucalyptus marginata; assembly: GCA_014182565.1. Lineage (NCBI taxonomy): Eukaryota > Viridiplantae > Streptophyta > Magnoliopsida > Myrtales > Myrtaceae > Eucalyptus > Eucalyptus marginata. The sequence goes on along the minus strand of CM024588.1, from coordinate 11,974,186 downwards.
CCACTCCCGAGGATCGACGACTTGTTTGACCAATTACAAGGAGCGTCGATATTTTCAAAGATTGATTTAATAAGGACAGGGTATCATCAGCTGAGAATCAGAAAGGAGGACATACCTAAGTTAGCGTTTCGTACTCGATACAGCCATTATGAGTTCACTGTAATGCCGTTTCGTTTAACGAATGCTCTAGCTACTTTTATGGATATGATGAACCGAGTGTTCAAAGAATACCTAGATCAGTTTGTGATCGTGTTCATCGACGATATCCTGGTGTACTCGAGAAGTCCAGAGGAGCATGAAGGGCATTTGAGGATGGTTCTTCCGACCCTAAGGAATCATGTGTTGTACGCTAAGTTCAGCAAGTACGAGTTTTACTTGACTTGTGTTGCTTTCCTAGGTCACTTGATTTCAGGCGAAGGAATCTCCGTAGACCTAACCAAGATTGAAGCAGTAATCAACTGGCCGAGACCAACTACAGTGACAGAGATCATAAGTTTTATGGGTTTAGCAGGGTATTACATAAGGTTTGTGGAAGGGTTTTCAGCTTTAGCCTCGCCATTGAATCGACTCTTGAAAAAGGAAGAGAAGTTCATATGGACAAATAAGTGCGAGTGTAGTTTCCAAGAGCTTAAGCAGAAGCTAACTACCGCACATGTGCTAACCATACCATCTGGTCCTGGAGGATACAAGATCTATAGTGATGCGTCGTTCAGAAGACTAAGTTGCGTGTTGATGCATAATGGTAGGGTTGTTGCATACGCGTCTCGTCAGTTGAGACCTCACAAGCTGAATTATCCGACGCATGACTTAGAACTCGCAGCGATCATTTTCGCTTTGAAAATTTGGAGACATTATTTGTGTGGAGAAAGATTCCAGATCTTCACAGACAATTAAAGTCTCAAGTATCTATTCTCTCAGAAGGAGTTGAATATGAAATAACGTCGCTAGATGGAACTCCTGAAGGACTATGATTGTGATATTTTGTATCACCCTAAAAAGGCTAACAAGGTCGCAGATGCGCTGAATCGGCAGTCTTCAATTGCACAAATGATGGTCAAGGAATGGATCTTACTCGAGAGAGCTCGAGATTCGGTTTTTAAGTTTGAGGTAGGCCACCTTTCGAATCTTATGGCCACCCTCAGAATTGAACTAGAAGTGCAGATCAGAATTAAGATGCTTCAGCCGACAGATTCAAATGTTCAGAAAATCCTGCAAGAGGATACCGATAAGAGAAAGGCTGACTTTTAGATTTTTTAGGACGGAACACTAAGGTTCCTGAGAACGATTGTGTGATTGTGTGTACCTGACAATGCAGCGCTTAAAGAGGAGATCTTGTCAGAAGCTCATCGTAGTAGTTACAACATTCATCAGGCAGTACGAAGATGTATCAGAACCTGCATCAACACTATTGATGGTTTGGTATGAAGGCGGATATCGCCAAGCATGTCGCCAAGTGTCTGACTTGTCAGCAAGTAAAAGCCCAACCTTGTAAGCTAGGAGGACTTATGCAACCTCTCGAGATTCCCGAGTGGAAATGGGAACACATCACAATGGACTTTGTGACGGGCTTACCGAGGAGTCAGAAAGGTAATGATTCCATTTGAGTAGTGGTCGACAGGCTGACGAAGTCAGCTCAGTTCATCGCAGTACGAAAGAACCTTGATTTGGACAGGCCCGTAGAATTGTACATGCGTTAGATTATTCGTCTACATGGAGTGCCGATGACGATTACATCAGACCGAGACCCGAGGTTTACAGCTGCCTTTTGGAAAAGTTTGCAAGCTGCCTTGGGAACGAAACTGCATATCATTCTCAGACGGATGGCTAGTCTGAGAAGACGATTCAAACCCTTGAAAACATGCTGCGAGCTTGCGTGTTGGATTTCAAGGGAAGCTAGGAGGAACAACTTCATCTTGTCGAGTTTGCCTATAAGCTACCAACAGAGCATTCAGATGGCTCCTTTTGAAGCTTTGTATGGTAGAGCATGCAGAACGTCAATATGTTGGGATGAGGTTGGAGAACGAAAGATCACAGGCCCAGAGTTAGTTCAGCAATCAGTGGATACAATTGCCGTCATCAGGGACAGATTAAAGATCGCTCAAAGCCGCCAAAAAAGCTACGCAGATAAGCATCGGAGACCACTAGAATTCCAAGTTGGTGATCACGTTTTTCTGAATGTGTCACCGATGAGGGGTACTTCGCGATTTGGCAAGAAAGGGAAACTGAATCCGAGGTACGTAGGTCCCTTTGAGATTCTAGAGAGAATCGGAATCCTAACATATCGTCTTGCATTACCGCTAAGGTTCACGCAAGTGCATGACGTCTTTCACGGGTCAATGTTGAGGAAGTAAGAGTCTGACCCGACCCATGTGCTGAACTTTGAAGAGTTAGACATGGATGACAGAGTGTCGTACGTGGAAAGACCGGTTCAAATTGTGGATCGAAAAGAACAAGTTCTGCGTACCAAGACGATCCCATTGAATAAAGTGGTCTGGCAACACCACGGCAAAGAGGGAGCAACCTAGGAAAGTAAAGATTCGATGAGACAACTGTACCCCCACCTTTTTGTTTAAGATGTGTAATGATTTAAATTTCGAGGACGGAATTTTTATAAGAGGGGAAGAGTTATGACATCCTGATTTTCCACTTCTATTTTCAATTAAATGAATCTGGCCTTTCATCGATGCGCCTATAATACTATTCTCTGAGCTGATCACTCATCAAATAACTAGACTATTTGGGGAAGCCATTAAGGGATTTTAATGCAATAGACTTGGGAATTCGACTAAGAATCGACTGCTCGACTGTGCTAATCTGCAAGGGTCATTACGGCACAGTCAAAAATCGATCAGAGACCGGAGATAGGTCGATTCGATAGATATATATGCTTAGTGTGTGGGTGATTCCACCTGATTGCAAAATTTCTGTCGAACGGCACTAGACCGATTTTTCTGTCATTTTCGTACCCTATGTCCGTATTTAAAATCTCGAGATTTTCACGACAATCGAGAGTGGTCAATGTGTCGAAGATATACAATGTGGCTCGAAAGTAATCGACCACGGGTCAATTGCACTAAAAATTCCTAAAAGCTACTCGGTAAGTTAGGTCACGCTAAAATCGCGTCAGGTTGAAATTAACCACGAATTTAAACCCAATTTCAGAAATTGAAAGTTTTGTTATTCACAATTTATTTTAGAAGCGTCGACTCATCCTCCGAAGAATTTTCGGTGAGGCCGAGATTTTTACGGAAAATCAATTCGGACGATTCGGAAAAGAACAAAAATTCGGATGGGCCAAATTGAAGGGATTTTTGACTTCCAAACCGAGCTACTTGGTGAAAGGAAATTGCATAAATTGTATGGGCTTCTTCCTTAGCAAAATTGGATCTCAATTTGGGGAATTTGGAGACAAAATTGAAGCTCATTTTGTTAAATTTGGAGCTAGGCATTGGGGGGTGCAACTTTTGGCATCAAATTGATTATTTGAGGGAACCTACTGTCCCCTTCTTCTTCAAGCGAATTGCATCCCACCGAAACCAGCTGCTTCTGCTTTTCTTTCTTTCACTTTTCTCCTTCGTACGCCAGAGAAACCACCACTGTCTGCCCATTCACCCCACCGCAAGCTCCACGTTTCCTCTCTCTCTCTCTCTGCCAACCCCTGCTCTTCAACTAAATCCAGCTGCTTCGGTCTTCCTTCTCATTTCTTTTTCCTTTCATGTTTATTTCCCCATACCACCAGCGCAAAAACCATTCACCCACCGAAGACATCTTCACGTCTGCAACCCAGCTCGGCTCAACTCGCACGTTTCCAGCCCAGCAGCTCCGTTCCTGCGACGTTCCACGAGCCAGCAGTTCGTAAGTTCCAACCCGCTTCAGCCCAACCTCAATCCAGCAACCTCAAGTCCAAATCTTAACTTTGGCTGAGTCGTGTTGGACCATTTTCGGCCCAGTCCAAGCCCTCGTTGGTGTCGCCGCTTCGGAGTTTATCAGTCGCCGCCATGCCGCTGTCGCGGTGAACCGGTTTTTGCGCTAAACCGGTGAGTTTATCCACTAAACTTTACTTAGTAGGCTAATTAGGGATTATGTGGTTAGTTAGATTAGATTAGTGATTTAATTAGTTAATTATGCATGTTAGGTGGTTAGAATAGCATAATTAGCGACTAAATAAGTTGAATTAATTATCTAGATTGGTCCAGGAATTTTCCGGGCCCGTTTCGATATTTAATTAGGCATTTCCGGCCTAAATTAGCATTTTTGGCATTTAAATTGATTATTCAATTAATTTTTGTAATTATTTAAATATTAAATATTTTCCGGAAATTAGACCGGGATAATCGGTGACCGGAATTTCGTGCTGATTGCAATGGTGTGGTTAATTTCTACAATTGAGTGTTAATTTGTGCAAATTAAGTGCTAATTGGAATTTTGGTAATTTATTCCAAAATTTGTGAATTTCAATATTTATTCAGAAAATCCCAGGTGTCGGGTTATGACACCGAAAATAGTTTTAAAGACTATATCAAATAGTGGGATTTTAAAAAAGAAGGGTATCAGTTTTTCTGGTCCAAATTGACCATGTACCCACACGCGACTATTTTACCGTGTATTTCTAATACGAAGAAAATAGGCCAGGCTCATCATTTAATTGAGGCATTTGAGTGCAATGCACGGTGTCCTGGGCCGAGATTGAGTGGTTGTGTGTTAGTTAAGAGAACCTGTCCCGGGCTGTTAAGTTGGACGTTACCCCTATATGGGATGCCCCTGGACAACGGATGCCGATCGTAGTAGATTCTAAACCTATGCTCCTTCGGGAAAGCCGTCTAGTAGAGACGTTGCCGTGCTCAATGAGGTGAGACAATGCTTGGCTACGCTAGAAGACCGCCAGATAGAGAGTAAGCCGTGCTATATGCCGAGATCAAAAACTAGGAACGCATGATTAATTGAGTTGAATGCGCCGGATTATGAGACAAAATTATGTGGCACGGTATGGGACGTGTCATAACAATTTGGCCCTATAATCAAGACCTCTTGTAATCGTTTGAGATTGAGTATTGCGTTCCATTTGGTTGAGCTTGAATTGCTACTCATGTTTTCGTGGTTGTCTATGATATAAATTGTGCTGAGCTGCAAGGTAGATCTGAGACGAGGTAAGTCTCTGTGGTTGTATGATTGTGTGGTTAGGACGCCTCTGGGTGTATTACCCTCCTAATCGGGGTTTAGAGCGTGAACTCGCTGAGATTTATATCTCACCCTATCGTGGGCTCAATTCTTTTCAGGATCGTAGGGTGGAGGACCCAGAGCCAAGCTGAGGGGATCTGAAGTGTAGGTCAGTTAGGACAATTTCTTTTTGAGAGCCGGTCTTTTGTAGGCTTGTGGTTGTTGACTTTTGTATATGACTCAGTGTGTATATAAAACCATGTTTTGTTTGTGAGTCTGTTTCCTGCTTTTCAATCCCAATCTATTGATGTCAAGGGATATTTATTCGCTTCCACATGTGCAATAAAATGAATGGGTCGGCGACGCATCTTGGGACGTCACAAATTTGTATTGACCACAGAGGGATGTGCGCGCGCTCGAGGATTGGGACGTGACAGTCCGCCTGGTTATTATGAAAATGTGTTCTAATTATTGTTTAAGTTTGTTGCATCGATATTGCCATATGCAATGTACTAATGTGCAAAGGTGTGCCAGATCGAGTTAAGTTTGTATATCATACGCGCTTAGGTCGCCTTTGAGACAAACTCACCTCCTAGTTGAGGCTTAGGCTATTAATTCGCTGAGATTATATCTCACCCCGTTATTGTTTATTATTTTCAAGCCCATAGTACGGAGAACCATTGTGCTCGGTTCGAGATCCCTTTGAAGATAAGGGATTGGTCTGGCATTAGTGAAATTTAGGTCAATCCTAACCTTGTTGGTTTTTGAAATGGTTGGTAGTAAGTTACTGTGGTAAAGGCTTGTATATTACACTTCCTAATGTTAACCGTAAATAAATAAAAGTGTGCTTTTGGAAATATTTGATGTGTTTACTATCCCTGTTATTTGCTGGTTGACTAAATGTTTATATTAAGTGCTTCCGCATGCGTTTAATCAAAAGATTAAAAGAATGGGCTGGCAACGTATCTTAGGACAACACAATTTAATCAACTATTGAGGGACGTTTGCGTGCTCAGGATTCAAGGCGTGACAATAAGCACCAAACAGTCACCAACTTTGAGAAGTTGGCCTATTCAATTTTCTGTTTCTGTGTTTAATACATTTGCCAGCACCACTATAAGAACCAATGAAAAGTGAACAAAACAGATTACAATTATGTAATAAATTTTCAGCTTTGAGCTTAAGTTTTCAAGAATGTCCATTTCGAGGACACTCTTCATCGGCCCACAATAGTGGTGAGAGTAACATGGTTGATAGAACATCCATCGAGGCTTGGTTCCAAGGAATCTGTTTCTCCGATTGATTGCCTCGCAGTGAACGCAGGTTGGTTTGGATCAGGAAGATCCACAATTTCACTGTGGAGCATCGAGATAACAGTTGAAATGGCGGGCCTATCTTTTGCAAGTTCTTGTGTGCAAAGAAGACCCACTTTTATACTCCTTATAACCTCAGTTTCATAGCATCTGACAGAGATTTTTGGGTCCACTAATGCTAGAACATTGTCTTCCTTCCACAAATTCCACGCCTGCGAAAAAATTGAGTCGGTTTGCTATAGTTATGTCAGTTTGGTGAAGTAAGTCAGAGTTCTATATCAGTAAGCGCTTACGAATCCTAGAAGGCTCAAAGATCGATTTTCCTCAATAATGCCAGTGCTCTTTCTTCCAGATATGATCTCTAACAGTAACACCCCGAAGCTGAAGACATCTGATTTTTCTGAAAATTGCCCATCCATTGCATATTCAGGAGCCATGTAACCACTGCATTTCATCAAACATGTTCAGATTCCTCATGCTGAGTAGAAAGTAAAATCATTAGTTACTTCAAAATGTAAAGAGGTACTAACTAGGTTCCCACAATTCTTCGCGTATCTCCTTGATCTCTGTTGCTTCCAAATATCCTAGCCGTTCCAAAGTCTGAAATTTTGGGATTGAGCTCTTCATCCAACAGGATATTACTTGCTTTCAAATCTCTGTGAATTATCCTTATTCTAGAATCCCGGTGAAGATACAGTAGGCCTTGACAAATTCCATCAATGATATTGAACCGTCTCTCCCACTCCAGATGTTCCCTTTTGAGAGGATCTGGATAGACAAAATAAAAAAAATGCAGAATATTTCTATCATTTTCAAGACTGGATTAGAGTGAAATGCACAGAGAAAGTTCAAATTAAGCTGAAGATGACAATTATGTGCAGGAGGTACAGTCCAATGCACGGCTAAAATTAAGAATAAGACATCATTTTCTTGCTTGGCAAAGAAAAAGTGGGATTAGATTTCAACAATCTTAAAAGAAGTGAAATCTTACCAAAAATAAAAGCGTCCAGACTTTTGTTTGGCATGAACTCATAGACTATCATGTTCTCATCTCCTTCAACACAACATCCAAGGACTCTAACAAGATTTCGATGTTGGACCCTAGACATGACCTCCATTTCATTCATGAACTCCTGGAACCCTTGTCCTGAGAATTTCGATAGTCTTTTGACTGCTATTTCTTTCCCATTTAACAGTCTCCCCTGCACAAAAGGACTTAATTAGTGGCCGAAATATAACACTACTGTTCTCCACACGATAAATGATTACCCTATATACTGGTCCAAAACCACCCTGCGCTAGCTTATTGGTGTCACTGAAGTTGCTTGTTGCTGCCGCCATTTCTTCCAATTTATAAAGCACCATCACCTGGACATTAACTTTGCCCAAATTCTCTCCAAGCATGTTTCTATCAGAAAGCACCAATGATGCTTCCCTATCTGAAAATTGCATTTCCATGCTTTTTCTTGCTGCAGATTTTATAAACATATTAAGTAATTCAGTCCGTGCAATGACCACATAATTAATTTGGGTCGATAGCAAGACCGAATGACCACATAAACAATTACTTTGTCTTTTCTTCCACCTTCTCCAGCAAAAGCATATTGCAATAACGAAAATGACTGTTCCAACAATCATAGCAGTTTCTATAATCACTGTCTGATCTCTCCTTTCACCTGCAGACCAGAATAAAGGCATAAACTGATGTCTCAGACTCTAGTGCCTCCATATAAGCAGCTAGGACAAAAAGCATTTTATGAGCCCCCTTCAACAGCAAATAGTTAACAGCACAGAAAGAAAAATAGCTAAAATTAGACTAGGCAGATAAAAGCAAAAAGGCACTAAAATTCCATATCATTCTTTTTTCTTTTTAAAGATTTTTAAGATTGCTGAGTCAATAAGAGTATACTCGATAATGCTTAAATATCTAGTCAACAAGAATATACTCGATAATGCTTAAAGAATCCCAATTTGTAGAGACCTCCACTCGATGTTATATTTCCGGGGTCTTGGATGTACCTGGATGCTGTAATGGCATCTCACCCAATGCACAGTTTCGCCACATAATGACACATTAGGAAGAGAAAATACAATCTTGATCTTCTCAGAAGTGTCATGACTACTAGGATCTTCTTCTCGACAACAACCAGGAAACTGGCTTTGCTACTGAAGGTTAGGACGAGGGGGTGGAATTTAAAATTATGGAGGGAAAACCTTGTGGTAGATCATTTCCGGGTCTCCTGGCTGATGGGCTTCAGAAGTTCCATGAAGAGATTTATAGAGGAAAATCTGATAAGGGTCTCATCACTCTAACCAGAAAATTTCCCACATCGGCTGTTTCTGTCAATGCCATGATTTCACATGCTAGAGGCCAAACTGGTTTGTGCATAAGTCTTCTAGGTAGTGGACTTCACAATGCAGTATAAGAGAGTTGCCTGTTGGATCTGTCATATCCACTCAGACACGTGAGATTTTGCAAAACCACTATTAACTATTTTAAAAGTCTTAAGTTATTAGCTGGAGGCATGATTTATTATCCAAATATTTAAACAATCCTCCTCATGCGTAGACTAGATTTTGGCCTAAGCCTAAAGCATGGAAATATCCAATTGGGGGCAAATGGATGTGTTGAAAGATTTAAATGCAAGAGTTTCCGATCTAATACCGTGTCAAATTTTGCAGGACCTTTCTAAAAACTTAAGATGTTTGATATATACGTGGTTTATTTAAATATTTTAATGGTTTTCACTATTTTGGTTCTTATTAACATCTTGCTTCTTTCCTCGTCACGAGATTTTTCAAAGAAGTCACTTTGATTTGTGACTCTCAGAAATGTTGGTGTAGCGTGCCACTTGAGAATACTAATGCATTAAACATGAGAATTGAGTTTCTACATCAGAATTTTATATGATGAGAAATAAACATAGTGTGGTGTAGTTGAGTTGAGGAGCTATGCTTGTCAAAACGTGAGGGTATCTCGATGAACTTCTTGAATTCGGAAACTATTTTGTGGTTACGAGTCTAAAACTAGAATTTTTGCCTCCGGTAATTACCATTGAACCAACACTTCCTTCTAAAATTTTCATTTTGCATCTATTATCTAATGAGCCAAACTCAATAGCACAAGTCTACTCCTTTTTTGTATAAACATAAAAAATATATCTACTTTCCAAATAAAATAAAATAAAAAACAAAAGCACCCCGATGCCAAACACATATCACCTTCGGCCACCCATCACTCCGCCACCTCCAGCCATGATAGGCAACACCGGAGCAAATAATGTTGATTACAGCCATCTCAGAGCCTTCTAGGTTCACGTTACGAGCGTCAATCCCACGTCAAACCATCAGCCAAATCCGTGAGGCAGGGGCATGACAGGGCGAGACCTGATGTTAAACCTCCAATGACTCCAAGATCTCTGACGAGGGATCGGTCAAAGTAGTCCCCACTAACAACGACGGAGGGCCACTCTCTCAACGCTTCACAAAAGCCGACGGAGGAAATTAGGTGGGAATGCGACGACATGACATGCTTTTGAAAGGTGTCCGAGCTTGAACGCTATGAGGTGAATAAAAACCAAGTTGCGGGTAAAAGACTTTGAGTCGCCCACGGGGTGTAGTATTTGAGCGTTGGATCGTTTGACTAGTCAAAAAGTTAAAGGTAAAGGGTAAAAAAATAAATAGATAAAGGTAAAAAAATAGAAAAGGATGACCAGTTAAAGAAAGGAAATAGTGGAACTTCGGCTGTTAATGGGAAAAGGAAGCGCACACATAGACAAGATAATGGGAAAGGGAGAAAAGAAAGAAAAGAAAGAGGAAAGAAGTAAGGAAAGGAAAGGAAAAAGAGGAAAGGAGCTCGCACATTCATACCGTGGGACCTTATCAAACCGGATTTATTTTAACTCGCAATGCCTGTAAGGAGTCAAGCCCCTTGTTTGTCTAATTGAACTAGTTTCTGAAAATAGGGCACAAACTCAATATCAGAATTGCGAGGCCTGATTTAGGCATCGTTAAGCTGAGAAATTATGGGGATTGATAGTTTAGGGTGCTTCGGAACCGTAGGATTTTACAGAACTTGATTTGAACTTACGATTTGCCCAAAACGAATTTTTGAAGGGAGGCATGCATGCTAAACAGTTACAACCAGAAGCTTTTGGTGTAGAATTTCATCAGTTGCAGCTAGATTTTGGGTCTACCAAATTATGGGTCTTCTAGTACTTCGAAAAGGCTTTCTTTTGATGGTAAGCATGTTTGAATTGGAGTTCGGTATTGAGAGTCATGGAGCAAGTAGCCGTTTGTCATGCGAGTAGTTGTTCTTCACATTGTGGCTTTTTCTCGCAATTGGCCATTCTTAAGATCTTTTGTCGACCCATAGTGAGCATCTTGGCTACAAAATAGTGCAGTTTAGTAAAGTCATTGGTTAAAATAGTAATTTACTTGGTTTTGGCGTCAATTCTTTGCTCATATAGCCACATTGTTTGATTTTAGGCATTCCCTGTGAGTAGTGCTAATACTTTATTTGGTTTTGCAAAACCCATATCTTGAAGTAACAGTGATTCAATATATATATCTACATTGTTTCATTTTAGGCATTCCCATATGAGCAGTGCCGACCTATTATTTGGTTTTGTGAAACTCATGTCTTGAAGTAATAGTGATTTGATACATATACGTGTATGTGTATCATATTTGTTGCATAAAGCTGAATTGAGTGTTTACTACATTTTTGTTATTTTGAGATAGTTTGATAAACCTTTCTTGAAAGGTTACGCATACTATTTTGTGAATTTGATTTATGAGATAGCTTTTGAAAGATTTGAGAATTGCTTTAAGGAAGGGGATTTTGACTAATTAACCAATTTGTGAAAGATTATATGTTTTAATTTGTAAAACTAATTCATTATACATATATGGATTGGTTGTGGAAAGAATTGATTTGTGAAATACTATATGTTTTGTTTTGCGAAATCAATTGAGATGTGGACTTGGTTAAGGACTAAGTTCTACACTATGATGTGAGTCTTGTGAGGTCACTTCTGGTTCCTTGTATTGTTAATATACATTAGTCGAAGACTAAGTACTACATGATAACATAAGTTTCAAGAGAACCACCACTAAAGCCTTGAGTTTAACAATGAACATGGAATTTGTCATTAATGTTTGATTTGAGATTGGTCAATGGAATAAACTATGATTTGATGAGATCGATCAATGAACTTGACTATTGATGTTTGAATTGTAGTGGTGGATGAGTATTTCTGCTTGATATTTTTTTTTTTTTTTAACCGAGGACTCCACCACGGGCCCCTCGTGCTCGGATAGCACTGAAGGGCTGGGCCCCTATACCTCGGGGAGACTAACACAGGACCCCACCACCATGGCCTCCCACTTAAGACGCTAAGCTTTATATTAAGCTCTATTGAAATTTAAAAAAGAAAAACTCATTTTGATTTGACATGTATATTGTATCTTGGGTTTGGAAAATGGATTAGAAGAGATGTACTACTCTCATACCATTCATCTTAAAAGCCTTTTAGGTTCTTTGATTAGTTGCAAATAAAATGAGAGTGATCGCATTATCACCAAAGCATTTTGATAGAGGGATTTTTGGCTATGAGCTTAGTTGTATATTTCTAAATTGTACGTGACTGAGAAGAGTTTGTTGGGTTTAGTTATTAGTTAGAGATGTACATGTTCTTTTTTATGATCATAGAAATTATGATATTACAACCAACATGCTGGTTTATCATATACATATGTATGGAGATATATTTTCGTAAGAAAAGGTTATTAGTTTTTGTTTGAGACTGCATTCTTTAGATGGAAGGACGGCCATGTCATTCCCCATTATTGTTGGTTTTGCAGTGTAACACAAGGTTAACTATCATGGTGCCCTACTCGGTTTGGGTCCTCACGAGCATAAACGAGGTCCTCAATAGCCTAGACCTAAGACTTGGTGACCCAATTCCCCAACTCAGGTCCTGGCATCCTTGGCTGGGGTCCCCAAGCTCGGATCCAAATCCCTGTAGCCTGAATAGTGGGCCATGCTGGCCTAGGAACACAACACGGACCGTGCCAAGGTGACTCACTTGGCAATTGCACTGTACTTAGCATGATACTGGGATTGTCCTCCACTTATAAGAAAAACATTACATAATCCCATTTTAAGTGGATCTGTATTGTCATTATCCGAATATGCGGACTCATAATAAGATCCACATAATTAATAGCTACGACAGTGTTGGTCCATGTGTAGTTACTTCTCAACTTATAAGCATATGATTTAAGCTAGATCTTTTTCAATAAATACTGTTAAATCCTGGAAGGGCAAAGGTTTAGCAAAAGATGGAGCTTTTCATTTTCTAATTATAATCAAGGTTCCATGTATGTATCAAGGGATCTACAAAAGAACCCTTCAGTCATAATTCAACTTGGGATTTTTAGTTTTTATAAGTTTACCCATATTTACCCAACCATAAATTTTAAACAAAATTTCCTCTCTGCTCATGCTGCCGAAAGAAGCCTTCTGGTGAGTTTAGACACTTATTTAAGAATAGATTGGTCACCTCAGGCTCTAGGTCCTTTATTAGAAATAAGCATCGTGGATTTAAATTAGCCAAAATGGCAAAAGAAATCATTTTAAGTGTGTTGGATTCTATCGAAAAAATTTAAGAAAAGTTTCATTGGGCTCTTTCATAACCCTGGTAGTATTCTTCTTCTTCTTCTTTTTTGGGTTGGGCGCAACCCAGGTAGCAATTTTTCTTTTTTGGGTTGGTCGCAACCCAGGCAGCAATTTGAAAGTACCCATTTTTTCCATCTCATGGCTTGACTTGCATTAGCCCAAGTTACTTTTTCTTCTTCAAGAACCACAGCAAAGATCTCCACCTACTCCGTCGTCTCAGGGGGGCTGCGGAGATTTCCAATTACGGAAAGTCAACCCCAATTCCCACGCCGATTCCGAGCTGCCGCTGAAACCTGTCAAGCCCCGCGCGAGAGGCGGCACAGATGGACCAGACGTCACGTCTTCGCTTCGGTTGACTCGAATGGAGCGGCGGGGATCAAGGGAGAGAAAAACCGAGTGGCGGGTCAAGCGGTCTTCACCCCGACATCGCGTCGTCAAGGCCCCCAGCCCTCTCGGTCATTCGCACGAGCGACGACGATGGAGGTCCGACGCTTTCGGGGGTCGAGCCGTCGCTGTCATCTTGACGTGGTGAGACAGGAGACAGACGAGCGGATCGAGTTGTGTTAAATCATAATATTGGACCCAGTTTGTCCTTTTCCCCTTCAATTTCCCATCTTTCGTTCTCATTTCTCACCTGTCCCTGTCACCCAACGTTGCAACGTTTCATTTACCCTCGTTTCTTCGTGGCCCTTAAGCGTCGTAGAAGGGGGAGAAGAAGAATATGCTTACACCTCTCTTCCTTGACCCTACTTTTCCTTCTTCTTTTTTCTCAAAACTTGGGGATGGTTGCAATGGGCAAGTGACTTGTGCATGTCTAAAGAGAAGTTGGCCTGTGCAGTTTTCCTTGTTTTGTGCTCGATACATTCGCCGGCGAGACCATTTGAAAAGTATAAGAAAGAACCCATGAACAGTGAAGACGGCACTTGTGAATTAAAAACAAGAACGGATTACGATAATGTGAGAAAACTTTCAACCTTGAGCTTTTCTTTTCAAGAATGTCAACTTTCGGTCAGCATACAATAGCGGCGAGAGTAACACGGTTGATAGAACCTCCATCCGAGCTTGGTTCCAAGGGATCTGTATCTCGGTTTGTTTGCCATTCACTGAATGCAGGCCAGTTACGACTAGGAAGATCGACAATTTCGCCGTGGGGCATAGGAATAACTGTTGAAATGGCAGGCCTATCTTTTGCAAGTTCTCGTGTGCAAAGAAGGCCCACTTCTATATATGGTATTACCACTGTTTCGAAGCATACGACAGATGTTTTTGGGTCCACTGGTGCTACTTATGATCTCTAAAAATAACACACCGAAGCTTAAGACATCTGATTCATGTAACCACTGCGTTTCATCAAACATGTTTAGATTCCTCACTCATTCGTTCCTACATTACTGCTGAGCTTCGTTTTTGCCAAAAATAAGTCGGACATGTGGTCAAAACTTTGCCAGAGTACGTCTGAATCATTTGCAACAGAACTCAAACTTTGAGCAAGACAATGTTTCCTGAGTCTAATATTTTGACACTTGAGTTTGTTAAGGGTCGAAACGTTTGATGACCAAATAACTTCCTTCTTCCCATTCATTAGCACCAGATTACTGTCATCAGATATCATCATGACCCCAGTAGAACCTAAAATTGGCTTATCACGGTTTGCAACCCAGAGGACACTATATGCAGAGATCCCATTGTGCCAAATTCCAACATACCAATTCACAGAACCATTCGGGCTAAAGCCTCCCAGTTTGTAGAGACCGCCACTCGACCTTATACTTCCGGGCTCTTGGATGAGTTCCATTGCTATGATGACATCCCCTGCAATGCAAGACCTCAAGGCACAACAGAACATTGAAACAAAAGCAAATAATTTCGCTTTCCCCAAACCTCGTCATCTAGTACTTAATTATTCAGAGTATGAAGAAGTAGTCGTTGGATGAGAATTATGTAAATCATTCTTGCTTAACATTGGCTACATAAAATACCGAGCATAGTCCTTGTTTTGTACTGGAAATCAAAGCACAAGAACCCTTTGCCTTTTGCTTTAGAATGCATTTCTGTAATAGGGTGAACTGACAGGAGAACGCTACCTGAACATGAAATGAGAACAAAGAAAATTTGTGAGAGCAACCTATATGACATGATGACATGAACTCGATCAAAACGGAGCTGACAAGACTCGGAAAGCACTGGCCCGTTTATTTATTTTTTAGTTGCAAAATGAAATAATAGTAAACAAGACTGAGAAATGACATGAATTACCAAAGACATAATGATATGAAACAAATGGTAGCTCCCATTCTGGTTAAGCTGACTATCCTCAATTAAGTCAGGAAGTGGTAAAAAAAAAAATAATTGATTATGCAACTAGACCTTATTGTCCGGATATGTTGAGGACATGTTCGGTTCGTTGGAGCGGGACGAGAATCCCTATGCACTCCAGCCTAGCTGATACTCTTATTTACTGGTAGGAATCTAACTAGTTTCATTAAGTGAATAATGCCTGGTTGACTATCTCGTCCCAACATGAAAATGTAGAAGAATCCAATCATTCCCATCTGAAGATTAATCAGACATGTTTCGAATGTTTTTACCATTATTTAGTCAACTTATGGTTGTGACAATGCGAGGATGTTGATGGCTTGCTTCTTCGAGCTTCCGTAGTCAGAGCTGTCCTACTGTCAATATAAGACAACTCAGTTCTGGCGTACCGAATGCAGTCCCTTTTGGACAACATTTTGATTGTCGAACAATTGAAAAAAAAAATGAGGAACAGGGAAATGATTAGTTTGTATGTCTAAAAAGATCGAATTTCTTTTAATAAATAAAAAGATATATTCAAATATGGAAAAATAAATTAGATGAAAGAAATAAGTAATTATTTATTTTCCAGACACCTTAGTAAAGCCGTTAGTAAGTTAAAATGCATGATTAAAGATTGACATGGCGAGAAGTGAATGGGGTGGTGGTAGGAGTCGCACTGAAAGTGGCCAAAAACATGTCGAAAAAGTGATTTTTGAGGCGGAAGGCAGCAACAGAGAATCTATGTATATCTGCACATGGATGGACGTCATGGACGTCAAGCCTGTGAGTAATAACTTACAACTGTGGATATCTGTCACATGTACACTAAACGGAAAATTTGAATTATATCTATATTTATACACTATACCCGCTGATCATAATCTTCTGATCGGAGGAGAAACACGACTTTTATAATTAAAATATGCAAATTGCAAGAGAGAATCTACGTAATTCAGAGGTGGTAGTTTTAAGAGCTTAGGAATTGGTGGGTTTCCCGGCAGCACCCGCTTGTCTCTATGCCCTTGAAGCTGCATGATAACAGAAAGGGACATGAAGAAGCATTTCTTCTCTTTTCCCGACAAAACAGAGGTAATGGTCAAAATGGGCGGCTCGCGGCTCCGAATTCTCGCGTGAAGAAGCCTTTACCACCTTTTTACATTAATTATAGGGAGCTCAAGTCTCTGACTTCCCAAAATCAGGACCTTGCTCATCTCAAGCTAAAGAACTCGAACTGATGCATCAATGGTTCTGCTTGGCATTACAAACTTCTTGGTCCTTGCGCTGTTTCTCGTTTCATGTCATCTGAAGTTCCTCACTTGCACAGACACCGTCGCCCCGACGCAGTTCATCAGAGACCCAGATGCTGTAACTTCAGAAGGTGGCGTGTTTAAGCTGGGATTCTTCAGCCCACTGGGTTCTGCCAATCGATATGTGGGCATATGGTACGACCAAGTCTCTGTTCTTTCGGTAATTTGGGTGGCCAACCGAGACAGGCCTCTCAATAATTCCTCAGGGACTGTGAAGATATCTGAGGACGGCAACATCGTGGTCCCCGATGGACGGAATGAGGTTCTCTGGCTGTTGAATGTGTCGGGCATCGCGATGGCCAATAGCACTACTCGCGCGAAGCTTTTTGATTTGGGGAACTTGGTGTTGCAACAGATCGATCCGAGCAATAACAGTACGGTGACTTTTTGGGAGAGTTTTGGGGATCCCATGGACTCCTTCTTGCCGAGCATGAAAATCACCAATGGCGAAGGAAAGGAAGCACTTCGATCTTGGAAAAGCTCTTCCGATCCATCTGTTGGGAATTTCTCTGCAGGTTTATACACTCAGAATATTCCTGAAGTTTTATTCTGGAAAAAGGGTAGTCCGTATTGGAGAAGCGGGCCTTGGAATGGTCTAGTTTTCATTGGAGTCCCGCAGATGAGTTCGGTATATCTTAAAGGTCTCACTCTTTTGGATGACAAGGAAAGCCCTATACATCTAACTTACACTGTTGTTAACCAATCATTCTTTCCAATTTTGCACTGAATCCTGAAGGAAACCTGGTACAGAAATACTGGGATGATGTGAAGCAAAATTGGGAAATTTCAAGGTCGGCCATAAACAGTGAATGTGATGTTTATACTTTATGGAACTTGTGGTTCCTTCAGGAATTGCAATCCGCTGAGTTCACCAATGTGCAGCTGTTTGAGAGGCTTTGAGCCGAAGAACGTGGAGAAATGGAATGCCGGAAATTGGACAAGTGGACGTGTTAGGAGAACATAAATACAATGCGGGAGGACAAACAATAGTCACGAAATTGGCAAAGCAGATGGGTTTTTCAGGTTGGAGAACATGAAAGTCCCAGACTTTGCAGAGTGGTCAAGTGGAGATGATTGTGGAGATCGCTGCTTGGCTAATTGTTCCTACATGGCTTATGCATACTTCGATGGGACTGGCTGCATGATATGGACAGGAAATTTGATTGACACACAGAAGTTATCCGAAGGGGGGATCAATCTTTACATTCGAGTGGCAGATTCAAAACTGAGTATGCCGCCCTTTGCTCATTCATTCAGTTATTTATCGTCCTTTATGAGTCAAGTTTCAACAGTTAGGTTTTGTAAACATTTCCGTTCTTAATTTGCACATAAGAACAGGGAAGTGAAAGTAATCATATTTGCAATGGTGATCACGGGAGCAGTTGGCTGCTTCTGTCTTCACTTTCTTTTTATGCAGATGGATGGCTAAGAGGAAAGGTAAACGCATGATGAACAGTCTTTGCTCAGTTGTGTTGGAATGCACCAAAATCCGGCCAAGAGGCTGTTACTTACCATAACTCTTGTATCTAGCAGAAAGTGAGAAGCTATTAATATTCGAAGGAGAGAAGGCATATCAAGTGCATTCTGGTGGAAATATGCCGGTTGACGAGATTAAAAAAGTAAGACTTCAGAACCTACCACTCTACTTTTGGTATATTGGTAACCGCTACAGACAATTTTGACTCATCCAATCTGCTCGGGCAATGGGGTTTTGGTCCGGTGTATAAGGTACCAAATCAGCTTTTGAAGAGATTGCCTAGTGCTGTGGTTGCTTTTAGGGTGTTACGTTACTTTAATTGAGTTATTTTTTATATTCTGAGCTTTATTCCTTTTTTACTTATATAAGGGTATTATGGTCATATATAATTTATATTTAATATAAACATAATGGGTGTAGGGCTTTTGTCACACAGAAACCTACAGCCCCTTCTTTATTTCTTTTACGTTCTCCTTCTTCTCCTCCTCTCTATTCCTTCTCTCCTTCTTCTTTCTCTCATGCTACTTGCTGCGGGTTCTCTAATCGGCTTTGTGACACAAGGCAAAATGCCAAATGGACAGGAGATTGCTGTCAAGAGATTATTGAGAGCCTCCAGACAAGGCCTGCAAGAATTCATGAACAAAGTGGTGATCTCGAAGCTCCGGCACTGAAAGCTCGTCAGGCTACTCGGACGCTGTATTGAAGGAGATAAGAAGATACTAATATACAAGTATCTGCCAAATAAAAGTTTGGATGCAATTCTTTAGTAAGAACATACTCGTGCCATATTGTTTTACTGTAGTATGTAGGCATTTAACAAAACAAAACCATACTGCTAGAGTTCATGCCGTTGATTAGCTGTTCATTCACCGTGCTTCTTCTTGTCGTGACCTCAATTGGAGGTAGCGACAGAGTATAATCACTGAAATGCTCGAGGCATACTTTACCTTCACAGAGACTCCAGACTGAGAATCACACATAGGGATTTAAAGGCCAGCAACATCTTATTGGATGAAGAGCTTAATCCGAAGATATCAGACTTTGGATTGGTGAGGATAGTTGGGAAAATCAAGACCAAGCCAAAACAAGAATAGTAGCTGGAACGTTGTAAGTATTCCTTTTTTTCCCAACTAATTCACGTTGGTCCATGAAGAACTTAAACTTGATTCTATTGCAAATATATGCAGCGGATATATCACCTGAATATGCCATCCACGGTAGATTCTCAGAGAAATCCAATGTATATAGTTTCGGAGTCCTCTTACTAGAGATTTTAAGCAGCAGACGCGGCACTAGTTTCCATCCCAACGATCAGACCTTAACTCTTCTGGGACTCGCAAGTCTTATTTTGCTATTTGCTTTGTCACTGAAAGTTCTCACTTGTTACATGCTGCGTTTATGACTTTGCTAATGTTTATAGGCTTGGAAATTGTGGGCTGAGGAGAAGATGGCAGCTTTCGTCGACCCAGTGATATATGTTCCAAGAGATGAGACTGCCATTTTGAGGTGCATTCATGTGGGATTGTTGTGTGTGCAAGAACATATGAGAGATTGGCCATCCATGTCGACTGTCATATCGATGCTTAATAGCGAAATTCTCGACCTTCCTAGTCCGAAGCCACCGGCATTCACAAGCACTCACGCTGATGTTAATGCTCAACAGGACCAGAAGCCATGTTCGGTTAACAATGTAACTCTTACAATTGTCAAACCTCAAAAAAAGCTGGTGATTTGTGTGAACTGTACGTGCAACTCGGCATGAATCGTTGTTCTTCAATTTTGTGTACAAGTGCTTTCTCCAAAGACCCATCCATCAAGGTTGAAATATTCTTTGGAAACACATGAAAAGAGAATTGAAATGAATTACGGTTCCACACTTCAATTTTATAACAGCTGGACGTTCCTCAAGATTTCTTCAGCAAATTTTTAACCGACTTCCCTTTGGTCCTGCTTGTTGCCTTTCTTTGTTGCCCGATTTGGACAAATTGTTGCTGCCAACTCTTCTTTTTTTTTTTTTTTTTGGTGAAAGGTAATTAATATATTGAAAAAGATCGAGTGAACAAAAAGAATACGGCATCAAAATCCACACTCAAAACAATGGATCATAATAAGTGGAGGGATGCCGGAAAAAGTCACAAACGTGGCAACCCACTACCAAATAAGAAAGGAAAAGCACAGTATAAACAACCGGCAAACGGATACAAAATGCCATCAGGTAGGGAAGAAACCATCTTCGGGATTCGGTGAAAATCGCTGCACAACCGCCTTAATCAAGCCACACCAAATAGAAAGGGAGGGAAATTAACACTCCCGAAAAGATGACCGGGTTAATGCCCCAACTCCGCTACAACCTTCTATTCCTGATGTTATCTTCAACATTCCTAACAATGATCGCATTATCTCTGACCACTTTAAAGAAATGATTCTTCATAGCCGGGACAGAAAGAGCTTGTTCTCAAAAGAGAATACTATTCCAGTTGTTCCAAATAATATGACACGGCGCTCCAAAGGAGAAGCAGGCTATGTACTTATAAAACTCCTTTCCCATAAGCATAGTGATGGCCCAACGGAGATTATCCTCCCATGCCCTGTTACGCGAAAGCAGATTGCATTTGGTCGCCCAAAAGAAGGCAACCCCGACTGTGACATGACACCTAAAAAACAGATAGTCAATAGAATCCGGCACATCATTGTAGAAGGCACAAGCACCACTATCTATTCTACCATGAGACAATAAAAGTAAATGGGTGGGTAGCCTGCGTTTAGCTATAAACCAAAGGTTTACTTGATATCGTAGTGTAATTTCGTTGTTCCAGACGAACATATGCCAAAACACTTGAGTCCTCTTCCACCTGAAGGTCTCCCAAGCCGTTGCAACAGTGAAGCGTCCTGACGAATTCTCCCTCCAGCCAAAACAATCTGAATTCTGAGAGAGACTTGAGAGGGGATGTTCCCAAGACTTAAGCACCAACTTGAGAGGTTGCCCAGCATCAGAGAAGAGATCAATCATTGTTGCCTGCCTAGAAAACCCTGAATTGTATATGAACGAGTGCGAAAAAATTAAGTTCAAAGGGCCCCTAGAGTGCCAGTTGTCAAACCATAAGGAGGTAGAGAGGCCGTCTCCATCCTCCAATAGAAGGCATTGCGGACCTCACTTTTGAGAGATAAAAAATTTTTCCAAGCCCAAGAACAGTAGGTGGGTTTCTTAACAACCCAAAAATTCCTTGATTTTAAGAACGTGGAATGGATCCACTTGCACCACAAGACCTCCTTGTCTGAAAATAGGAGCTAAATATGCTTTAGCATAGTAGCCTTGTTGCAATCCCTGAGTCTCTGGATGCCAAGGCCTCCTTCCTCTTTTGGTAGGCACACTTCACTCCAGGCAACCTTGGCACCCCCTTTCCCTAGTTCCGGGCATTTCCATAGAAATTGTCTAAATACTTTCTCAATATGTTCCAACATGGCTATAGGTATCATAAAAACTCTCGCCCAATGGGCTTAGATAGCATGAAGGACTAACCTGATAAACTGAAGCCGGCCAGCAAAGGAGAGAAAGTGGTGAGTCTAAGATTGTACTCTCGCAGTAATGCGGTTAATAAGAAGACAATAGTCCACCTTACTAAGACTAGCAATAACGATAGGAACCCCAGTGTCTTACCAATAGGTTCCCTTCCTAGAAATCGAGGTGGGTGAAGAGTTGCTACCAACTCTTCCTCCTTCATTAAGTATACTTCTTTCCCAAGCATGCGTAGACTAGTTTGTTCTAGGATTTTCCAAAAATGGATCACCTTCTAACAAGGAGAAACTAATCTTTACATGTTTTCTATGATTGTTACAAGAATTTGTTTGCAGAAAGTAGGAAGACAAACGGCAAAATCAATGTGATATTTGACCCTCCAGAGTGTCACAGAATGAGAAAATTAGTATGATTAAACCATACCCTTCATAAGGATTGTCTCATTTAGTTGACGGATTAAGTGCATCAATTGAATCTTTACTTTATCTGATATCAATCATTTCTAAAAATGAGTTAAAGACAGTTAAAAATAAACCAATAGAAAGTACTAATGGCTACATAGGAGAAGCATAATCACATCTAAAGTAAAAAGGAGACAAAAAGAGTTATCAAGACTTTCCTAACAACTAAAGTCATCACATAACCCTCACTTTTTGTAACGAGAACAGAAAAGAATAAATAAAGAGAACAAACCTAGAATCTGTCATGGATGTGTAACAATGGGCCCAGCCCAGCCCATTCCCCTTTATAAAGCCCAAAGCTTAAGCCAACTTTCATTTTTCTTTCTCTAGATTAGTCACGTTAAAACATACGGCGGCAGAAAGAACAAGAACAAAGAGAAAACAAGAAGCTCGTGGGAGAGAGAAGACGAAGGAAAAAGGGAAAAATTCTACACATAATCGATCTAGACATCTCGATCTGCGAATCACAATGCCTAGTGAGTATTCAAGCCGATTATTCGTTTAATTGAAGTAATTTGATTAAAGGCACAAGTTCAAAGTGGTGTTGATTTTGAACTACGGGATTTGATTGAGGAGTTATCAAGCTATGATTTTTGTGGAAATGATAGTTCAAGACATTGTGGAGTGGTGGGATTTAACAAAAATCGATTCCGAAGTACTAGTTGATTAGAACGAAATTCTAAACTTCGCATGTGAGTTATGTATGCATAATGGATAATACACGTAAGGAAAATGATAAACATCTACTTTAACGAGGTTGCTCATTAGCGCTTAGAGTCAATTTAACAACGATTAAATGTGGTTTAATTGAGTTGTTCTTTAGAGTTATATATTCCTCATTTTTAGATGGTTTTTCGATTAATTAATAGGAATGCGAGTGCTTTGGCTTAAGTAACCATCATAGGTTGGTTTTTGGCTTTCCCAAGTGAGTGATACTATTTATTCTTTGTGTTTGTAAACCTATATTCTAAAAAACGATATGGATTAGCTATATTATGAGTTAAGAAGTAGCATTTTTCGTTACATAAAGTAGGATCAAGCATTTATTGTCATTTTGTCTGTTTGAAATGGGAAGTCATCTTTTAACTTCATTGTGAACTAATTTTATGTAAATGATTTGTGAAACCTTTTCTAAGAGAAGTACAAAAAGTTCATGACTTATGAATGTGGTATTTGAAATGCGCTTTGATATATATTGAATGGTGAAAAGTTGTGATTTGGTTATTAAACCTAACTTTAGAGATGGTTTTAGATTTTGGTTGTGGATTATTGGAGAGTGAGGTTGATGGATTATGTTTAGTGTCTCTCTAAACCCATTAAAGAGTTTGTGAATATGCACATACTAATCTAAGATATCCTTGTGAATGGAGCCATCGACTAATAACAGGTGAAGACCTAACTAAGAGAGAATCTTAGTGACCTTATCACAAAGCGTTACGCATGACCATTACTAGATATTTAAGCATGAATTTAATCAATGAAATGGACCATCGACATATGATTTGATAAAATTAATCAATAAGCTGAATCGTTGAAATTTGTTTCGATATTATTAATTGAAACGAGTACTTCTACTATGACTATATTACATTGAAATGACGTGTATATATAACTTATTTTGATCTTGAAAGTTTTTTAAATTCTAGATTTGGCAAAAGTAACTTATATTTGTGTTTAAAATGTGCATAGTAACTATTCGATGTGCTTAAGAGAATCACTCACTAGGTCATGGTAGCTCATTCTTTTCATCTTACTTGCTTTTCAAATTCTTAAGCGAACCACAAGTAGCGTGAGAGCGCCTTCGATAGGGCTTGTCGGGAGTTGATTCTTATGACATCCTGAATTTTCAGATTTTTGTTTTCAATTGAATGAATCAAGCCTTTCATCGACGCGCCTATAGGGCTACTCTCTGAGCTAATTACTCATGAGATAACTAGACTATCTGGAGAAGTCATTAAGGGATTTTAACATAATAGACTTGAGAATTTGACCAAGAATCGATTACTCGACCGTGCTAGTCTAGAAGAGTCATTACGGCACAGTCGAAAATCTATCAGAGACCGGAAATAGGTCGATTCGACTGAGATAAGTGATTAGAGTGTGAGTGATTCCACAAAATTACAAAATTCTCGTGATCGGTACTAGACCGATTTTTCTGTCGTTTTGGTACCCTGTGTCCGTATTTGAAACCTCAAGATTTTCACGACAACCAAGAGTCACCAATGGGTCGAAGATGTATGTTGTGACTCGAGATAAATCGATCACGGGTCAATTGCACCCAAAATTCTTGAAATCTACCCGATAGATTAGGTCACACTAAAATCGCGTCAGACTGAAATTAACCGCAAATTTGAACCCGATTTTAGAAATTGAAAGTTCTGTCATGTCATGATTTATTTTAGGAACGTCGACTCATCCTCTGAAGATTTTTCGGCGATTCCGAGATTTTTACAGAAAATTAATTCGGACGATTCGGAAAACGAATGGAAATTCTCACGGGCCGAATTGAAGAGAGTTTTGACTTCCAAATTAAGCTATTTGGCGATGGGCACTTGCAGAAATGATATAGCCTTTTTCTTCGACGAAATTTGACCTCAAATTGGGAAATTTGATGAAGAATTGGAAGCCCAAAAGTTGAAGAAATTTGGATGCTAATTTGAGGGCTGGAATTTTGGCTTCAATTTGGGTTTAATTGTGAGATAATATGCTAGAAAGTAATAGGGGGAACATAAGAGATGAGTTTAAGGATTTGTGGGAGCAAGCATTTAATTATTTGATTAAGCCTTGTTGACTTCCCCTCCTTTTTTCTTTGGCTTCATACGCACCCCCCCCCTCTCCTTCACACGTTTCATTCGATCAACCCTCTCCCCCGTTGGCTTCTGTTTTGTCTTCATTTCCTTGCAACTTTAGTTTTCATTCTTTCTCTCCACCTAAATTTTCCCCCTCTGCCGTGTGTCTTCCCCCACAATCGAACCTGCCCTCTCCACCATTTGCTGTCCCCTACAAGTCAACCCTCACCCATTTGATGTCCCCTACAAGTCAACCCTCACCCATCAAAACCCTTCTTGTTGACCCATCCCCACGCCTGCAGCTCCACCGAATTACCCCCCACTGCCGCGCGTCCTTCACCCATCCACCGAGTCAAATCCTCCATCTTCATCTCATTTTGTTGACTGAAGCAACCCAAAGCTCCACCGAAGACCTTCCATCTTGCTGCCATCTTGCTGCCACGCCGTCCACGTTTCTTTTCCCTCAAACCGAAGATTGAAGCCGAGCCCACCGAAGCTTGAAGCCGAGCACGTTCAACCTGCAAGAAATCCAGCCAACTTCGTGGACGATTTTGGCTCAGCCCGATCTCCGTTTGACGTCGCCGTTTCGAAGTTTATCGGCCGCCGTCGCGCTGCTGTTGCCGTGGACTCACTAGCTCATTAATCCAATGAATTTACTGACTAAACTCTGCTTAGGGAGTTAATTATGCTTATTGGGTATTTAGATTATGCTAAGTATGTTTAGGTGGTTAGATTAGTTTAATTAAATGTTGATTAGATTGTGTGCATGATTAGATTAGTGGATGGATTAATTAGTCTAATTATGTAATTAGATTAGTGTAATCTTAATTATACTTTTAATTATTTATTTAAATTAAATATTATTTAATTATATTATATTATTTAATTTAAATTATTTAATTATATTATATTATTTAATTAAATTAATTTTCGGAAATTATTTAATTATTAATTAATTAATATTTTCTAAAATTATACTTTGGGAGAGCCATTTGTTAGAATTTCGCATTGATCGCAGCAGTGTGGTTAGTTTGTTCAATTGATTGTTATGTTTGTGAAATTTAGTGATGATTGTAAAATATTGGTATTTTAATTGAAAAATACCGGGTGTCGGGTGTTGACACCGAAAGTGGTCTTTAAGTACCAAATCAGCTTAGGTGAGCAATAATAATACTTTAGCAACTTCGGTGAGCACTATAGACATTAGCTTTGGCGAGCATTATAGTTACCTAGCAGCTTCGATGAGCAAATATTATCTAGCAGCTTCGGTGAGCAATAATTGATCTAGCAGCTTCGGTGAGAAACTTTAGACATCAGCTTTGGTGAGCAATGATATATGATTATATCTATTTCAGCTTAGGTGAGCAGTGTTCGAATTGATGGGGTGATTTTGAATGTATTGAATTGAATAATTTGATTGATCGATGGTATGGAGTTGAATAAGTCGACTGAGTGACGGTTGAATTGAATTGAATTGTTTGGTAGAGTATTTGATTATACTAACGTGCAGAAATGATTTGAGGCAAAGGTAAGTCATTTAACTCGTGTTTATGCTTAGGTGGCTCTTGGGGCATATTTTCTTCATAGTCGGAGTTTAGGGGGTGAACTTGTTGAGACATCGTCTCACTTGTTATTGTATAACCATTTTTAGGTTCTTAGGTGACAATCATGAAGGACCCAAGGCTCGGAGTATGGGGAGGTGGAGATCGAAGGATCGGCGAACGTGTCTGACTAGTTAGTCATGGGACAGTTCCCTTTTTGTTGTGCCGATCTTTTGTAAATAGACCGGTGTTGTATATATAAATTTTGTGTGTTTATAAAAGGCTTGTTTTTTTTATGTGATTGGTTTCCTGCTTTCTTATCCCAAGCTTTTGGTTGTCAAGGGGATTTGTTTCGTTTCGTATGCATATTAAAATTAAATGGGTCGGCGACGCGTCTTGGAATGTCGCATATTTATTGACCATCAAGAGATGGGCACGCGCTCGAGAGTCGAGGCGTAACAATTCTTGAGTTTGTTTTGAGGTTGCATCTTTTGGGAGGAAGGACGGCCATGTCATTTCCCCAATCTAGTGGGAATTGGGGTTTGACAAAAAGAGGGGAGAAACAAGTTATCCAGAAACCCTAGAATAAGCACAATTCATTCTCAACATATTTCCACACGACCGACAAGGAAGAAAACAACGCAGTATTGAAATTTACCAAGTCTCTAAAGCCTCCCTTCGATTTTGCCTCAGTGAGCCTCTCGCAACTCTGCTTATGTATCTTTCTTTCATCAAACCTAGCAAGAATACAATGCCATATTAAAGTTTCCCCCTTCAGCAATTCAATTCTTTATAAACATGTAAATCTCTATAGAGTTAAATAAGAAGAAACATAAGAGTCCCTTCTCTACTTAGAAAACATTAAGCTATTTAAGGCAGGGTAAAAGAAATATTTAGAAAATCTTTTCTTTGCTAAATAAAATAGGATAAAAAAAAGGGACTGTGAGAAATTTTTTAAAGAGTTAAATTCCTAAAAATTAATAGAGAGGTGCTATTTCTGCCCTATTTATTGCTAAAGCCACCTCTTTATAAATAGTGGAACAGAATATCCTTCAATTAAAAATTGATCTTTTTTATCATTCCTCATTTATCTTCTCGTGGCAAGCACTCTCCCACCTTAATCAAGTTGACTTTTCTGTTTCAACTTGAAGTAAAATTTTCGTTTTTTTTTTTTTTTAATGCTCGACCAAGATGAGCAAAGAGGTACACAAGAGAAAATGCCTCTTCGGACAACTATTAGGCTCTCTTGGTAATTCAAAGTTTCAAACAAACCCGTCCTCGCCCCCCTACCCCATGCGGAGCCCACTGCCGCACGACGGCAGCGCCCTCGACTTTCACACGCAATCACCATTGCACGTCACACATAAAAACGACGACTGAAGACGACTTTGTACATGGACTGTAAATCATGGTTCCTATCCTGCATCATCCCCGCTGTAATATGCTTGTCACCGTTCCAATGGAAAAAGAAAAAAAAACGCTTGTCATCTAGTACTCTCAGAGGACGATGGATGTAGTTGTCAGCTGAGAATTAAGTCATTCCCACACCACATCGACTACATCAAATGCTAAGCACCGGTCGTTGCTTTGTATTGGTAATCAAAGCACACGAGCCCTTTGCCTTTTTGCTTCAAAATGCATTTTTGTATTTTGATTGTTAGAATATTTAAGTATTAAATTACATGTTCATCTAATAGTTTAGATTTTTGGGTTGAACTTTCTAATATAGTGATTAAAGTCTAGCTTATGCGTGCGAGGGAACATTAGAATATTTAAATGTTAAACCACACTTTCATCTAACGGTTTAAGTTTTTTTGCTTAACTGTTTCACATTGGTGAACTTATACATGTTTGACACCAAAAATTGCTCAAGTCTTTTGCTATCGACTCGAGTTGAGAAAGATCGAGCGAGATGCAATATAGTTAAAATTGCCCTGTGTTAGAAGACTCGTAGTGAGTATTTGCCAATGACAAAAACAAAGGAAAATTACTAAGTCCAGAGGCATAATGTCGGTCAATAAAGTTCGATTTAACCGATAAAAGGGCCACAACTAAAACGAATTATGATAGGTAGGGTGCCAGGTAACTACCTAAGTAATGGGCCCAATAGTTTCGGACGCAATTCACTTGGGTAAGCTGACCATGAAGACATGGAACTAACACGATCATGATGTAGAGGAGCTAAAGATCTTGGAAGCCATTGACTACGAAGGTTGAGAAATATGGGCTGTTACATCCGTCAAGAATTGCAACCGCAAGTTGCAGAAGTGATGGTGTTGCTACGCATGAAAGGGTGGAGAAGCAATGACTGTTGAAGCAGTGGGATTGCTTAGTTCTTGTAAATAAATGTTGCTAAATTTTAGGGGTCACTTAATATGTGTTTGCTTTCTTTATAATCACCCTTAATTATCATTAGGTATGTATACTTACACCATAATTTGTAACACCATAGTTTGTAATAGGGACCGCCAAACAATTAACGAACATCACTTGCTCAACTTTATCTTCCTTTTGTCTTTACATTCAAATACCCTTTTACATAACTGGCCGTGATTGATTAGCGTCGTTCTTTATTCAAAAGTCAGCAAAAAAAAAAAAAACTCTTCGCAACCCTCGTCAATGTCCATATCACTCTACCTAGGTTTTTCCCCAGTAATTTCTGCAAAACAACACGAGATAAGAACAACACGAGAACCTACCTGACACGACATGAACTTGGTCAACACGAAACTGACTGTATCAGAAAGCGGTCAAAAAAGAACTAATTATGTGACTAGACCTTTTTCGGTTTGTCAAGGACATGTCTCGTCCGTCGGAGCGCTACCGAGAATCTGAATGTGCACCAATCCAGCTGATCCTCTTCCTCTACGATAAAAGGAATCTAACTAGCTCTATAAGTAAAACAATTTTCTCTGATGCCAAGTTGACTATTTTGGCCGAACGATGTGCAAAACAAATGGCCGAAGGCAAGGCGAGAGCCTCGCCGAGGCCGGCTCGGGCGAGCCTGGCTTTCGGACCAGAGGAGCAAGAAAAAAAGAAAAATAAAAAGAAAGAAAAAAAAAATGAAAAAAAAAAAAACATTAAAAAATTAAAAGAAATAAAAAATGAACATAAACTTACCAAACATATTTAAACTTCCTTTTTTATTTCGGCCAAACGCGCATTTTTGTTCAAAACGGACCTTCGGGCATGAAACACAAACAAACGCACCCTAGTTTGGTACTTGATGCCAAGTTGACTATTTTGGCCGAAATGTGCAAAACAAATGGCAAGGCTTGGACTACTGGCCGATCCGGGACCTTCCCGGGCATGAGAAGTTTGGTCCGAAATGAAAAAAAAAATAATAATAATAATAAGATAAAATTTAAATATAAAAATTATAAGATGTAGAGAAAAGGAAAAGAGTAATTTACTTGGTAGACACTTAATAAAGCGTAAAAAAAAAAGACACTAATTAAAGCCGTAAACTAGCGAAAATACATAATTAAATATCGATTGGGTCAAGAAACAATGTGGTTGTGGGGGTCAAAATTAAAAAGTGGGCGAGAATATGTCAAAAGAGTGATTCTTGAGACCCAAAGGCAGCAACAGTGAATCTAAGTATATTAATGGATTATAAATGTGAACATCACTTATGTGTAAACTTTAGATTTCGTTTGTTCCACAGAAAATAAATGATTTTAAAAATACTTTTCTAAAAATATTTCGCTTATATTATTTTAAAAATGAATAAAGAAAGAATATTTTCATCATACACAAAGATATTTAGACATAAATTACTTATGAGAATAAAAATATTTATCATTAATTAATTATTTTAAGTAATATAGATTATCAGTTTTAGGACATTGTTTTTTAAATCATTTATTTTTCGCAAAATGAATGGAGCATTAACTAAAACTATATATGGATGATATCCATGTTTATGAGGTTTATCCCACCTATAGAAACACTTTACTATTGGTGGAAAACATGAATTATTATAGGTAAATATGCAAATGCCAAAAGAATAAGAGAATCAACGCAATTTAGAAGTTGTAGTCTGAAGAGGGTTTGACACGTTCAGACCACCGACACCCACTTGCCTGTGTGCTTGAAGTTGCATTACAGCAGAAATGGGCGTGGAAAAAGCATTTATTTTGCCGACATAAGCTTAGGGAAGCTCATCATCAAAATGCGTGGTTCTCAGATCCGAGTCCCCGAGGAAAAAAGCAATTCAGACCCGCTCGTGCAAAATGAGTTTCGACATTAATTTAAGTGAGCTCGAATCTTCGAGTTTACAAGATCATCTTCTTGCTCATCACAAGCAAACAAACCTAGAACTGATACATCAATGGTTTTGCTCGGCATGACAAACTTCTTGGTTCTTGTTCTCTTTCCCGTTTCATGTCATCTGAAGTTTCTTACTTGCACGTACACCATCACCCCAATGAAGTTCATTAGAGACCCGGAAGCCATAACTTCGAAAGGCGGTGTCTTTAGGCTGGGATTCTTTAGCCCTACGGGTTCTTTCAATATGCCTTTCTTTTCCAACTTATTTCTAAACGGAATTTTATTCTAAACCTATTCCAAGGAATAGAAAAATAATTATGATCAGAAATAAAATGATCATTAGGCGTGCTACTTCACATGTTTGTCGATGACTCTTATATATAAGAACCAGCTAATAAAAATGGAGAAGAAAAATGTGAATTAGTGGGCCACAAAATGTAATTAAGAAGGGAAGATTTGAATTACTTCTGTACAAGGCCCGTTTATTAGTCCCTATAGATCACCCTCCCTGAGGATTAGCACATTCATGGTGTTAGCGCACTCCAGTTGCTAAATGGATGGAGGAGATTATCCAATCAGTCCTAAACTTATTGTACAAATCTCAAATCAATCCTAAACTTTTCATTGTTGCGTAAAATTCTAACAGCAGTCATTCCAATCAATTTTCGTCGAAATTGCTAATATTACGCCGTGTCGCTTCGGATTGTCAGTGAAGAGTAGACGGAGTTAGCAATTTCCATACAATAGACATAGGATTGACCGGGTAATTTCTTCTTGATGGATGAAACTGAATGGAAATATAGCAAAAATCGTGCAAAATACTCGAGTATTTCTGATTGGACGAAAAGAAGGTGAAGTTGTGGCGTGGACCTTTACGTTCGACGGTCGTTTTGTTGGCGGGTCCCTAGCGGCAAATCCACACGGCGCAATTTGGGATTTGGAACTAGTCAAAAAGGTGCACGAAAAGTAAGTTGGGGAGAAAGATAGAGGAGACCTCAAGATTAAATAATCCGTCTTGTCTGTCGACGCCCAATAAAAATTATGAAATTCGTCATCGTCCAAGTCAAATTGAGCTATTCAGACCGCTATGTCAGTAGGTTCTATCCGAAAAGTTTGGGGGTTTGACGTTTGGGACACGGATTGCGAAATGGTGAGATTGCAGTCGGTCGCTTGGATAAAACGTGGTAGGGAAAATTACTAAAGAAAGTCCGAAATTTTATTATACAATCAATAATTCAACAATCAACTTTTTAATTATACTAATTTAATTTTAAATATTTTGATGATTTGTCAGTTCAATCTTTTCGGCCTATTTTAGCTAGAAATTATTAATGTGGATTTTAGGGAGAAGTGCCAAAAAGTCCTAAACATTTTGGTTTTGTGCCGATTTAGTCCTAAACCTTTTTTTCTGGTGCGATTTAGTCATAAACATTTTTATGTTGTGCCGATTTAGTCCTTTCCGGCCAAAATTGGCCGGATTTTCTGACTAGGCGCGCCCGGCCGACGTGGCCTGTCGGCGCGATGTGGACAACTTTTAATAATATTTTTATATTTTTTATATTTTTTATATTTTTATTTATTTTTATTTTTATTTTTATTTTTATTTTCATCTTCAACCTCCAGCCGGTCGCGGAGCTTGGCGACCGACCCGGGCGACGGCCGGCGAGGTCGAGGTCGACCTCACCGGCCCCCTCGCCGTGGTCGCGGCCGCGGGTGGCCTCGCGCCGCGGCGAGGCTCGCCCTCGCCGGATCCGCGAGGGCGAGGCCGCCCTCGCGGCTCCGGGCGGCGGGCCGACGGCGCCCTCGCCGGCCATGGGCGAGCCTCGCCCTCGCCGGATCCGGCGAGGACGATCGCGGCGGGGGGCGGGCGACGCTCGCCCTCGCTAGATGGGCGAGCCTCGCGAGGCGAGGGCGACCCTCGCCCGCCCCGCCGAGCGGGCGACCTCGCCCGATCCGCCGAGGGCGAGCCTCGCCCGCCGGCGCGAGGCCGCCCTCGCGGTCGCGGCCACTAGCGAGGTGGTCGGCGAGGTCGACCTCGACCTCGCCGGCCGTCGCCTGGCGGCCGCCAAGCTCCGACGACCGGGGGAGGTTGAAGATGAGAAGAAAAATAAAAAATAAAAATAAAAATAAAAATAAAAATTCAAAAATATTAAAATATTATTAAAAGTTGTCCACGCCAAGACTGATCGAACCACGTCGGCCCGATCGGCCCAATCAGCAAAAATCCGGCCAATTTTGGCCGGAAATGACTAAATTGGCACAATATAAAAGGTTTAGGACTAAATCGGCACCAAAAAAAGGTTTAGGACTAAATCGACACAAAACCAAAATGTTTAGGACTTTTTTGGCACTTCTCCCGTGGATTTTATGTGTCCCATGTGGCGGCCAATAATTTATTTTAATTTCTTCTAAATTTTATAAGAAAATCATTTTCCTTTTTTTCTTTTCTTTTCTTTTCTTTTTACTATGGGCCAACAGGCCTTGTCTATACTAGGCAAGGGCATCACAGCCCTCGTTGGCTACAAGCAAGAAGCTCGTGACCCTTGTCCATATCAGGCAAGGATTGCCAACCTTTGCCAGCCTGGAGTAAAGGAAAAAAAACAAAGAAATGAATAATAAAGTAACAACAATTTCAAACAATTTACATTAGTGTCAATAATGCATGTAAGATGGTTGGTGTCGACATTAGCACTTAGTAGCCAAATTTGGCTGGCAGGACTAGAATAGCAAATTGTCAAAGGGTTTAAGACAAAATTGATAAAAAAAAAAAATGACACAATTGAAATGTTAAATATTGAATTAAACGCCGTATTTACGACTTTGTTGGTAATTTTCCCAAATGTAGTATGGGTTGGGAAAGACAGGATAGAAATCCCTTGGATTGCTTATATCCTATCTTGTATTTGCGAAATAAATCTATAAACTACACATTGCCACCCGTCGCCATTGACGAGGGCAATAATGATTATAGTAGTAGTCCTCCACACTAACCACCGTGGTGGGGTGAGCGATGTAGAGAATGTAATGACTCACTCTCATAGGGGCGGAAGTGGTCGCTAGAGGGACAAAGACCAACTCTTGACATGCTTTTAAGATGGCGAATACAGTAAAAATGAACTGAATTATGCACCGAATATAGAGAGAGAGCAATTCTAAAATATATGTGCGTGTGGAGACTAAAATTAATTCATGAAGGCACATTTTCACGTAATGGGAAACTTTGCTTAAGAACTCCAAAGGCGACTTTTGATGTAACGCATGTTGACGGCCACCGTGGGGGGATCAACTGAGGGCAGCGACTGGCGTGTGGCCGTTGCTGTTGGGGCCACCAAGCTACGCTAATGTTACGACGGTGGCCGAAGCCACGGACAAATCCATTCCGTTGGTTTTCCTTTTTCCCATATTTTTCTCCCCACGCTTTGAAACCCTGAATAAAAAAAAAAAAAGAACATCCCTTTTTTTTTTTAAATCGAATTTACTGGACATGGGATGCCAGGCACGTCTGGTAATCCTACCAACACGTTCAGGTAAAATCCAGACGGCGCTACCGACGTAAGCAAAGATGCGTGGTTAAGTTATTGACCAGATCTGTCTCGATCTCCTCGCGTTCTTACTCGAAATGGCGTTATCGTGAATTGCCGTCCAACCCAGCCAATCCATACAAAGTAGGAAAGAGAGAAACTTTCTGCTCCGCCATGGATACCCTCCAACCGCACCTTCCCCTGCAACTTCGACGAAGCTCGGCCTCTCTCTCTCTCTCTCGTCAGGAGAAGAAACCCTCCATGAAAAACTTGAATGGGCATCCGATGACGCCAACCATCTTTCACATGAGGAATCCGCCTCTCTCATCTGTACCTGCGTTGTCATCTTCGATGCTTTCGTCCCCACCTTCCTTCCTTCCTTCTTCCTTCCTTCCTTCCTCTTTTCCTCAGCTCCTATATATAGTGAGCGTCTCTCCCCGTCCAGGGCATCTGCATACACACGCACGCATCGGCTTTTTCCCTAACGTGAGTGCGCGCTGTGGTTTTTTTCTCTTTTCTTCTCGATACTTACGACAGAAGCGACGATGGAGACGCGAGGCGGGGCTGTGGTGGCGTTCGAGGACTTCTTCCCCGTGATGGTCGAGAGGCTCGGGGCGCGGGGGTTCATGGAGGAGCTGAGCAAAGGGTTCCGCCTCCTGATGGATAAGGAGAAGGGTGTGATCACCATGGATAGCCTGAGGCGGAACGCGGCCCTCCTGGGGCTGAGCGGCATGAGCGACGACGACGTCCGGTCGATGCTGCAGGAAGGCGACCTCGACGGGGACGGGACGCTGGACGAGAAGGAGTTCTGCGTGCTCATGTTCAGATTGAGCCCCGGGTTGATGAAGGGTTCCAAGGAAATGCTGGAGGAAGCCATTGATCCCTGAACTTTTTCCATTGCCTTGTTGCTACTGATCTACCATTTCCTCCTTTTAATACATAAAATTTGTGGATGGCACCTCCCGATACCGCTTTACTCTCCTTTACGACTCGATCATCTCATGAAATCACGACCGCATCACTTACAAAACGTATCTCAATCGCGAACCATCCAACTAAACTTTCAAGATGTCTGACAAAAAAAAAAAAACTAAACTATCAAGATGACGCGTTGTGAACTAATTAGTATTATAACTCGAAATTTTCAATATTCCGAGGTTGACATATACATATGGAAATGCCATAACTTGGGCCTATGGTCAAAATGGCAATCTGGTCTGCTCCATCACTGGTCGGGTCCCTTCTGTACAAAAAACCATTCGGCAGTTCGAATCCTGGAGGGAATCAAATGTACTTTAAAGAACCTATGGATATTTCTGCTAAATGGAATTTTGGGTAGATAGGAATATTGGTTCGGCGCGTATGGAATTCTGCACATTAACTATTTTTCATGGAATGTGAGGCCGTCTAGATATTCCAATTTCAGCATCGTGAGCTCCATGTCGGTTTAGCCTATCTTATTTCGCGCGAGATACATTTTTTTGTTTTTGTTTTTTAATCCTTTGAGCAACCTGAGGAAAGCGACTCGTTTAATGAGTCTTCCTGCTAGGGCCTTGTCCAAGTAGAAACATATTGTAATTATTATTTTTTTGTTAATTTTTGGAGAAGATAATTGAAATTTTCAAAGGCGTGGATACCCGTCGTATGGGGTTTAGGATGAGGTCCTGTAAACTTACCCCACGCGACCAATACTTTAGCAAATCAATTCTTTGTAGACTAATGCTCATTGGTAAATTGATCCAAGGTAAAATTCCACCTTCGATCCTTGAAAATGAGTACTCTTTTCCAAGTAAATTCTTCAACTTTTGAATTTTCTAACCTACTTTGTGACTTGCATAATTTCTCCAATCAAATCCCTTTGATATCAAATCCAATATCAAATCCAAGACATAGAAATTTTTTTAACACAGTAAACCATTGACTAAAGCACGAGACCGAAAATATTAATGATGAAGATCATAACAAGAATTTGAGCAATGAAGTCTATCAATGCGATAGTGAAATTTCTTACATTGAGACTCTTGTCAGCTCCAACAAACACGTTAGCTCTGGAGGTCGAAATTTGGAGTTGGAGAATTGCTTTTCTATTTAGTCAAACTTTTTGCCCATACCTCACTAAATAATTTAGAATTTTAAACAATTGATTGAAAAAAAAAAATCTGCAAAGTTCTAACTGAAATTTTACCTCGGTCCAAAAAATCAAATCCATTTTAATACATTGTTACATTTGTCAAATTTGACTTTTTTAAGCAAAAGGAAATATAAAATTTTTACATTTATAAATTTGTTAATTTGGTTCTTTTACATTTTCTTCTTATTATTCAAATCGTACAATTGTAGTCATTGTTTTAGTTTTTTCCAAATTCAAACGAATTAAAGTAAAAACCTTAAATTAGTCGCATAGAATATCAAAAGGCTTTGGAGATATAATTTTCTCCAAAGGACAATTATACCAAAATTACTTTCTAATATATTTTTCAATTGCTTTTACCCAATATACTTTGGGCCACGTGCCCCACTAATTCCGTTACAACTTCCCTTTTCTGATTGATCAATTCTTTTTAATTTATTTCTTCCTTTTCTTTCCTTAAGAATCTCACTTTCATTCTTCTTTCCACACATCTTACTTCTCAATTCTCGGCTTTTGCAACACTTTTCCCGTCTCTCTGTTTTCTCTCTTACAAGTCATCCTTTTCTTAAGTCGTGGGGCATTGAAAAGGTGAATATCTATTATGCCAACCCCGTCATCTTCCACACTTTCGCTAGCACAAACATTGGGCTCAACTTTATTTTCGAAAAGCCACCTCGGTAAGGTCAAATATGACTAGTTCTTTGACTTCATTAGGGACAAGCCGCGGTCCATCTTCACCCTACTCTTCCAACCTCATTGCCCGATTGTTGCGTTTCAGAGCCCGACCGGTTGATTTGTGCCCCCCAAAACATCCTATTTGGAGTTCAAGTTTGTATGTGACACTATTGACTACATCATCAGTTGGTTGTCTAGTGTGGGTAGGGCATGAGGACTATGTAGTTGATGTAATCGTTTTGGCGCAAGAACTCGACAAACATGTCTAGCTTGTCATTTTGGGACAATGTGATATCTTTAAATTAACTTACTTAACATATTGTTTACATTGATCTGTCTTATACCAGTCTCACAGATTTGTCATTTAGCGGACAAGTAAACACTTTCCCAGGAGATCACCTATTCTGATAGTGTTTCCACATGTGGACACTTAACCTTGGAGTTACAAAGTTAAACATTGTCATTACGTCAAAAATCATCCATGAGTTATTTTTAGTTTTCATATATATCTTGGGTAGATTCTCTATATGTTTGGTGTGCAGTTCGGTTCATTCCTATCTCATTCGTCATCCTAAAAATTTGCTGGAAACTGCTCCTAGTCTAAACCCTTTGGCCTTGGGGACCATCGGACCAAGAGTTATGGACGAGCTAACGATGTGGTGGCTAGACGCCCATCTCGAGAACTTGCTAGCCTAAGGCAATCGACGACAACATGGAGGATGGTCTTTTTGTGGAACTTGTTTGGGTTACCAGCGTATATTTCCCTTGTTTTTGCGCATTCGATCTTTATTGGTATGAACGCAAGTCACCTTTGAGATTTCACGGGACTATAAAGTTGACTAATGCTCATTGGTAAATTGATCCAAGGTAAAATTCCACCTTCAATCCTTGAAAATGAGTACTCTTTTCCAAGTAAATTCTTCAACTTTTGAATTGTCTAATCTACTTTGTGGACTTGCATAATTTCTCCAATCAAATCCCTTTGATATCAAATCCAATTGATAACAATTTGACGTAGAAATTTTTTTAACACAGTAAACCATTGACTAAAGCACGAGACTGAAAATATTAATGATGAAGGGCCCGTTTGGTTTGGCTTTAGGGAAATGCCATTGTAAGAATGCAAATACCTTTGAGGTAAATGAGTTTTTCCAAATGCTAGACTGTTTGGTAAACTATAACTGAAAAGTGCTTTAGGGAAATGCAAAACTGTTTGGTAAACATATATTTGAAAAGCCCTTTAGTGTGACCAAATTAAGTTTTTTAGTTTTAGTATTTTTAAAATTGCAAAAAAGAAACAATGACTATATAACTTTTTATATTTTCATGTTGAGAATAATGTAAAAAGATATATATTAGTAAATTTATTTAAAAATTATATTAAAAGAATTTGATTATAGATTAGATGCAAAGCTCAACTTTTGGCCTAGGGTTCTTTTAGGTTTGTTTTCGACTTTGAATAATTTTTTTAATTATTGTAGTATTAATCATCTTCGTTAATTAATGATCATTCTAGTGTACTGATAAAAAGTTTGGCTATTGATTGTCAAAAGATAAAAATGACAAAAAAAAAAAAATGTGAACCTAACATTTGCAAAGGGTTTTTATTATTTTTGAAAAAAATAAAAATAAAATCCGATGAAACTCCGTTGCCAATCAACGACGGTTGGGATGTGGGAAAGATAATTGGTTTGAAAAAAAAAAAAATCAACAGATAAATAGTAGAGGTGGACTTGCATTTCCGAAATCTTTGAAACCCAAAGCAAGTCTCCATCTGCTTTGGGTTTTCAGCATTTCAAAGGCCAGCATTTGGCTAAGGACACTTTCAAATGCTGAACCAAACACTTAAATTTTTTCCCAAAGGGCTTTCGGGGCTGAAAGCCCCTTGGAAATGCTGAACCAAACGGGTTTGAAGATCACAACAAGAATTTGAGCAGTGAAGTCTATTGATGCGATAGTGAAATTTCTTACATTGAGACTCTCGTCGGCTCTAACAAACACGTCAGCTCTGGTGGTCGAAATTTGGAGTTGGAGAATTGCTTTTCTATTTAGTCTAGCTCTTTGCCCATACCTCACTAAATAATTTAGAATTTTAAACAATTGATTGAAAAAAAAATCTGCAAAGTTCTAATCGAAATTTTATCTTGATCCAAAAAATCAAATCCATTTTAATACATTGTTACATTTGTCAAATTTGACTTTTTTAAGCAAAAGGAAATATAAAAGTTTTACATTTATAAATTTGTTGATTTGGTTCTTTTACATTTTCTTCTTATTATTCAAATCGTACAATTGTAGTCATTGTTTTGGTTTTTTCCAAATTCAAACGAATTAAAGTAAAAACCTTAAATTAGTCGCATAGAATATCAAAAGGCTTTGGAGATATAATTTTCTCCAAAGGACAATTATACCAATAGTACTTTCTAATATATTTTTCAATTGCTTTTACCCAATATACTTTGGGCCACGTGCCCCACCAATTCCATTACAACTTCCTTTTTCTGATTGATCAATTTTTTTTTTTTTTTATTTCTTCTTTTTCTTTCCTTAAGAATCTCACTTTCCTTCTTCTTTCCACACCTCGTACTTCTCAATTCTCGGCTTTTGCAACACTTTTCTCGTCTCTCCGTTTTCTCTCTTACAAGTCATTCTTTTCTTAAGTCGTGGGGCATTGAAAAGGTGAATATCTATCATGCCAACCTCGCCGTCTTCCACACTTTGGCTAGCACAAACATTGGGCTCAACTTTATTTTCGAAAAGCCACCCCCGTAAGGTCAAATATGACTAGTTCTTTGACTTCATTAGGGACAAGCCGCGGTCCATCTTCACCCTACTCTTCCAACCGCCACCCTCATTGCCCGATTGTTGCGTTTCAGAGCTCGACCGGTCGATTTGTGCCCCCTCGAAACATCCTATTTGGAGTTCAAGGATGTATGTGACACTATTGACTACATCATCAATTGGTTGTCTAGTGTGGGTAGGGCACGAGGACTATAAAGTTGATGTAATCGTTTCGGCCCAAGAACTCGACAAACATGTCTAGCTCGTCATTTTGGGACAATGTGATATCTATAAAATAACTCACTTAACGTATTGTTTACATTGACCCGTCTTATACTAGTTTCATAGACTTGTCATTTAGCTTACAAGTAAACACTTTTTCAGGAGATCACCCATTCTGGTAGTGTTTCCACACGTAGAGTTACAAAGTTAAACATTGTTATTACGTCAAAAGTTATCCATGAGTTATTTCTAGTTTTCATATATATCTTGAGCATATTCTCTCAATATTTGGTATTCAGTTCGATTCATTCCTGTCTCATTCGCCATCCTAAAATTTCACTGAGAATCACTCCTTGTATGAACACTTTGGCCTCGAGGACCATTGGACCAAGCCATTATGGATGAGCTAACAATGTGGCGGCTAGAAATCCATCTCGAGAACTTGACAGCCTAGGGCAATCGACGACGACATGGAGAGTGATCTTTTTTGTGGAAGTTGTTTGGGTTACCGGCGTATGTTTCCCTTGTTTTTGCGCATTCAATCTTTATTGGTATGAATGCAAGCCACCCGTGAGATTTCGCGGGATTGTAAAGTTGAAATTCAGAGAACCAATACAAGAAAAAGGAGGAGGAAAGTAGGGCCTACAAGGAAAGGAAAAAAAAAGCAAAAGAAAATAATAGTTGACCAAATGAAAATGACACCGATTTTAGAGAATTGCAATAAAAGTGGTGGGCCATACAAGGGATAATATTGCCAAAACACGGCGTTTTTCGTCGACTGAGTGTAAAGCTATCAGAAGAGTGGAAAAAGCGCCTAGGACTTTCTTGAAACAAGCTTTTCAAACGTTGATGTTACCACAATAAAACACTTCTTGGGGATTGCTCCTTGAAATTAGGGATGTCAACGGTTCATTCAGTTCGATTTTTTTTAAATACCGAACCGAACAAAAAATTAAATCGAATCAAATCGTTGAGAAAAATTTCC
Organism: Eucalyptus marginata; assembly: GCA_014182565.1. Taxonomy (NCBI): domain Eukaryota; kingdom Viridiplantae; phylum Streptophyta; class Magnoliopsida; order Myrtales; family Myrtaceae; genus Eucalyptus; species Eucalyptus marginata. The sequence continues at coordinate 11,933,057 of CM024588.1, read as the reverse complement.
GAACCAAATCAAAATTTTGATTTGATTTGATTCTCGATCGGTTTGATTTTTTTGTTTTTGTTTTTAGCTTTTAATTTTCGATTTTTACATTTATTTTTTTTTTTTTTTTTTTTTTCTGTTATATATATTTCTCATTTTCAAAAATAAACTTTTATCGATTTATTGATTTGGTTCATTCGATTAATCAATAAAAATCAAACAATAAAAAAAAATTTAATTTTTAATGGTAACCGAACTGAAAAAATCGAATTTTTCAGTTCGGTTTTTGACACCTTATCTGAAATGAAAATCTTCACGAAAAGTGGGGGCAGAAAAGGAAAAGCGGCTTCATAAGACGGTGCGGGGCTCAATTTCTAGGGCACCGATTAGCTCCTTCCTCGTCCCCAAATTGCCCCCTCTGCGACCTTCTTCCTCAATTCCTCTGCGATTCGATCTGCTGCTTCGGGAGGGACGCGATGCCGCAGCGACACTCGAAGAACAACAACGACCTCGCCTTCTTCACGTACGACGAGAAGCGGAAGCTCGGGTACGGCACCCAGAGGGAGCGGCTGGGGAGGGACTCGATCAAGCCCTTCGACGCCTGCTGCCTCTGCCTCAAGCCCTTCATCGACCCGCTCTGCTGCCAGAAGGGCCACGTCTTCTGCAAGGAGTGCATCCTCGAGTGCCTCCTCTCCCAGAAGAAGGACATCCAGAGGTGAACAAAAAAAATCTGATCTTGACTTTTCGATGCGGTTGTGGATTTGTCCGGGGTCGTCGGTGTGCTTGATTTGCTTCGAATTAGGGTTTGAAGTGGAATTTCCTTCAGGGGTATTCAAATTTGCGAAATTGAAATTCGGCTCGTTCGATTCCTGCTTGGCGTCTGACTTTCGAAGTTTAATGCCAAATTCATACTGCTGATACGCCGGGATAGTTGGATTCTTGAATCCGTACTCTTTGCGTAGATTGTATTTGGACGGTTTGGGCATGTGACTTCAAGCAAGTCAATTTGAGATGTTGAACCATATCACAATCTAGGTTGAGGCCTCTAGCGATGGAGGCTGTTTTGTGTCTCTTTAACTCGCTCAGCAATACTTATGTCATTGTTCGCAATGAGCGTGCTACTCTAAATTTTTTTTTTCCTTTTCGATCTTATGGGTTGGTGCTAGTAGTTGGACAGCTTAATTATGCTAATTGTGACCAACAGCTCCATGTATAAAGATGTAACTTTCTGGATAATAACCTGAAAAGACAGAGACCAACAATGGTTGCTCTTTTTTCTGGGTTGTGTTTGAGAGTATTGAACTAGTGAAAGTGTAGCTAGAGGTTATCGGTCCCCAAGATAGGTCTTCCTCAGGTAGGAGCTAAATTGTTCTAGCAATCGGAGTCCTGTACTGCTGGTTAGGTTGTTGAGTTGGGCATGTCATAATTTTGAAAGAGCATATCCCTTTTCCATTTTCATGCATCTGGGCCTCTGTGTGTGCGTTGGCTTTCGTGTGAGAAAGAAGTTTGTAGTGTGGTGGGAGAGGGATTGTGGTGCCTTTTGCTGGGATATAGTTTCTTCTGTTGACCCAGAAGTAATTTAAAATTCTTTTTGCTGGTTCAGAGAGCAAGATGAAGTATTTTTCCGACTATTTGGTTGATGGTAGGTTTGAAACTTCCATGTATGCTGAGCTGTTCCCTCATGAAAAGATAGTTCAGTAGTGAAAGCATTCTGTGGTATGTAATTCCTGTCTGAATCAATAGAAGTCTAGAAGTCTTCCAATCGTCATTTGCATCAGGTATGAGCTTTGAGTGTGGGTGCCTTTGGGAAAACAATTATGTACATCAGGAGATAACAAGAGATGCTTGATTGAGACTTAGAAAAAGAAAGTGGGAGTTTTCTATGGCTAACCATACTATTTGGATTTAAAACTATCCGAGTGACTTGATCTTACAAAAAGTGGGGAAAAAAACTGTAGAGAACATTTGACATCCAACATTTTATTGTTACCTTTTCCTCCCTATTTCTGGTGCCATGCTAAAAGTCTCCTTGAACTGGCAGAAAACTAGCTGCTCATGAAGCTCAGCAGAAGCATGAGAAAGAAGAGGAGCAAGAGCGGTTAATGCAGCAGAAAGCTAGGGAACTTGATGCATTTGATCAACAAAACCATGGTGCAGTACCTCAATACACTGATAAAAATCACAGCCAAGACAAAAATGGCTTCCATGGTGCAAACAGTGTCAAGGTTACTTCTTATGAGGAGGAAGCACTTCGGACCATGAAGGCGTTTTGGCTGCCCTCAGCTACTCCAGAAGCTCCTCGTAAGGTAGAAGCACCATCCACCAGCACAGTCTGCCCAGAAGGCAACGAGAAACTAAAGCTGAAGACCCTTTTTCCTATTTGCTTTGTGGAAGACACCAGTGAGAAGAAGAAACCCAACTTCGCTGGACAAGACGTATATATGCCCTAGCTGCAAGGTCACATTGACCAACACCGTGTCACTAGCTGCGCTTAGCTCCTGTGGGCATGTCTTCTGCAAGAAATGTGCAGAGAAGTTTATTGTCGTCGATAAGGTTTGTCTCGTTTGCGATAAGCCGTGTAAAGAGAGGAATTTGGTGAAGTTGGAAAAGGGAGGGACAGGTTTCGCTGGGCATGGGGATTATCTCGAAGCGACTGACTTCAAACATTTGGGGAGTGGTTCAGGTTTAGGGTTGGTGAGACCTGCAATGAAGACCTGAATCTTGAATTTCTAGTTTTGTGTCAGCCAACATGTTTATTTTCTTAGAGGAAAATGGGGGTGGCTAATTTCGAATTTCACTCAATTAAGATATCCAGTTGCTCTCAGTGTATCCTTTTTCTGTAAGATGGCGATGTCAATGTACCCATCTAATGAAATTTTTAATCCAAATTCTAGAGGTGTTTGTGTTTTGATGAGTGCTCTAGAAGTCTTTTTTTTCCCTCAAATTTCAATTTAGCCGGAGAACATTTATGGTGAATTAGTGTAGAATTGAGACATAATATTGTTGGCGTTCTCTACTCGAGGATTTAAAGGTTTATTTTGGTTAATTTAATAACTGATATTCTTGAAAAGCCTCAATCAAGTATTGATCTCGCTGTTCGGAACCTAGAAAATTTTAGGTTGGCTCTGACGTGGAATATTGGAATATTTTGAATTGGACGGGTGGCCAACATGGCAAATGACGTGTCATTTTGTTGAAAAACAATTGTCATTTCGATTTTCTCACCGAAAAATTCCAAATCAAAATCAACGGTTCCAATTGATGAATTGATGATTCCAAACCCTAATTGAGATCGCTAGTTATGACTCTGCTTTTGCCAATCGAGCTCATGAGTTAACATCGATTCATAAACCTATAAAGTTAAATTGTAGAAAAAAAATTAAGTTCGACCTCCATGTGTTTGTGCTTTTTCTATGTGCTGGACTTGAGCCATATGAACGCTAATGGATGCAAGTGATTAGTAAACTTCCTTCCCTCTTCCTGCGCTGGTGCTATCTCACCAGTCCACTCTCATACTCTCTTGGGTCATTTACAAATTTGAAAGTCAATGTTCTCCGTTTGGCCTTTCATCGAAGATTGAAAAGAATAAAAAAAGAGAGAGCACATGCATGAAGTGAACCATGTTTTCCTTAAATTGCTATATACTGGTTCTTCAAGAAAGTCAGACAATTAAAACTACACGGCCAAGCTCACAAAAGGAGTCAAACTTCGAAATTTATGGTTGAGTTCATATGTTAAGTTTCAACCTGTGAGATACCATGAAAGAAATCCTCTCTTGTGCTAACTTCATGGACAAAGTACTGCACGTATGACTTGAGACATATGGCGGATGCATTGGCTTATTCTCTTAAGGCTGCGTGATCTGTGTGGCGCGCAAAAGGCTATTGGGGACTGGAAATTCTGGGTCTAATTGGGTTATGCAATTCTTGGAAGGCCATTTCCTTGAGAAAAGAATCCTGAAGTTGGCTTGGAATGGGGCCATTCACTGCATTTGGAAGGAAAGGAACTCTGTGTTGCATGCTGGTCCTTTCTCTAAGCTCATCGAGAAGCATTCTTCTTTCAATGAGAGTTCGAATAGCTGCTTATCATTCAACACCAGAGGAAGTATGATATATGTTGCGATAGGGCGAGCGATCAAACAATAATATAGACAGAAAAAGAAAAATAAATCGGACATCAGATTTACGTGGTTTAGTCGTAAAGACCTACGTCCACGGGGAGAGAAGCAGCGAATTTTACTATAGATCAAGCGATACAAGGAAATTACATACTCAAGTTACTCAAACACTCTCTCGGTGTTTCCCAAGCCCCAATTACACCTAATAACGCATGCAGTGTTTAGCCCCCGAAATTCCTCACGAAATAATCTCTCAATCTCACGAAGGAATTACACGCAAATTTTACCACAAGATTTAATCAGCTACAAACACTAATCTTTATTGGATGTAATTCACGAATAAAAACGACAAAGAAAATCCCTCCCAAGCACTCGATAACTAGACGGCGCTTCAAGACCAACGGCGGAACACCAAGCACTCATGCGGCGCTTCAAGACAATTTGTGATCCACCTCTACCACCCATGGCCACAAGTCTATATATAAGTAAAACTCTTATTATTATGCCAACTTCTAATAGGATTCTGTTTCCTATCTAAAACAATTTTATCCAAAACATATCTCTATATATTTTAAACAAAATCCAAATCTAAGTCAAAGTTGAACTTTCCTATTTCAGCGGCCGAATTCTCTAATGCAGATTCAAACTTTGGGAAGTTGATCTTCGAATCTTCTTTACTTAATTTCGAACGTCCGCAATATATCCAATTCAGAATATTCTGAATTTCACATTGGACTCAAACTCGAGACATATTTTAACAATATGGGCTAAGTTCCCGTTGTGCTTTATCATTCAACAACATTTAGTGATGTGGTGTGGAATAAAACTAGGAGGTTGAAATGTTTCACCAAATTCTGCGTGCAAAGCATTTGTGGCAAGGTCAGATTGCGTATCTTAGTAACGCGTCTGCCTGTGCCCCACGTCAAACTTCGGACGCATCGCTTGGTAGACAACTGGTAGTTTTCACTGAGCATATTATTTCTCTTGGAGTTCATATGCAGGACATAAGTAGCCTGGTAAAGCTCAGATATTAAAGGTGGAACACTTCAGAAGAAAGGAGCAGCATTCTCATTGAAACAAAGGTATTCCAGGATCCAACGCCACTGTGAATCAAGAAAATCAGACACATCACCGTAACAACATTACCCTACAAAACGAAAAAAAAAAGGATTTCAAGGATATAAATGAAACAAGGATACAGATGAACATCACAAACTGGCACTAACCATTCACAATAAGCTTTGCTCTAGCATGGCCTTCATTGATTGGGAGCTGCTCTCCATTGCCATCAAGAGCCAAACAAAAGTCACGAGCACCGCCTTTACTAGGTATCTGGGCTTGTGCCTCTGCTCTGCAATGACTTGCTGCATAGCACGTCAACTCCACCCACCCTCTACTCATGATTACTAGCTTTAGATTACTCAACTCTTTGGCCGAGATGCATCCATCGAACAAGGCTGATTTGCTTTGATCTGCCTTCACGTGGATTGGCTCTGCACCCTTGGCACTCGTGTCCACGTCCATGATTTTGTGGCAGGCATCCTTCAGTTTCTTTACTGCCTCTGTTCCCTCCTCTTGAAGAACTTCTTTGCCTCAGCGCCCGTGTCCCGGAATCTTATCTGGCCGAGGCCGGCCACGTTGGACATCATTGTAGGTTGCTTGATTAGAAGATACAACATTTATTAAAGTAAATGTCTCGTTAGGCCTGGAGCAGCACAAAGTAAGAGTAATCCTTGCACAAAATACTCTGGAAATAATAGTTTGAAAACCCACTCAGTAATTAGAATACTACCGGTCCACCATGCATAGAATAAATTATTTACCTTTCTTGACAAGTTAAGAATTTTCTATTAACAAACTCGAGCTTGTTACTCAGTGTCGAGTTTTTCTGAACTATCTAACAAGAAAAATATCGAATGACTTCACGGTGATTATTATCCTATATAAATGTGTAATGCGAGTTTAGTGACGTGTACTTTTAATTCATGGTGATAAGTGCAATTTTTTCTTCATGACATGACGATATTCACTTACCCTCTTGCATTTGGGAGCTTCTCCATAAATATCATGATGGAAACATTGTAGGGAGAAGAACTGCAGTTCTTACATATAGGATTCCGGTAACAGTAGAGACTATCGCGTCTTCAGTACATGATTTTCTCGAGAGATGCCTCATTGATAATACATTCTCTCTTAAGATCTAAGTAATGTTTTAGCCTTTTTGCCTAGTATTTTGTGAACAAAATCAGCTATAATCTCAAATGAAACCTGAGTTCGGTTCAGAAGTGTAATTAAGAGCCTCAATACGTAACGAACTAAAATTGGCGAGTTCCGGCAGAGAAGTATGACACTACTGCCATTGCAAAGTTCTCAATCTACTTGGGCTAGGAATCAGTAGAAATATGGAAGTGTCCATTCAAAACGAGGAACCCGAAACCAGACATGATAGAGCGGTGCAGGCTTCATAGACTCCTTATGGAAAATTTAAGTCACAGTTGACATCAAGGTATCTGATTCCATGCTGCATCACATCCCTCAAGGAAACATATGCATCAAGGTATCTGATTCCAGAATGCAAAGTCATCTCTAATTACATTCCACAACTTAACGAATTTTGGCCAGTGCCGGGTCATTGTCATCTTTTAATTATGACCTCCATGCTGCAGTAGTGGAGGGGAACCATATTTCAGCATAGGATTCCTTCTGGCAATTATTGATAGAAAAAGAGAATAAGCTAATAAAAAAAAACTTTTAATAACAAAATCAACAACAGCACTCTCATGGGAGTCAGCTTGTTGCTCTATATCAATGACCTAACCCTGCGTCTTTACATTTGCCAAATAAATAGCTTGCTGGTGTATATGTAACTAGATGTGATGTAATTCTGACATTGTCTGCTTAATAGCTTCTTTTCATATCTAACTGTGGAACTAATAATTGAATGACTATTGTGCATTTACAGGTCCATCCTACTCATGAAAAGTATTTGAATAAAATGATTGACATGTATGATGAGATGGCTGTGGTGGTTGGGAGAGATATAGCCACCGGAAGCTTTGCAAAACAGTTTGGGGACATCAATGCAACGGAAGTTGACCCCTCACCTGTCGACTTAGGCGATGACTTCGATGAGTTGATGAAGGGCTCAAAGACATCTTCCTCTACTGTGCATTCAGAAAAGAGGTCTCACAAAAGGCGAAAATGTTCCAACAATGATGACAAGTATGTTTCACTTTCAACACAACTTGGAGAGATGGCCTCGGCAATCAAGTCATTGGCTCAAAGGGATGTCGATCACTCTCAAGTCTATTACTCTCAACTCTACAATGAGGTGATGAAAGTGGATGGATACGATGAAATTACCCTTGGATCAGTTTTTGACCATCTAATTGAAAATGAAAAAATTGGAAAAGCATTCATGGTGAAGAGTGCGACTCTTCGCAAAGTATGGGTCGATAAATTTCTAAGTAAAGGAGATCATCACTAGTGATATATTGTATTGAGCTTTACTGCCAAAAGACTCATGTTCTTTCTTTCTTTGTTGTTATTGTCAATGCTTCATGAGCTACTTGTGTCCGAACGGAATTTGTCGAGTGTTTGCTTTGTGATGTGTCTGGAGAGGCGTTGACAATTTGTTCGGTTCTTGTTTTGAAGTGTTAGGTCAGATTCAGATGTTGTAACTTGTTTGGGCAACAAGTTTGAAATTTGATAATTTGAGATTGGAGCTTCAAATGTTAGGACAGGAGGGTAGTCAAAATTATGCCTTTAAACCGCGGGAGTTGTTCGTAGTTACTCGGATTTTAGATGATGGGTAGAACTGTTTCTTGATTGAAGGAAACTGTAGTGGAGGGCGGGCTATGCGGCGTTGTTGACATGTTGTATTGGGATATGGATGTAGAATTTTTCAGTAGCAAGATATTATCTTGGACTTGTGAGATTGTATCCAGGAAGGACTTCGAGCTTCTGTGGCCTTAAAATACTGGTCTTTGCACTGTGCAAGAATTGAGCGGCTCTAGATATTGGTTGACTGAATGCTGCAGAAGCAAGAGTCAATTTGCAAGTGTTTATTTGCCAAAAACTCTATTTTAAATGACAATAGATGCGAAACATGAATCCAAGTTTAGTTGTTTGGTTTTCAGAATAATTTTGCCAAGTGGGTTCATTCTGAGTTGAACACCAATGGCCTGAGGCAAACTATTCCCAAGCAAAAGGGTTAGAAGATACTTTTCTTACCGAACACCGGAAAACATTTTCCGAAACATTTTCATTTTCCCGAACAAAAATGTTTTTCAAACATTTTTAGGTTTTAGTCGAACACCGGAAAATATTGTCATTTTCGGAAAATGACTTCCGGAAAATATTTTCCGGAATTGGCCCATTTTCCGCGAAACGAACGGACCCGCCTCCGTTTGTTTCGCGGAAAATAATTTCGTGGAAAATGTTTTCTAGATTTTCCGGCGTTCGTTTCACGGAAAATGAATTCCTTGGGGAAAATGTTTTCCATGAAAGGAAAAAAAGTCTTCTAAATTAAGGGAAAATTTTTTCCACTTTTCATAATATTTTCCTCACTTGATCTCTTTTATTTCACACCTCTACAAATCCTCATTTTCTCATCCCCTTTCTTTTTCTTCTTTTCTTTTTTTTTTGTTCGAATTATTTTTTAATTTTCTTTTTCTTTTTAATTCGAATTATTTTTAATTTCCTTTTTCTTTTCTATTTCTTTTTTTTTTCTTTGTTTCCCATCTTCTTCTTTCTTGGCTAGTCGTCGGCCATTGTCAGGCGAACCTTGAGCTCGTTGATCTCAAGCTCACGCTCTACACTCTTGCTTATCATTTTCTTTATTTATTCTACCATACAATTGTACATTACTCAAGCAAATAGCTCTACATGCTTTGCTTCTTTTTTCTTTTGTTTATTAGAACACAAAAGACACAGGGGGAGAACAGGTCACTCAATTTGAAGATTCTCATGAGGGCTGTATATGCTTTGCTTCTTTTCTCTTTTGCTTCTTTTTAAAATCCATACGAACATTTTTTAGAGTAGATGAGTGTTTGGTAACAATGAGGGAACAAAGATATGAAGTAAGTTTGTTTGGATTCAAAGGCAAGTTCATATTTGATGAATTTATAGGTCGGTAAGTGATGCATTCCTAAGTGGTGAAGTCTTAACAAATATTTTCCTTATCGAATACTGGAAAATATTTTCCGAAACATTTTCAGGTTTTAACCAAACACTAAAAATAGTCATTTTCCTGGAAAATGACTTCTAGGAAAATATTTTCTGGAAATAGCCAATTTTCTGCGAAACGAACGGACCCTAAGTTCTTTTTAATCTGTCAGGACAAAACAATAGCGCTTCATGGTTGTCCTGCGGTGAACTCAAAATTCTTCCAACAAGTTCATTGCGAGAATTAGTGAAGTTTGTTAGCTTTAAACATATGCCAATGTCAAAATTCTAAGGCTTTTACTTGGATGCACCCCTTGCATTGGTTAACCACATAGTTTTCAACATGATGTGTATGAAGAATTCCACGGTACCAAGGAAATCTTTTGTTATGATAGTTGTTCACCAGAGTACTAATTGCAAAAAGAAGTTTGATTTTGGAAAAGTTCACATCTGCAATTATTTACAGTTGTACCGTCGCGCTTGGACATAAAAACGTGAGTTGGAGTTGGTTACAATAATTGTTTCTTAAAGTCCTATTGCTGGCCACACATGCACAATTTGTATTTTTTATTTTATTATTAGAAGATTTTGTGGAACTATTACCAACTGTTCTAAAAACTTAAGCTGTTAGATGAAGGCACTCACGCTTCCTCTTGTTTTTTCCCTAGTATTAGGCGTGGACAAATTTAATTGGAAAGGCAAATGGGGCCTAAAAAAATTTGAACTCAATACCTCCAACTCTGATATTATATCAGATTTTATGAAACTACTGTTAACTATTTTAAAAACTTAAGTTATTAAATAAAGGCATTTACGCTTACTCTAGTCTTGTTGCCTAATATTAGGCATGGACATATTGAATTGGAGAGGTAAATGAGGCCTAGAAAAATTTGAACTTAAGACCTCCAACTCTAATACCATATGAGATTTTGTGAGATTACTGCTAACTATTCTAAAAATTTAAACTGTGAGATGAAGGCGTGATTTAATATTTAATTATTCTAACAATCACGATGATTATTAAAAAATAAAAAAGAAGCAAAGAAAGGAACACATTTTTCTCGATTGTTTCCCCGACTTTCCTCTTTAATTATAAAGGTCATGTCTAGAGACTGCCCATAGTTACCAGCTATGTAGCACCAATACGGACACGCAACACGACACGACACGATACGCCAACACGTTATTTCTCAGAAAATAGAGAATTCCAACACGTTTCGACACGTTATATATTAAATATATTTTTATATATAAATGCGAAAATAAATAAATAATAATAAAAAGAGCATAGAATTAATTTATACTAAACATATTAATCCAATATTTGTTAATATCATTTATTGTTTTAATTTGATAGATATTAAATGAGAAATTCAAAAATTGCAAACACAAAAGAGTAAATTTAAAGGAGCATATCCTTTTTTTTTTTTCACTTGTCGGAAATTAATGAGATTTTTTATAGTTCTAAACCGAGTTCGGAGTTCATGATATAGATTGGCTTGGAGCTCCTTTGCAAAAAAAGGTTCAAGAAAAATGAAAATCCAAGACAAGAACTCTCAAAGTACGACCAAAAGAAAATGAAATAACTAAATTTGCAATGGAAAATGTAACGAAAAGAGATAACTCGTAAGCGACGCCTACGAGAGGCAGAAAAAAGCAAAAAAAAAAATCACAACTTTAAGTCTGCGGGGGCAGCGGAGCGACGCCGGCGAGAAGAGGGGCGTTCCATCATCATTCACGGGAATGTCAAAACTTATAAGTGAGAAACTTGAGAATGAAAATTTTATTCTTTCCCTTTTATTTTTGTTATTTTCATTATTTTTTCATATATTTATATTTTGACCCTTCAAATATTGAAATTTTTTAAAATTGACCCTGTGCGTGTCGGACTCGCGTGTCGGAATTTTGAACTCGCGTGTCGAGAAGAGTTGACCACGTGTCGGATTTCACGACACTTGTTGACCACGTGTCGGAGTATGTCGGACATGTGTCGAAATGTCGGACACGACACGAAAACTTCCGGAAAGTGTTGGTTCTTCTTAGTTGACAATTGTTTCTCAAATCCTTTTCCAGAAGTACAGCTACTAACTCATACGTATGTAACATGCAGTTGGGGTCAATGTGACATGATCTATTTACTATTTTCTACAACCCAACAATATAAATTGCTTCTACAGCACGTCGTGAAAAACACTTTTTAGTAAAATATTTCGACATATGGGGATCGATGGGACTTGATTTTGGCCAACGACACCCCAAGAGAAAATTCAAAATTGAGCAGGGGAGGGGCTAGCTGGTGCAGTCAGTGCACAAACGAAGACTCCGGAAAATGTGAATTTACAAATTCGCCCCCTGAAGAATAAAGCGGTCGATGTGGCTTCCTTTTCAGAGAGCTTTTAGTCAAAGCAGTTGCGGTGGACTGAAAAGTGTCAGAGGACAATCCTTCGATTTATTTGGTTATCAGTACTGCTGCCGTGTGCTAACAATTCTCATTCAGGTTTGAACTCTTAAATGCAATATAAGCTTCCCCTGCATAAGAGGGAGGTACCCAATGCAGTAATTACTCAAAACTTTTGTCAATGTACGCATGCTACACTAATGATACTCTTAAGTTACCAAAGACACTTTACAACCGTCACTCATTCGTGGCTTTTTTTTTTTGATCGGTCCTACGCTACTCTTATTCTAACTCTCACTTTCAGACTTTTGTCCCCGCCTCCTCAGACGCGGAAGCGTGAAACCCACTCCCGAAATTAATTCGTCCCCACCTGTGGGGGGGATTCGAACCCCACCTCCACCTTCCATGGTTATTCGTGGTTTATTTCACCTCTAATTGCAAAAGTAAATCTCAGTGCCGAAACATATTCACCAAGCATATCCTCAAAGCTCAAATTGTTCATTAAATTCCTTGCATGGGGTCACAAGAGAATTATTGTTCAGCAACAAACCCAGGGAATAATATTCATAGCTCTGAGGGAAAATATCTTACATCCAAAGTACCAAAAGTAAAGCTGCAACTCAACTATTGCCAAGCAACGCTCATTTAAACTAAGAACAAACAGAAACAAACAGAACAAATTAGCCTTTGGTGGATCCAGCAGAGTACAGAAAACTGAAGCCTGAAACAATGGGGATGATCTTCATCACTCCATGCCCATCTGGTGGTCCTTTAGGGCCTACAACTTCGAGCTGTCAAGAAATGAGACATGTGATCGTGATGTTTCTACTTTGGCAAAGGACAAGTTAAACTGGTTTGGTATAGATAGTTTCTAATACCAAATGCAACAAAAAGTTCAATATTTGGGAGATGACAAACTACACAGGTAAAGTTGTAGATGTCATATATGATTATAATCCAATAGAGTTTCAGTGTTTAGAGGTTGCAAGCTACTGGAATTGTCAGAATTGAACAAACTTTCGATGTCTAAAAAGGTGAAAGCTATGAGCATTTTCTGTGTCTTGTATGCAGAAAAGATTCTGAATTTCTATGGATCAAGATCACCGGGTTTCCTACTGAAATCGTATGAAGAAGAGAAATAACGTACTCTCTTTTTCCTTGTGGCTTGTTCTACTCCATAAGAAAACTAATACGTGGTAAAATAACCCCATTCTCATATCCAAAGAAAAGTACAATCAGATATTATAGAAATTGAGGGCCACAAATATGTACAACTTTTTCGACAAGTAACATGGAGAGCGACATGCTGAATCATTGAATAGATGGTCCGTTCGTTTCGCGGAAAATATCACGTTTTCGGAAAACATTTTCCTGAAGTCATTTTTCGGAAAATGACTATATTTTTCTGTTTACCAAAACCTAAAATTTGAGTGGAAAATATTTTCCACCGTTCATTAAATCTTTTAATTGTTTGGGAAAAATTATCAAAAATTGAATTTTAATATTTTTAATTGACCAAAAAATTAATTTTATTTTTTTACATTTTTTTAAAAATGAATTTTTAATTATTTATATTTTTAAAAAATTGAAATTTTTATTATTTATTATTTTTTATTTTTTTCTTTTTTTCTTTTCCTTCCTCCTTCCTCCTTCCTCCTTCTCCTCCTCCTTCTTCCTCCATTCCTTCCTCCTCCTTCTTCCTCCTCCTTCGCGCCGCTCGCCTCCTTCCCGCTTGACGATGGCCGGCTGCCCGGCGGCCGATCAAGACCCGGTGGCTAGATCCGGCGAGCTCGAGGCTCAGCCGATCTCGCCTGAGCTCGCCGCAAGCTTTGCTAGGCTCGTGAGCCGCGAGCTCGCTGGATTTGGCGGCGGAGCTCGGGCTCGCCCGGATCGGGAGCCCAAGCTCCGCCGCTAGATCCGGCAGCTCGCAGCCGCGCCGTGTGCTCGCGAAAGCTTCGGCGAGCTCGGCGAGGCCCGAGCCCAGCCCAGCGATTAGATCCGCGAGCCGCGAGCTCCGCCTCGCCCAATTTGGCGAGGCCCGATCTCGCCGCCGATCGAGCTAGGCGGAGCCTCGCCGGCCTGGGGCAAGGCCAGCGAGGTCGTCGGCCGTTGGCTTGCGGCTAGTCGCCAGCCGCGGCTGGTCGCCGGACGCCGCCGTGGCCGATCGCCGGCCACCGCCAAAGAAGTAGATGAAAAGGAAAGAAAGAAAAGAAAAAAAAAAAGAAAAAAGAAAGCATAAAAATAAAACGAAAATGTATTGATAAAAAAAAGTAAGAGGGAAGAAGTCATGGAAAACGTTTTCCACTTTTCAAAATGGAAAACGTTTTCCTTACTTTAAAGGTTGTTTTTTTCGATGATGGAAAACATTTTCCTCGACTAGTTCATTTTCCGTGAAACGAACACCGGAAAATTCGGAAAACATTTTCCCGGAAGTCATTTTCCGCAAAACGAACGGACCCTAATTGTTGCCTTCTCCATTCCTAAGGAAAAGCCCCTCTCAAGAACCTTAGCTAGGTATCAAATGGCTTATTTTCCCATGCGTGCATGATCAGGTTTCAGTTTTAAAAATACAAGAAAGCGAAGAAAGGAGATATTATCTTCAAGTGATCCAGCACACTGGGGTATAATTCAAGTTATGTGAATGCGAATTGCAGCTGTTTCCATTTTAGTTTTCTCATCTTGTTTATTGTCGGAACGAGCTCGACTAGTTTGAGTAAGGAAGATGCACTTGACTTAATTAGATGGCAATCTGCATTTTGGAGATCACATTTTACTTCCACTCAATAGCAACTCCTTTATGCCACCTTCAGATAACTAATTAAGGTTACTGGACCTTCTATTGTTTGGACAATTTTCTCTCCGCCTTTCATTCCCTTGGTCTCCCTGCTCTCATTTACACTTTTTTTTTCTATATACTCTCTCTATTTGTAACAGAATAGACCTGTAAATCCGAACATGAGACATCCATTAACCGTGTTGCATCTGAATCCAAAAGAATTTCTCGCCAGTATTTAGAAAATTAATGCAGATGATGAACAATAAATGATTACATGTTTAATGGTCTTGGAAAATCCTCTTGTAAAACAGGAAACACAAGCGATAAAAATGAGTTGTTACTTACACTAGGAATGAGTCAATATTCAGTGGATGGGGATGGCCATCTTATGTTTGGGAATTCTTCAACAACCTTGAAACCTCCCCGACAACTAGTTTCACAAGTTCCGATTCATGCCTTCCAATCGCCAAACAAAATTGAAGTGAGCTCTGAGTAGTATAAGAAGTTTCCAATAATAGGACCAAATTAAGATTTTTATGTGAATGATGAAAGTAAGTACCCATTGGCGATTTTCTCCGATTCCCATCCTTTAAAGGACGCAATCTCCTTGAAGGCATGCTTCCAACCCTCACACTCATTGGGGTAATTCTCCTTATGTTTACGAAAGTCCACTTCAAAACAAGGAGATATATGTTTCACGTCCCATGGATTCACTTTGTAGAAGATGGGCAGTATCTTTTGCCCCTTTGTTTTATTGCATTTAACCATGTGTTCTAGCTCACGGAGGCACCAGCGGGAGGAGGTAAAATTTCGAGAGATAATTGGAATGGATATCTTGCTGTGTTCGATGGTATTTATAAGCTCCTCTAGAATGACTTTACCCACGAGGGACGTATCATCGTCATAAAACACCCTGATTTTTGCAGCCACAAGTTTGATGTGTAGGTATGAAGCAAAGCTATCTCGAGTATCACAGCTACGAAAGGCCAAGAACACTTGGCTATGCAGTCTCCTTTTCTCCAAATGGTGATGATACCCTGTTATCCAGTAAGACACACCAAGGGAGATGATGAGATGCAGCCCCTACGAATCATATGAAAATCTTAAAAGACCGAGTGACTTTTAAAGCCACAAGATCGGTAGTCACAAACCATGCCAACCTTATGACTTTATGTGGAATTAAGGGAAGCCAAAGCTCTCACATGATGAACACAGAATACTTACATGATCTTATGTGGTGATTAGACATCAATATAGGAAACAGGGGGAGCCTTTCGATCCCCGTTGTCTTCAATTCACTCAAAACCCTTCCGACCACACTTTTCACCAGCTCTGCTTCATTCCTGTCCACCACATATTTGTGTGTAAATCAAAGTTAGTCTTATAGCCTTCCTTCCCCTAACTCTGCAATTCCGCATCATCCAGTCCGATCTAAGAGCATAGGGGTTCGATTCGTAGATTCGTAAATGCATACACATACATACATACATACATACATACATACCCATTAGCAGTGATCTGTGATATCCATCCTTTAACCCCCGTTACCATAGTCAGTGCTTTCTGCCATCCTGCCACTTCATCTGGCCAGACCCTCATGTGTTTCGATAGAGCCTCTTCAAAATTACCTGATCCACTTCTTATATCATAGAGTTCCACCTTATAGAATACAGGGAAGACCGATATGCCATGCTCTTTGTGGCAATCCATAATCTCGACGAGCTCACGAAGGCACCATTTACTTTGTGCATACTGTTCAGAAATAATGGGGATCACAATCCTACAACTTCTGATGGCCCGGAGGAGCTCAGGGCCTGTCTCTTCGCCGACCGGGAGCGCGTCGTTCTCCTTGAACACATGAACCCCAGCAGCTACCAAGCTGGTATAGAGGAAATCGACGAAGCAGGTGCGAGTGTCTGGGCCTCTGAAATTCAAGAACACATCGTAGTTCCAAGGAGCGCGTGTCTTTTCCTTTGCAGGGCTTTGTAGGCGCACACGGACAGAAGAACTAATGGTGGAACAGTTGCTAAGCCATACAATACTCTTCTCTTATTCATTTTCTTCTTCCTTTCCGGATCTCAGTATGCCTTAATTGCATAAATCAATAAAATCAATAAGACTTGATGACTTTTCTTGCTCGGGACCATGGGAAGTATTGCAAAAAGTGAACGATCTAACAATAAAATAGACTAAATAAAGAAAATAAATTGAATTCTAGATTTATATGGTTCGATCATAGTGATTTATATCTATGGAGAGAACAGCGATGAATTTCACTATAAATCAATCAATATAGCGAAATTACATACTCAAGTCATATAAACACTTTTAATGTTTTCCAACCTCTAATTATACCCAATAACTCACGTAGTATTTAGCCTCAATAATTCATCACTAAATAATCTCTCAATTTCACGAAAGAATTATATATAAATTCTTATCACAAGTATTTAATATGACTTCTAGACTAAAATTTCTTGGTCTAATCGCACGAAGCCAATGGAGAAGTCCACGGGTAAGCACTTGTGAAACGGCGCTTCAAGACCTCTTATACAGATTCGTTGCTTTAAAGTTTCATCAACTGCACGAAGACCCACGCTGCCCGCGCATCAACCGGCGCAACCAAAATTCCCACAACCTTAGATTTATATATAAAATACTTCAAGGGATGATCGGAGGGCGAATTCTACACGGAAGTGAAGTCCGTGTGAGATACGGTCAGCCCAAGTCCAAATTGGACTAATCCTCTTTCAAATTTTGTTGACCGACTTTATTTTTAACAATCTGACGCCAACCAGAAGACTAATTTGTGTGCCTCTCCTTCGATTTCAATTTAATTTATTTTCGAAATTCAGATTTTCGCCTCAAATTCAAGACATATTTTAACGGAAAGTTTGTTGGGTCTACATTTTCCCCCTCAATGAACAGTAGTACCTAATGTGTACACTGCGTCCATGTGCCGATCACATGTTAGATTCTCTAGAGGTTCTAAATGCTCTATGTTTTCATTAGTCTCCTTTCAAATCCTTCTCAATCCCTTCTAACTTTGTCTACACATTTTGCTCATATCTCCTCACTAAAGCATATGAAAATCTTCAATTTGACATGATGAATCCACCTTGAACAACATTCTCATCTTATCCCCGATTAGGTAATACCGATTTTTCTTGGATATGTTCCTTTCCATTTTTTGTTTTGTATGTAATTATTAATGAAATAAAGCATTCTCATGTCCATCCTCTACGCTCATTTTGTGTGCATGTCACAATATATTTTCCTCGTAATTTGTGCCATAAGACTTCATTGGCCTTATTGTCATCCTATAAAATTTTTCCTTCGACAAATTAAATGGCATTCCATAGTTGCCCAAAGCCCCAAAGCCCCAATGACACTTCTCCACTTCACCCATTCAAACTGTACTCCATGGGTGAGATCTCCATCGCTTTCCCTTATATACATATGTATATAAAAGGTTGTTCGAGAGCCATCCCTCCAATAAACAATAAATCTCCGAAAGTGGAGCTGCAGCTGCAAAACTGTGCATGTTTGGGCTAAAGTTCCAACATTTGGTGGCAGCAATTGGTCTCAAACAAGCTATTTCGATAACTGTACATGTTTGTTCACTACGAGTCATGTGTTTCAAGATCGACTCATTCCTGATGATAAATTCGCTAGGGACAAGACATCACGCTCCACTTTCTTCGAACACGAGTCAGGACCAATTTAGTTAGTGCCCAGCGGATTTCGGATAATCCAAAATCAGTTTTCCTTCGTTCGGGTTTGATCGGGTCAGAATCGAATATTTCAACATGTCTATCATCTTTGATACATTTTCAGCCTTTAACTTGATAGGTCAAGTCTATTCTTTTCGTACTGTTCTAATGGAATGTGCATACTAATACATACGAACCATGAGTATATATTCAAGATAACAACCACATCAAAAGCAAATGCACAGAGTGTTGAAAATAGTTTGTAATCATAAAAGAGGTGTCTCTTAATTAAGAGAAGAAGTGCCTTTTTGTTAAGGAAAGACGTAACTCTCGATGATAAAAAAGATGACTATTGGCCCTAAAAAGAGGTTATTGATGATTATAAAAGGAAGTTATTTGTGACATGAAGAGTGGTAATGGTTGGGGATAAGATATTTATTCTCAAGAGATACATTGATTGATTGTCTATAAATAGAGACTAAATCACACAATATTCATTATAACCACAACTGTTCATAACTTCTTATTATTTAGAACTCTCTATTCTTCTTTTTCCATACACACCACTTTAACAACACATTCAATGTGAAATTCCAAGAGAGAAATTGAGTAACTGTTAAACTCGTTTCTCCATGGTTTTGGTGTATATCTTGGAAGTATATTTGTTTTAAATCCAACAGCAACAATAATGGGGGCAAATAATACTTTAAGGATAGTAATCGTCATCATGCATCAAAGTATCAAAGATCTAATACTACTTCTCTAACTTCATGAATAATCAAATTTTCCCGACATGAGGAACCTGGTAGTATGGCAGTTTGGATAGGTATTTCGAACTCTCAAATTCCCCATCCATTGTTCCAACGCAACAAGATCAGCCAAGATGTAATACTTCGCTATGGAGCAATGATACACTCAAGAAACACAGTATCGATTCGGAACACAATTAACACCGAAAGAAAGAAACGAGAGAAGGAAAATTCATCCAGCCAAATGAACAAACCATCTTGCAACCAGATAATGGAAGGAAGAGAAACGAGAACCTGAAAGCTTTATGAAGCTGAGACCGCGAAAGGCAAGACAAAGCAACTCTCACGGATCTCTCTGAAAGCTCTCTCTGGGCTTAGTCAACCTCGCGCATGTTCTTCATCTAACGCTTCCACTATCATATACTCCCACCAGAGTCAGTGGACAACAGTCTGCTGGGTCGTCTTCTTTGTATTTGCTTTTTTCGGATATACAAAAGAAGGTCTTTGTTTTATCCTTCTGCATTCCCCATATAGCACGGCCAACCAACCTATTCTTTTCCCGGTAGTATTAGTGAAAATCTCAAGCTAGAAACCCAACCACAGTTAACCCAAACTAAACCCTAAACTGATACTTATCCCAAAACGAAATTAATTTTTATATCAGAAAAAGTGTCAAACCGATATCTCCGTGCCATATTTGCCCCAATCTAATTTTCACGTCATCGAAAAATTTTAAAGTTTGGGGTAAATTTTGAAAAGAACATGTTTTTGTGCCAATGTTTATGGTGAGTCATAGAAATTTACCCATGCTTCGAGTAGAATACAATCCATTTACAATGATTAAGTTGCAATTATTTAATTTCTTAGTAACTTGAAAAAATAAGTTTAGTGTTTTTCAAAGGTTTTTTGTCCATTTGAAATGCCTTCTATAATTACTATCACAATTACTTTACTAAAATTAAAAGTAAACTGAATCGACATTTCTTCGAACTATGATAAAAAAAAAAAGAAAAATGTATCTTTTCTATATAAGCATATTGTTTTCGTAATTTCATTAAGATAATTGGTAAATCGATGATTCTTTAATTTTTTTATCTATATTTGCTATTCTTTAATGCAATTGCGAAATAATTTTTTCAAATAACATAGGAAATTTTTTCGATACCATAATTTTCTTTTCACGCATGAAGTTCAATGTGTTATTTTATCGACAAGTTCAACGTGTTAATATAAACTCATCAAGTGAATAAATTATTAATAAAGTAATACTTTTTAAACTTGTTTTTCCTACTTCAAGGCTTTTTAATAAAAGCTAATTATAACAACTCTAAATGGTCACTAATCATCTCGATTTTTTTTTTGTTGGGGGGGGTGTGGTGGTAGGTGTGGGGAGGGGGCTGTTTCTATCGAGTCGTTGTCTTATTTTATTTGGGATGTCATGTCATTTCCATATTAGAATCGATAATTTTGTTTGCGTTTCCCTCCACTGTTCTTATTTTAAGTTTGAGTTGAGATTACACTACAGCAAACGCCCCCACCTAATTGATGCCATAAAAATGACATAGTGGCTTCTATTAGTAAGTCAAACATGACTTGTAGAGGTAACAAACCAGCTTCCGACAATGTAAGCCCTATTTAGGGACCGTTTTTCTGAGGCTATTCATCAATAGCTTGTTCTTTAGAAACAAGTTCTCTAGGTTTTAAAGTTTTCTTTCTTTGGATTACCATACAGCCTCAGTTGCTCAATTCAATGAATCTTCATTACAGAACAGTATATGAAGTTTCCTGAATCAAGGCGTTATGTCAACAAATTGAAAATAAAATCACAATCGGCGCGATCTTACTTCACTAAGGCCGTGATATGGCGTCGGACCATGCAAAACAAAATGCCAGTTTTTGATCAACTAGGGTGGCAAGACTATCGCCACGCAAGAGTGAAGGAAAATACAGGCCCGATAGCCAGTGGGCTTCGGGTCATTTAATGTTCAAGCTGATAGACTCCCAGGGCTTAGTACTAGCATGAAGTGACATGAAAGAAAATAGCATATGCACACCTTTTGGAATTACTTTATGCCTTGACCTAGACTACAATGAATGACTTGCTTTCGATGTTGACATCAACGTATATGGCACGTTCTGTCTTTTTAGTAGGCTCTTTGAAAGACACGGACAAAAGCAAAAGTTCACGGACTTGGCCTTAAAGCAGGTAAGGAATCGATGAGTATCGTCCTCCGACGGACAACTTCAATAATTCAATAATAAACCAACTTTAGTAATTCAATAGTTGTCAAAACAACTTTATTAAAGCAACGACCTCGTGACTTTCAAAAGCATATTCCTACACTCATTGCGAGGTGCTCCTTGGTCTTGGTCTTTGTCAAAATAGAGCCCTAGTTGCCACTGTCTATGAGACTAGGTCTATCGTAATCTTATAGATCCTGAGAAAAGTCTATTGAAACTTTTTGTACATTTTTATTTTTTTGGGCCCGTAAAATCATATAGTGAGATAGAAGAGCACAAGCATGCATACATACATACATACATACATACATACATATAATAAAAATGGATTTAAATGTGTGTGAAGAGAAAAATATTATCTAAAGACACGAATTGATTCGGTAAAGATATTTGTATACTCATATATTTATTATATTAGATAATATTCTCTTGGTTGACAAAATTCCAGTTTTGTGCCATTCTATTATAATGTAGCATGTAGTTGCCGTAATACATCTTAAAAGAATATTGACTTTTTTTTGGTTTATTCTTCTTCACTTAAAGAACACGTTTTCGTCCCCAGTGCTTATCATGAGCAATAGAAATTTCCTCAGGCTTCAAGCAAAAAGACAATTCATTTACTATAATTAAGTTACAACTATTTAATTTTTGAAAACTAAAAAAAATCGGCATTTTTGAAAGATAGTTTTTCTTTTCATTTGAAATACCATCTATAGTTTCTATCACAATCATTTTTTCTAAAATCAAAATTAAACCAATTCATCATTTCTTTACTATGACAAATGAAGTTTCCATTTTAAGCTTCTCATTTTCTTAGTTCCATAAAAGATAAGTGGTAAATTAATGATTCCTCAATATATTTTATCTATATGCTTTCCTTTAATGTAATTGCAAAGTACTTACTTCATAAAGCATATTAAAATTTTCTTTTATATTTTTAAATGTAAAGATAACATAATTTTAATGCTTATTTACAAAATAATTTATTATAAATATTTGTTATTTAGATAATATCTACCCCTGACATTTTTAAATAGTCATTGATAACTTAAATATCTGTCAGTGGAAGATTTTTCTCTTGAGTTCTTTTTATTATTTTGGGTAGTTTTCATCTAGCTCCCATTATTCTTTCGAATTTTTTGCCAAACCCCACTGAGGCGCTCCCCCTGGCCCGCCTACCCCCTTCTCCACTCCTTCACAAAAGCAAAATCTTCCAGGCTTTAAATATGAAGACTCTGAAAAGATAGCCACGGTCAATACGGAGTCGGACTTAAAGCAGGCTACAGTTCAATAAGCAGCATCCTCGGACAGCCAATTTTGACAATTCAATAGCCGGACAAACTCTTCTATTGAAGGGATGGCCTTGTGATTTCTAAGGGGTGCGTGACAAACCATAATTTTTGTTTCAGAAACAATTTTTCTATTCCAGATCTGTTTTTGGAATAGAAATCCGTTTGATAAATTTATTCCGTTTTTCTATTTCTGAATAGATTATTATTTTAGAAATAGGTTTGGAATAAAAATCAGAAGTAGAAATTTTTTACTTCTCTATTTCTAGAATAGAAATGAGAAATAAAAATTTTTCTCATTGTTCGTCAACTGGTCCTTCATCCGTTGCCACCGACCACCGTCCGTCGGTCACCGCCCACCTGTCGGCCCCCGCCGCCATGCGCTGCCCGCCGCCCCCCATCGCCGCCGCTGCTCGCCGCCACCACCGCGCCACCGCCGCCGCCGCCACCGTTGCCGCGCCGTCCAAAAGGAAGAAATTTTGTGTCGTTATCAAACGAATTTATATTTTTAGAGTAAAAATTTTATGTCATTATCAAACGGTTATTTTTACTTAAAAACTCTTCTAGAAATAGAAATAGAAAAATTTATTTCTGTTCCAAAAATTATTTTTGAAACAGAATGATTGTCAGCGCGCCCTCAGATACCTTCGGTGATTGTTGGTTGCCGTGTGTGTCTTCAAGGTCGCCATAATTCCACGAGTGCCAAGAAAAGTCTACCGCTTCCGACAAGTTCTGTTTGTTTTCTTCAAGAGCTTGACGAATGACATCTCTGATAGTGTGACAGGCAGAGTAATAATGTCACGTCGTCTCTTCGTGATGAATATTGAGTCATAAGTGTTAGACGCAATTATGCAATCCCTTAATCGCCATAACCAGAACAAGAACATGCATAATTAATAAGAAAGATTAACGCACCTGTCTTGGGATCCATCGTTCTTGAAGCGGAAGCGGAAACACGATGTTCCACAGGCAAGTCCTTCTCCTCTATTGCCCTCCTTATCACTGGCTCAATGAGACGGCCCCCTCACCCCTTAGCGTTAGGTTAACGCCCCTTATGTGAGGATATATGTGTACGATTAGGGTTAGAGGAGAGACTTAGCGCTATTTATAGAGTTTCCAGCTAGGCCCCCTCATTACGGGCCAGGCTCAACTCGGCCCACACTAGCCAGCCCCGTATTAAACTAATTAAGAAACCTTCTATCTCACCTTAGACCAAACCCCGTAAAACGGTAAACGTTAAACGGTAAATTACAATATCAATTAATGTAGTCCACATAAAGAAAAACTCTTACATTCTCCCACTTGGACTATATTAATTGAAATCGTATCAATATGTGCGCACTTTGGTCTAGAGATAATTCTTAATAGTCAATCCTATCCCATAAAGTCTCAAACACCGAATCATGGCGGTAACTCGCATGTATACACACGAGCCTTCCATGGTCACGAGTGTTCTCAACTCTATTGATATGGATCCAATATGGTAGTGTGTCAAATGGATAACATCTCTCATAGAGAGATCTCATTTGTCGGTCACCATTCTTTACCTTAAGCGTCACAAAAACTTGTGCCACTAGAGAATGTCCATTCTCTTACCTTAAGCGTCACAAAAACTTGTGCCACTAGAGAATGCATTTATGGTTCCATGAACCCACATATGTCTTGTCTTTACGGTTAACCATTCTTTATGTATAACAAGACATATGGACAAGGCTAATAACCGGATGCCCCTAGCCTTCACTCAAGGTTTATACAATACCTTGAGACTTTAACAATATATATATTCAACATAATAACAAACCATTCAAAACATTTTATTGAATGCAAAAGTTGACATATATATATCAAAACGTTACTAAATTGTAACAAATACAGATGTAAACTTTATTTAAAGAAAAATAAAATACAGCTCCCACTAAATGACAGCATCCCAAGATGCTTCTAAGCCCATGCGAATGACATGTCGCTCAAAAACGCATGGGCGTAGACCTTTAGTTAGTGGATCTGCAACCATATCATCTGTAGAAATATAATCTATTAAAACGTCACCTTTCTGTACCGTTTCCTTTTGGTCAAAAGATTTGACCACCATAAATTTAGACCCCTTGAGACCTTTGTAGTAAATAAATAATACTACAAATTTGTTATCTCAATACAACCATATAGGTCTATCCATAAAATTTAAAACGGCCAACTCCTTCATGAGGTTCCGGAGCCTAATAGCCCAAGTAACAACCTAAAAGAATGTTACTAACACTGCTTTTATAATAAAAGATGACATAAAACTTTATTTACTGCACTTCCTGCCAACATAAATATCATGTACAAAATGTATGAGAAAAATAAATTTCCTCCCACTGACCTTGCAATATATTGAATTACTTTGTTCTTAATTGAACAAAATAACAATACTATAAAACTTTAATAATATTGTCTGGAAACTTGCTTAAGCCCATGAATTAAGACTTTTCAGTAGTTATATAGATTTTGTATCTATTTGACGTAACTCCATATAAAAAATAAACTATCAATGCCACGTTCACTCTGAAAGAATCTATAAAGAAATAATTATTTCTTCACTAACTATCCACCCCTCTTTCAGAGTAAAAAAATAAATTATTATTCTTTATCTCGGTCATTTTCCTTAAATAAAAAAAAACTTTTTGGAAACAACCTTTTAACCATATACGAGATGTATATGTCATTAGGACTTAAACATAATCTTTGCAGATATGTCCTAATTTCAATATTATACAAAACATAATTTCAAGCAACTAAGGCTTCCATCATATTATAGCAGTGCAGTCCGCAGG
Source organism: Eucalyptus marginata (assembly GCA_014182565.1). Classification (NCBI taxonomy): domain Eukaryota; kingdom Viridiplantae; phylum Streptophyta; class Magnoliopsida; order Myrtales; family Myrtaceae; genus Eucalyptus; species Eucalyptus marginata. The sequence continues at coordinate 11,907,816 of CM024588.1, read as the reverse complement.
CAAACCTCTTTTCAAGTGTTCCAGAATGGAACGCTTCATGGACAGTAAGCAAATTTTATTGCATTCTCAAGCAACAAATCATATGTCCACAACTTAAAATTTGAAGCAGTAAAAACCTCAATAACAGTGGAGTTATTAATTACAGAAAAAATGACTAAAATAACAAGCAATGTATATAATTAGCATCATGTGAGCACCGTGTAACTTGACGTACAAGTACACATCCAGAGAGTTACATGCATAATCATATAATCACCTTTGGGCAGAATACATGACATGCAAATATGTACACTCCCCACATGATAGCGATTATGAGAATATATTCCAATTCTTCGTGAATTCATCACCTTTGGGCAGATGAACCACTAGGATCAGTCACTCCTTCACCACATAATCATGTATCCCTCCATGAACTAATACACAATCACCTCCTTTGGGAGTATGACTACACATTAGACCGGAGACATCCCACCGCATATACGAGACCGAAATTTCTCAAACCCAATCAAGCGTGCCACTTTGGCGGTCACTACTCAATTGAATTCTTGAAACTCTCTCATACCAGGGATATAAATTTTACTCCTCACATACACCATTGTGATTTTAACTTTAGTGATAGGGGCATAAAATCACTAAATCACATATCATGCTAATTACATTGCTTCATTTATTAATAAAAAAAAATAAACTTTATTTTATTTTTATTAATGAAAAACAAGCATAAAGTTCATGTGATAACATACCGGTAACCCAGCACCTGTATTTTCATAATCACAGAAAAATACAAGAAAAATACGCAAAAAAACACTAAAAATACGCGTATTTAGGGCTTTGTATGTATTTTCACATTCATAAAATCATCAAAAAAATAAAATAAATTCACTACGATGTAGGAAATCTTCATACGAGTCGAATGCCACCAGCCACGCGCCGATCAGAGGCTCCACGCGCCAGCACGCGCCACCTCAGTGCGCGGCGCGTGGAGCCCACGCGCGGGTCGTCAAAGAACCAGTCAAACCGGTCCGACCAGTGGCGGTCCGACCGGTTCCCGGTCCGACCTTCCGGTCCAGCCGCCCGGTCCGACCGGTTGACCGGGTCGGGTCAAAGGGTCGGGTCCCGTGTCGGGTTGGGTCAACGGGTCGGGTCGGTCGCCATCCGGGTCGGGTCGGGTCGGCATCCGGGTGATGCGCTGACGTCATCGGGTCGGATCCCAGTATGACGTCAGCATCGCTGACGTCAGCGGGTCGGATCCGGATCGAATCCGAATCCGGGTCGCTGACCCGCGTGCGCCGCACGCGCGAGCAGCGCCCCGCGCGTGGGAGCGCGTGAGGGCGCGTGAACGCGCGTGGGCACGCGTCTTCGACGCCCGGCGGCGCGTGGCCGCGCGTGGGGGCGCGTGGGGCCTCCCCCGGCGACGCGCCACCCACGGTTTTCCTCGCCTCGTCGAGCCCAGTCCGAATATGTGATTTAATTTTACTTTTGCTGTTTTTAAAAATCTCGAAAATCACAAATTAGGGCAAAATTCTATGCATTCGAGTTCTAGGGTTATGGAGGCTCTGATACCACATGTTAGACGCAATTATGCAATCCCTTAATCGCCATAACCAGAACAAGAACATGCATAATTAATAAGAAAGATTAACGCACTGCCTTGGGATCCATCGTTCTTTGGAAGCGGAAGCGGAACACGATGCCCACAAAGTAAGTCCTTCTCCTCTATCGCCTCCTTATCACCTGGCCAATGAGACGGCCCCTCACCCCTGGCGTTAGGTTAACGCCCTTATGTGAGGATATATGTGTACGATTAGGGTTAGAGGAGAGACTTACCGCTATTTATGTAGTTTAAGCCTCATTCTGGCCAGCCAACTCTCCACACTACACAAATGTACCCCATATTAAACTAATTAAACCTTCTATCTCACCTTAGACCAAACCCCGTAAAACGGTAAACGTTAAACGGTAAATTACAATATCAATTAATGTAGTCCACATAAAGAAAAACTCTTACAATAAGAAGCTGGGAGTGATGTGATCTCTTTTCATGTAAGATCCTCTGAATCTCTTGATTTTCGAGGAACTTTCTGTGAAAATGCATGTATAATAATGTGATCTCTTTTCATGGGGTCGGTTTCTATCGAGTTGCTGTGTCATTTTCTATAGTTTTCATGTAGGTGGTCCCATCTTTCTTTTGAATTTTTCCCACTTCTTGTAGGACCTTCTCATCAACCTCTCCCTCCTGTCAAAAGCCAAAAAATTTGGGCTTATTGATTCACACTGAAAAGATAGTTACGGACGATGCAGACGCGGACCTAAAGCAGATAATAATAGCTCAAATAAGCAAGTGGCCCGGACAAATTCATGAAGCTGTTCGTCCGATTTATGAAACTAGTGGCCTCGTGATCTCCGAAAGCGGATTCCTTTGCTGATTGTTGTCTGGGTCGTCGCTGAATTGAGGCCTGGCTGATACGTGTCTGTAGGTCGGGTTTGCCATAATTTCAAGAGACTTAAGAAAAGTCTATCGATTTCGACTGACTTTGTCTTTGTTCTTTAAAGCTTGATGGGTGAGATCTCTGGCAGCTTGATGCCCGCAGAGTAATGTGATGACATCTCTTCCTAAGCACTGAGTCATGAGAATTTCGGATTGATGTGATTTCTTTCAATATAGGGATCCTTTGAATTTCTCTCTATATTATATGGATTTCTTGTATAGTTCGGTAATGAAATAAACAGGATTAATTTGACTTGTTGGTCCTGCGGTGTAGAGTCTGCATGGTCTATACGGTAGTTGCAGCTTCTTGTTCTTATTCACTAAAAAATTGCGTTTTCTTTTATGAAGGTTTTGATGATGCTATGTGCCCGACATCACTGAAAGTCATGTATAAATATATTGGAGTTAAATCCAATGGACCATACTAATAAGAAATTTATTATTTTTCCTCGTAGAAGACTATAGCAGTAGTCAAGGATGGAACTTAGCATGTGAATTAAATGTGTGATACAAGGAACAATAGTGATATCTAACGCCCTTTCTCATGACCACATGTTATTTTATTAGGGATGTCAAAATGTTTTGATTTTGAATGTTTTTGTCATTTCCATATTAGAATCAATTATTTTGTTTGCGTTTCCCTCTACAGTTCTTATTTTAAGTTTGAGTTGAGATTACACAACAGCAAACGCCACCGCCTAATTGGTGCCATAAAAATGACATATTGGCTTCTATAGGCAAGTCAAACATGACTTGTAGAGGTAACAAACGAGCTTCCGACAATGTAAGCCCTGTTTAAGGACCGTTTTTCTGAGGCTGCTGCTCAATAGCTTGTTCTTTAGAAACAAGTTCTCTAGGTTTTTAAAGTTTTCTTTCTTTGGATTACTATATAGCCCTAGCTGCTCAATTCAATGAATCTTCGTTACAGAACCATATATGAAGTTTCCTGAATCAAGGCGTTATGTCAACAAATCGAAAATAAAATCACAACCGGTGCGATATCACTTCACCAAGGCCGTGATATGGCGTCGGACCATGCAAAACAAAATGCCAGTTTTTGATAAACTAGGGAGGCAAGACCATCACCATGCAAGAGTAAAGGAAAATAGAGGCCCGATAGCTAGTGGGCTTCGAGTCATTTAATGTTCAAGCTGATAGACTCCCGGGGCCTAGTACTAGCACGAAGTGACATGAAAGCAAATAGCATATGCGCGTACCTTTTGGAATTACTTTATGCCTTGACCTAGACTACAATGAATGAGTTGCTTTCGTTGGAAAAATTCTCTTAAGGTATTTTGAAGTTGACAAAACATTTCCATCAGTCCTGGGTCGAAGACTGCGACTCTACTGGAAAGTCCGAAGACCAAAGTCGAAGATATCAAGACTCAAGTTTCAAGCGTCTACTCTCATGGACGCTTCAGGGCACCGACAAAGTTAAAACTTCTATTCCGATTCTATCTATTATGGTTTTGACTCCAACGGTCAAGGAATATCTCACAACTGGAATTAGCACTACAAGATCTTATATCCGTATTCGAATAATCTGGATTCTCTAGATTCGCAACTTATATTTGGAAGGTTTTACTTATGGAAACCGAGATCCTGATTGTATGGACGAGCATGATTGATGGGCTATCAACACTTACCTTAAAGAGCTCGAGATCTCTCTAAATTGATTCTGTCCAACGGGTTGATTGGAAGAACTTTTTTGGAAAGTGCCAACGGTAATAAAGGCATGAAGAAGTATTTAAAGGAGATGCTCAAGTTGTTTAAGCGTGCCAGATAGAAGAATTCCAAAGTCTGAATCTCCTTATTATTTTTGTGATCTCATTCTTCGAGCTTTACGTGTAATCAAAAGAGAGACTATATTGTGGTGAGACCTTGAGGAAGTGTAGTAGAGACTATACACCGTGGAATCAAGGGCGTGAGATTGTAAATTCTCTTTTTGATTCTTAGTGAAATCCACGTAGGGTCGTCTCAAGTGCGGGAGAGCGGACGTAGGGACTAAGCCGAACCACTATAAATCTGGAGTTTTGATTCTCTATCCCTAATTCTTTTACATTACATTGCTCTCACTTGCAGCATTATTGTTTTTCAAATCCTTAATCCCTCATCAAAGAAACTGTCTATACGTTCTGTTATTTTTATAAAATCATCTTAATCACCTATTCACCCCCTTCTAGGTGCTCGTACTAGTTCTAACAGCTTTCGATGTTGACATGAATGTATATTGCACACGCTGGCTTTTTAGTAGACTCTTTGAAAGAGACGAACAAAAGCAAAAGTTCACATACTTGGCCTTAAAGCAGACAAGGAATCGATAAGTAACGTCCTCCGACAGACAACTTCAATAATTCAATAATAAACCAACTTTAGTAATTCAATAGTTGTAAAAACAAATTTATTAAAGCAACGACCTCGTGATTTCCGAAAGCAGATTCCTACACTCATTGCGAGGTGCTCCTTGGTCTCGGTCTTCGTCAAAATAGAATCCCGGTTGCCGGTGTCTTCAGGACTAGGTTTGTCGTAATCTTATAGATCCTAAGAAAAGTCTATCACAACTTTTTTAACATTTTTATTTTTTTGGGTCTGTAAAATCATATAGTGAGATATAAGAGCACAAGCATACATACATACATACATACATACATACATACATACATATATATATATATATATATATGTGTGTGTGTGTGTAAAAAAAAGGGTTTAAATGTGTGTGGAGAGAAAAATATTATCAAGATACGAATTGATTCGGTAAAGATATTTATATAGTCATATATTTTTTATATTAGATAATATTCTCTTGGTTGACAAAATTGCAGTTTTGTTCCATTCTATTATACTATAGTCTGTAGATGTCGTAATACATCTCAAAAGAATATTGACATTTTTTTTTGGTCTATTCTTCTTCAATTAAAGAACACGATTTCGTTCCCAGTGCTTATCATGAGCACTAGAAATTTCCCCAGGCTTCAAGCAAAAAGACAATTCATTTACTATAATTAAGTTGCAACTATTTAATTTTTTGGAAACTAAAAAAAATTCGGCATCTTTGAAAGATAATTTTTCTTTTCATTTGAAATACCATCTATAGTTTCTATCACAATCATTTTTTCTAAAATCAAAATTAAACCAATTCATCATTTCTTTGTACTATGATAAATGAAGTTTCCATTTTAAGCTTCTCATTTTCTTAGTTCCATAAAAGATAAGTGGTAAATTAATGATTCCTCAATATATTTTATCTATATGCTTTCCTTTAATGTAATTGGAATGTACTTACTTCATAAAGCATATTAAACTTTTCTTTTATATTTTTAAATGTAAAGATAACATAATTTTAATGCATATTTACAAAACTAATTTATTATAAATATTTGTTATTTAGATAATATCTACCCCTGACATTTTTAAATAGTCATTGATAACTTAGATATCTATCAGTGGAAGATTTTTCTCTTGAATTCTTTTTTATTATTTTCGGTAGTTTTCATCTAGGTCCCATTATTCTTTCGAATTTTTTGCCTCACCCCACTGAAGCGCTCCTTCCTGGCCTGCCTACCCCCTTCTCCACTCCCTCACAAAAGCAAAAGCTTCAAGGCTTTCATAATACAGACTCTGAAAAGGTAGCCATGGTCAATACGGAGTCGGACTTAAAGCGGGCAACAGTTCAATAAGTAGCAGCCTTGGACAGCCAACCTTGACAATTCAATAGCCGGACAAACTCCTCTATTGAAGGGATGGCCTTGTGATTTATAAGATTCCTTCACTGATTGCTGGGTGCCGTGTGTGTCTACAGGTTCGCCATGATTCCACGAGTGCCGAGAAAAGTCTACCGCTTCCGACAAGTTCTGTTCATTTTCTTCAAGAGCTTGACGAATGGCATCTCTCATAGCATGACAAGCAGAGTAATAATGTCATGCCAGCTCTTCGTGATGAATACTGAGTCAGAAGAAGCTGGGAGTAATGTGATCTCTTTTCATCTAGGATCCTCCGAATCTCTTGATAATTTTCGAGGAATTTTCTGTGATAATGCATGTATAATAATGTGATCTCTTTCCATGTAGGACCCTCTGAATCTTTAGATATTTTTGAGGAATTTTATGTAAAAATGCATGTATAGTTTGGTTGTAAAATAAACACAATTAGTTTGACTTGCTAGTCCCCTTATGGTGAACAACATAATTTGTTGTACTGCTATCTAGCCACTAAGAACTGGATGAGGCTTTTGATAGGAATTAGATTCATAAATGAATGTCAATGAATCAACTCTAGACTCATGCTTAGACAACCAAGTTTTATATTCATTACAATGTCCCTTATGTGTCATTTCTTCCTACAAGGATAGTAAATGACACAATTTCTCTTAAATGGTGTTATCTTGGGACCAGATTGTTAGTGTGAGTGATTGTTTCATAAATTCCTTTATGAGTATGATTTTAGACTTTTAATCTATCATTTTTATGACGTAATCCTTAACCTTATCAGAACCATCACATCTTATATCAAAGAGTCCTTGCATTTATTACAATCTCGGCATTAGACAAGACACAATTTCAAGCCACCTAGGCTTTCATTATCCTTTTAGCAGTGCAGTCAACTGGTAAGCCATTTTAAAATATTCCTAAAGGAACGCCTTATAGATAATGAACAAATATAATTGCCCTTTTCCCAAGCAGTAACAAATATTTTTTAGTTTCATATCACTAACAATAAGATTGCAGGCTTATTCTCAATAAGAGTAATATGAACATCTACCAGTATCATTTCAAACAAAAAATCATCTTCACTACTTAAAATTTGACTTGTAGGAACCTTAATTGCAACGGAGTTGCCATTACAGAGAATATAATTTAATAACAAGTAATTGGCATCATGTGAGTACTGTATAACTTGAAAACCTTATAAGTACACATCCCAAGAGTTACACACATCATCTTATAAGCACATTTAGGCATAATACATAACATGCAATTGCACACTCTCCACATGACAGCAGTCATGAGAATATATTTTAACCTTTTGCGGATTCACCACTTATAAATGTATGAACTACTAGGGTCAGTCACTCCTCAACCATATGCTGTATATGCATCCCTCCATGAACTAGCACACAATTACCTCATTTGGGAGTATAATCACGCATTAGAATAAGAGAAATCCCATCACAATATGATACCGATATTTCTCAAATCCAATCAAGTGTGCCACTTTGGCGGTCACAACCCAATTGAATCATTGAAACTCTCTAATACCAAGGATATAAACTTTATGACTCACATTCACCTTATACATGTGATTTTAGACTTGATGATAGGGGCAATTCGTCACTAAAATCATATGTCATGCCAATCTCATTACTTTATTCATTAATACATGCTAAACCTTATATATATTATTAATGAATCAATACTCTACATAATATTTATGTGATGATATATATGTGAATTCAAAACGTATTTCCGAAACCATAGGGAAATACATGAAAAATACGCAAAAATATCCCAAAAATCACGTAGTTTGGGGTTCCACATGCATTTTCACATTCATAAAATCATCAAACATATAAAATAAATACATCATGATGTAGAAAACTTCAATATGAGCATGTCGGCGCAAACCACGTGCCAAACGAATGCCACACGCACCCTCACGCGCTGTCGGAATGCGTGGCGTGTGAGATGCACGTGTCACGCTCCGATTCTCCGAACACGTGCCCATCCCTCCTTGGTCAATTACTAGTGACGTCCCAGGATGCATCGCCGACCCCTTTCATTTTTAATACGCATGTGGAAGCATATATAAAATCCCCAGATAATAAAACAATATGATAGAAAAGTATGATCAATTTTTCACAAAATACATTTTATAAACACCCAGGTTTATACACCGAAGTCTACAAAAAAGGAATTGACTTTCATCGAAATAGAATAGTCCTATGACTATTTAGTCAGACAAGGACGTCGATTCTTCGGGCTTCACCTTCTAACTTCGGGCCTCAGGTCCTTCACCGATGTCAACTAGGGACCTGAAATGGTTATATAATAACCAATGAGACAATGTCTCAGCAAGTTCTACCCCCTAAGGCCCGATTAGGAAGCCAATACACTCTCGAGGCTGCCTAAGCACAACACGAGTCAAGGACTTACCTTGGCCTCAATTCCATCCTACAAGTCAGTATATATCAGATATACATGAACCACATCAATTCACAGCATCAAATCAAATCATTGATCAATCGACCTAGTCGATTACATGTCATCACGATCTTTCCCTCGGTCGATACAATCAATACTATCTATAAGTCCAACCATAGTTCGGGACTACTCACTCTAAGTTGATATATAGATAGTATAGTTTGCACTAAGTTGATAAATAGTGTACTGCTCTCGCTAAGTTGACATATCGCTCGTAGGCTAATATAGTACACTAATAATACCCTCTCTAAGCTGATCATATTGCTCTCGCTAAGGTGATTGGGTATCTTGCATATCGCTAATTGCGATATATTGCCCGTATACCGATAACCGACATAGTATACCATTCCGACCATTCAATCAATTATATCTTTTATCATTCTCGATAAAATAACCGTGTGTGGGGACATGGTTGGCCTTAACCAAAATATCATAATTTCATTTTTTTGAACATCCCACCAATTTCAATAGCCCATAACATCCTTTTGGCGCTATAAACCGATGCCCGGTAATTTTCTCATTAATTACCAAAATTAATCAATTTAGGAATAAAATCCTAAAATCATCTTTAAATTAATTCAGCACGATTTAATGCTCAAATAAATAAACATATCACATCATCACATTTGCATAAAATTTCGGTTGTCGGCTATCCCAACCTAATTTCTAGAAAATAAATAAATAAATAAATAATTATGGAAAATATTAAATAAATGCAATAAATCCAACTTAGGCTTGTAATGCTTAATTGGAAGCCGAAACGGACTAGAAAAATTTCCGAGACTCGTTCAATAAATAATAACACGAGTCTACTTGCTAATATCACTAACCATTTGCTTAACATGCATTAATAAGGCACTAATTTAATTACTCTACTCTAATCTATCCACCTAATCATACTTAATTAAATATAATCAACCCCTAAGCATCATTACCATACTAAGTAGGGATTAGTGAGCAAAACTCACTTGATTAAAAGCGAAAGACCGGATCACCGCGACGGCGGCCAAACTTGGGCTCATAACGACACCGACGGCTTGGATCGGGCCTTAAACCGGCCCAACAAATCTCAGCCCAAGCTGAGATTAGTTGCTGAATTGGGCTCGCCAAAGTTGGGCTAGGACTTCAAGTGGGCCTGTCTTTGGATGGGCTAGGATTACACGAACTGGGCTGGGCTTCAAGTTGTGGGCTTATGGGCCCAGCTGGACTGAATTCTCGGGCTTCTGGAGTTGCGGGCTGGCTTGCGTGAAGTTGGGCTGCAATTGGGCTCATGGGATGAGCTGTGGTTGTTGAAGATGTGGGTCGTGGGCGTTGGAAATTGAAGATGGGCTATTCAGCTTGGGCCGAACGTGCAAGCTTCGCTGGCCGAACTGCTGCTCGTGAAGGAATCGCTGGGCTGCTGCTTCAATGATGCTGGGCTGGAAGAGAAGAGATTGTGGACGAAGAGGCAACTGCCTCGATCATTGGTGCTGGACGCAGGAGGAGGAGGGGATGCCGTTTGTTGGCTCAACGGCCAAGTGGCAGCGAAGTAGAGCTGCTCGGTCAAACCAAAGGCTTCGGTGGGGGGAAGTGTTGACCGAGCGTGGAGGAAAGCTTCGCTAGCAGAGGCATGCTGGTAGAGGCTGGGACGCTGGCAGACGGTCAAAGATGGAGCGGGGAGAGGGAGAGATCTTCGAAGGGAGAGATTTTCGGTCGTGGCAGCTGCAGCTTCGGTTGGCGAGAAGAAAAAATGAAAGTGAGGTAGAAGCGGAGGGCGTCACACGAAGGGGGATAGAGACGGAAGGAGCAGCTGGCGGTGGCGTGCAAGAGGAGAATGGGCAAAAGAAAAGGATTGGAACAAAGAAAAAGGGAAAACAAAGTCAAGGATCTATCCCTTGCATTGATGGTATGTCCCCCTTAATACTTTCCAACAATTAAATCCCACCATTTATCCAAATTAACCCCAAAATACAGCCCTTAGTCCAAGCTCCGAATTCCCTCAACTTCGGGTTCAATTCTTCCCGAAATTCTCCAATTCAATGTCCAATTTGAATGAAGAAAAAGCTCGTAGAATTTCTACAAGTGCCCCCCGTCAAATAGCTCCACTTGTAAGTCTAAATTTCCTTTAATTTGGGCCATATGAATTTCCGTTAATTTTCCAAATTGTTCAAAACAAATTTCCATAAAAATCTCGGAATCTCCGAAAATTCTTCGGAGGACGAGTCGACGTTCCTAAAGTAGATTGTGACACCGCATAACTTTCAATTTCTGAAATCGGGTTCAAATTCACGGTTAATTTCAATCTGATGCGATTTTAGCGTTACCTAGTCTACCGGGTAACTTTTAGGAATTTTTAGTGCAATTGACCCATGATCGATTTATCTTGAGTCACAAAGTACATCTTCGACACATTAACAACCCTCGGTGGTCGTGAAAATCTCGAGATTTCAATTACAGGCATCGGATACCAAAATGATAAAAAAATCGGTCTAGTGCTGATCGATGATTATTTTGCAATAAGTTGGAATCACCCACACTTTGATCACATATCTTAGTCAAGTCGACCTATTTCCGATCTCTGATCGATTTCGACAGTGCGGTAATAACCATTGCAGACCAGCATGGTCGAGCAGTCAATTCCTAGTTAAATTCTTAAGTCTATTGTTTTAAAATCCCTTAATGGCTTCCCCCAAATAGTCTAGTTATCTCGTGAATGATCAGCTCAGAGAATAGCACTATCGGCGCGTCAATGAAATGTCCGATTTATTGAATTGAAAGCAGAGTCGAAAATCTAGGATGTCACAACATGCGCGGCATCTTAACCGGCCTGGAAAGCTAGTCTGATTAGCCAATGGTTTGACCGGTCAATGACTCAATTGGTTCGACCAGTCAGCAGTCAACTCGGGTCGGGTCAACCCGATCAAACCGGGTTGGGTCACTCGGTCAACCCATGTGGGTCGACCCATCGAAGAATGACATCATCGATGCGGAGTGACATCATGCATGACGTCATCCTGGTCATGGCGACGCCACGAGTCGGTGGGGTGACGTCATTGATGAGGTCACCCACCGCTTTAGGTGGTCATACGCTGAGCGCGTGAGCGTGTGGATGAGCTTGCACGACAACGTGTGGCGCTGACTCCTAGCTCCATCTCGATGCTTGAGGCGGTTTCCAGCGTCATCCGAAGGTGTGCAACCCATCAAAATCTTCGTTTTAATGAGTAGAATTCATATATGTGGTAAAATCTCACTTTTACCAGACCAAAAATCACGAAAACGGCCAAAATGGTCCAAAGGAAGGTCAAATCCAAAATGCTCATTGCCGGCACATTTGGCCTCCGCCAGAGGCGTGCCACCCATCGAAACGTTTGGTTTGACAAGACGAATCTAAATATGTTTTCAAAATCAAGTTTCAACGAAGAAAATTTCTAAAAACGGGCCAAATGCAACAATTTGAGTTGGGAGGGGCGATTTTAAGGAGTTGATATGGCTCGGGAGATTGACGATTTTTTACTGGAGAAGTTGAGGAAGGGGCTTCAGCCTAAAGACGGAAAGCGATCGAGAATAGCCTTCTCGGGTCAGCTAGAGGAGTTGAGGACTCTGATTGAGGAAAAGCTGAAGTCGTCCATACGGGATGAGAAATCTGTCAGGGACAATCTTTACTTCCTCAACAATGTCCTGACTGAGTGCCAGTCACTATCGAAGAAGCAAATCATTGCCAACATTCAGATTAGGAGGAGTCTGAATAAGATCAAGGAGGATCTGCAGAGGATTCCTGACCCGAACACAGGTGGGAGTAACAACACTCCACAGGGTAACACTGAAGAAAGCTCATCGAATGGCAAAGATAGCTTCCAGGTTGGTCGCAACATCTGCAGAAGTTCAAAGGATTTGAGGTCGAAATTGAGTTGCTGGAATCTTTAGTCCAGAAAAAAAGTTCTGAGAAATTCAAGGCAATTGCCATAGTTGGGAGGGGCGGGATTGGTAAAACAACACTATGCCAACTGTTCTTTGACAAAGAAGCAGAGAAAGAGATCAAGAAATCGAACAAGAAGGAAGAGCAAAAGAAGACGAACAAGGAAGAGTCAACGCAGAAACTGAACAAGGAAGAAAATGAAGAAATCCAACGAGGAAGAAGAACAAAAGTACTGTCCTAGAATTTGGGTGAGCATGTCGAGGCAGCCTGATGAGGAACAAAAGGTGGCAATAATTAAGAGAATGTTGACACATCTAGGTGTTGAAGAGGAAACCATTGATTCTGCATTTTCTGCTCGTAATCTGAGGGAAATTGTAGGTTTGCTTCATCAGCAACTTTGGGGGAAGAAATATCTTATTTTTCTGGATAATGCTCGTGAGGACGAGGAGTGGTACCATGAATTGGGTTCCCACTTGGTCCATGGCGATAACTGGGAAGACCGCCTTGCCTATGGATTCCCAAAAGGGTATGGAGGCACGGTCATCGTCACGACCAGGAATGCAGAATTGGCTATGAGAATGGTTGGCGAGGAGAATCTGCATAGGATCATGCCACTTTCAGACGATGAAGTTTGCTGGTCAATATTTCGAGATTCAGCTAAGGAAAGTCACGGTCGAAATGATCCCCCACATGATGAAAAACAGAAAGAAGAGGTCTACAGAAGATGTGCCGGCATTCCATTAGCTGCCAAAGTCATGGGTCAGATTATGAACAAACAACTTCAGGAGGGATCTGCAGAAATTGCGAATTCTGCAGGAATAGTGTAGCTTCGTTGTTCATTGTAACGTCTGTTTGCTTTAGCATCACGAGAAACACTTGTCTTTTGATTTTGGATAATCTGTATTTCCAGAAACTGGAGTTGACTTGTTGGAACGAGATTTCTTTTTCATGCTTGGTTCATTCAGTAACTGTGCAAGAAAGAGTAGCGGATGGCTTTATATCCAGAATGCCTGATCTTGTCAGCATGCATGACACATTCAGAGTTTTAACTAATTCAAGAGATTCAAAGTCACTTTGATTGATTGAAATGAAACCAAGAATGCGGTCGATTTCTTATGAAGTCTAGCTGTTGACACGACTAGAGTGAGTTTTTCCTCTGCGTTCTCATCATTTGTCTCGAGAGAATCTTGCAGTACCTTAACATGGAAGACACCAACACCAATGTTTGTACACAGAAGGTTTCCTGCTGGAATCAATCGGAAGCGTAGTTGTGTACTTCATCTTTTCGAAACATACTAAGCAATATTGTTACTAATTCAAAAGGCAAGGTAAATCGGAACATGAAATCATCTCAAATAGTGTGAATTATTTGTGTTGAGATATGTCTCGAGTTTGAGGCTGAAAAGAAAATTTTCGCAATTTACATGGTTTTTCTTAATTGGAGTTGGTTTCTTATTTGATGGTTATCTTGGTTAAGTAGGTTTCTTGTTTTTGGATCCAATTCATGTCTATATAGGAAGTTAGTGTTCTTAATGAAGAATACCCAAGAGGAGTTTGTGCCCGTGATTTACATCAAGAGCTTTTTAAGCTGTAAAAATCTTGTGTCAAGATTTTGTGTGATTCTTTTGAAAGATTGAGAGATCATATTGTGAGAAATTGTAAGGCCAAAATACTATGAGAGTTGCTTGACATAATTAAAGATTGAGAAAATTGAGAGTGTTTAAGTGACTCGAGTGATTACAATCCCCATTTTTGCTGCACTCCTGTGATGGAGGTCGCACTAATCAAACCGCATAAATTTGGTATCTGATATTTTTTCTTGTAATGCTCATGTATTGTTCGATCACCTATTTTTTGCAATAATTTGCATGGCTGTAAGCAAGCCACTAGAAGCTAACACCCAATTGCCAAGTCCAAATCAAATCCTTCCTTCTCCCAAACAAATGTTTTGCGAGTCTTTCTTGACTCAGTAATCAAATTGAGTTTACTTAACGTATTACATATCTATGTAAGGTTAATAAATCAGGTACGATCGATCAAGGATAGATTCGGATTAGTGCTTACCCCTATCAGCTAGTATCTTTCATAGACAATCAAGCATAAGCTTGGTATTTAAAATTGTAATTTTCACCTATTTCTCTAAACAACTACCGATCAACTTGTAATTATTATTGTATTAAAATTTGCATTTCTTAACCGGCCTATATAATTAACATATGCATCCACTGTTCAGCGACTATAAAATAGTAGTAGCCTTGAAATTTCTGCTGGATAAACGGTAGAAACATTTCACTCGACAAAATATTGAAAAATACTTGTATTGCCATGCTTCAAAGTCGAATACTTGGACTTTTGTAGGATTAGTAATATTGCAACTCAACTCCCAAAAACGCAAATATCTGGAATGTATCCCAGCTATAAATAATGCGCTTGGAAAAACAATTTAAAAAACATGCCGAGGCAACAAAATTTAAATTAATGTTTGGATGTTTGTGTTAACCGTTCAAGTTGTTATTGTCTTTATTCCATATAAATAAATAAATAATGGGCTAAGGTGGCCTTGCCCGCAGTCATGGTGGTCTGGGCAAGTTTGCCTTCGCCCATGGCACGTCCCCACCAGCACCTATGCCGCAGCTCGTTGGCCACCGGAAAAAATAAAAGAATGAAAAGAAGGAAAAGAGAAAAAAATAAAAATAAAATAAAAGATGTTATAGAAATTGAAAAAAAATTATCCATATCAATCCGATATCGGTTGTGTCATGTGTAGATGATTGACATATTTATGGTTGTCTTGTGGGGATTTACGTAAACAATTTCTAGCTAAAATTTGTCAAATTAACTATATGGGCAAATTGCCAAAAAATTTTAAGACTAT
This sequence comes from Eucalyptus marginata, assembly GCA_014182565.1. Taxonomy (NCBI): domain Eukaryota; kingdom Viridiplantae; phylum Streptophyta; class Magnoliopsida; order Myrtales; family Myrtaceae; genus Eucalyptus; species Eucalyptus marginata. Next base: position 11,892,358 of record CM024588.1, on the reverse strand, counting down.
ATTTGTCATACTTAAAGGTTTATGACTAAATTTGCATAAATACAATAATTTTATAACTTTTTGTGGTAATTATCCCATCTTAGAATATTACATCATGGCAAAGAATATTGAAATTTTGGCGACACTACCCCTGTCCATGTTTTTGGATTATGTGAGGAACTTTTTGTCTAGCCGAGTTCATCTGTTCTTACTTGCATTTTGAAAATTATTTGCCTTTCTTTTAGGGTTTATTCTTTAAAGAACATATTTTCATTCCTAATGCATGTCCTGAATACTAGAAATGAAGAATTACCAAAAAAAGTTAAACTAAACCTATTGATTGTCGCCAATTAATCCTAAGTTTTGTTCTTAGTTTTTTTTTTTTTTTTTTTTTGCTAATTCCATTCTAAATCCTATGTGATTATGCTAGTTCAATCATCTAGCCAAATTTGCTGGCCGGTGCTGAAATGGTATGTGGATATTTTTTTCATAATTTTTTTTCTCTTTTTTTCCCCTTCTTCCTTCTTACCTTTGGCCAATGGCAGTCGTTATTGGCTAATGGTGAGGGCTGGCAAGGTCAACCTTTCCAGCCAACGGCGACCCATGGCCAAAGGAAGAAGAAGAATGACAAAAAAAAAAAAAAAAAAAGAGAAAGGAAAAAAAGGAAAAAAATTAGTAAAAAAAAAAAAAATTATTAAAAAATTGCAATCGATCTTGGTTAGTTGGCCAAATTTAGCTAGATGGAATGAATTGGTATAATTATAAAAAGTTCATGATTAAATTGTTTACAAAAAAGTTCAGGATTTAATTGACATAATTATAATAGGTTTATGACATTTTTTTTTTTTTTTATCATTTCCTCACCTAAAATGTGCCCCCACGCTTTGAGCAAAAATAAACTACACTTATAATAATTAAGCTACAACCATTTGCTTTTTTTAGTAACTTAAAAGAATAATTTTTTTTTTCGGGTGTGAAATGTCGTCCGCAGTTACCTACCAGAACCACTTTTACCAAGATCAAAATGAAAACAATTCATCATGAGGTGGTTGGATTTTGCATCTCTACTAGTCACTAACATTGGAGAAAAAACTAGTCCAAAATAAATTTTCGTCCTAGGACAAATATCTATTCTATTGAAGCGTCTTTTCATAATGCCACGAACGATGATCAATAAAAAATGCATTTAATTAATATTTACTCTTCATCTAATGTAATAACAAAATAATTGTTCTTGTTAAATCATATGAAACTTCTTGGATATGATAATATTCTTTTCACATGGGAAGTTTAATGTGTTTTTTCATAGGAAAAGTACATTTAAAAGTCCTAAAACTTGGTACAAATTTGCAATTAAGTTCTAAAATTCTCAAAAAATATAATTATATCCTAAAAATTATTGTTAAAGTGCAATCGAGTTATAAAAATTTCAAAAAGTTTAATTAAGTTTTAAAACTTATAGCGAAGGTACAATCAAGTTCTAAAACCTTTAAAAAGTGCTATCAATGAAAGTATTTTAGTTGACCAATTTGACAAATTTTAAGATTTGATTATACTTTTTGAAATTTTTAAGACTAAATGGCACTTTATTGGCAAGGTTTTAGGATTTCCAATTCATTTATTCCGGTTTTTTGTTTGGCTAGTCCAACGTGTTATCGCATGGCGACATGCGACGTGCGACGTGCGTGACGTGGCGTTAAGCTGCGCTCTCTCCCGCGGGCATGAGTTCCGTCAGCCACGTCAGCTTGGACTCCTCCTCCTCCTCCAGCTCAGCAGCAAGCTCGGCGAGGAGGAGACCCGTTGACTTTGGCTTGACTTGGCATTCCCTTGGTTTCGTACCACCATCCGCTGGCTTCTTTTCTTCTTCTTCTTCTTCTGCCGCTGCCGTGTTGATTCTTGAAAGATTCGACTCAACGCTTCAACCCCTTTCAGCTCTCTCGTGTCCATGGCGTCGACCAGGCCTCCGCCGCCGCCGCCGCGACGGCGCCGCGGTCCACTTCAACTCTCGAGTCACGGAGACATCCAAAACGTCGAGCCCATTATCCAATCCATCCCCGAGTTGCTCGCATTCATCTCCAGACTCGCCCCCATGGGGGGGAAGATCGAGGCCAGGGACGGCGGGGGCGGCGGCTCCGGGAACGCCAGCGTAGCCAACGGAGGCGGAGGCGGAGGCGGCTCCGGGAAGCCCAGCGGCACCAACGGAGGCGGAGGCGCCGGCGGCGGCGACAGCGAGGGAGGCGCGAACGGGAGCGCGAGCGCGAGCTCGAGCTCTGGTGGGAGCAATGACGCGCTGCGGAATCAGGCGGAGAAGCTGCGGAATCGGGCGGAGAAGTTGCGGAGAGACCTCAATTACATCGAGCGCGCGCTGACCAAGTTCAGGAAGTTGGAGGTGGGCTTCGGCAAGCAGTTTCAGAACATTGACGAGCAACGCCGTTCGCTGGATCAGATCCTGACTAGTATGGCTCATGTTCAGAGAAGCACGAGCGCGACCATCAGTCAGCAAGTCCTGACAGGTTCAGCTCCATCAGCGATATGGTAACGCATCTGAAACTCCAGATTCCTTCACTCAGTAAGCTGTCCACCTCTAATACTGGTGCTCATCAATCGGATGAGGGGTTCGTGTTCGACGCATACTGCATTGTTGGCGAAACGTCGGGACAAGACATGATGAAAAAGTTCTGGGCGCCCTGCTTTCGAAGAGTTCTTCAATGATCTTTCGTGTGTTTTCGAGGGTCTCGACCCGAGGTCGAAGCTATGCTTGCTGTGTTTCTCCGTGTTCCCTGAGAATGCTCTATTGAGGAAGAGGCTTCTTGTGAACTGGTGGATCGGAGAGGGTTTGGTGGATCCTGGGGAGGAGAGTGTCGATGATATTTTCAAGGAGTTCATTGCGAAAGGTTTTCTCGAACCCGTACTCAAGAAACGCAAAGTCATAGGATTCAAGATGGATCCATTGGTCCGCTTCGTGGTTATTGCCATGGCAAAGAAAATTGGGTTCTTTAGTTTCAATTTGATGGGAGTTCCTACTGAAGACTTCTCGAGGTCTTACAGAGCATGCTTGGTAAGAAGTGAAGGAAAATCTTCTAGGGAGAGTTTGACAAGAAAGAAGGACAATCTGGACAAACAGGATAATCTGGACAAACAGGATAATCTGGACAAACTGCGAACCATATTCAACGTCAATGATCCTTATCCTGATTTTAAGCTGGATTGGTTCTCGAAGCTGGAAAATCTCAATGTACTATACCTTGGGAGTTGGCAAGATTTTGCCAAGCATCATATAGAAGTTGAGGACTTGGAATTCTTGAAAGGGCTAAAGCACATGAAGCATCTTCAATTCTTGAGTCTTCAAGGTATTTCTAGAATTACGGAGCTCCCAAATTCCATTTGCAAGCTCATCAGCTTGAAAATCCTGGATCTTAATGCATGCCACAATTTAGAGTTGCTTCCTAAGAACATAGGTGCACTCAAGAAGCTGACGCATTTGGATATATCACAGTGCTACTTGCTGGATCACATTCCGAAAGAGCTTTCTTTACTCACGCAGCTCCAGGTTCTAAAGGGCTTTGTCATTGGTGACGTGATCAGCAGCGACTCATGTTCACTTGAAGATTTGGCAGGATTGCGGAACTTAAGAAAATTGAGCGTCTATACAGGGAATGTAAAATTTCCAACAGACAAAGAGCTAAAGGTACTGCAAGGTTTTGAGAAACTCGAGAAGTTAACAATAGAGTGGGGAGGGAAATGTTTTGAGGGAAAACAAAATAAGAATTCTAAACAACTGAACTCTCCATCAAACTTGAGTGATGCAGGCAGTGTCAAGATGGCGGACAAACCAAATAGCACAAAAACTCCACAAGAAAATATTTCGGGCCAACCAAATGAAACTCATCAACCAGCACAGACAGCTTCTGCAGTCATGAGAAAACTCAGCAGGAATTTAACCTCAAAGAAAAGCACTACTCAGATGAATGCAGGAGATACTAGAAATTTGCAGAAATTGGAGCTCCATTGCTTTCCAGGAACTGCTGCTCCTTCTTGGTTGATTGAAGGCAATTTGAAGCTGCAAAAGTCTCTTTACATAAGTGGAGGACATCTCCAGACTCTAAGCATAATTCAGAACAAAAGGATAACATGGGACGTTAAGATATTGTGTCTGAAGTTCTTAAGTGACCTGAAGATGGATTGGGGAGATCTGCAGAAGTCATTTCCGGAGCTAATTTACTTGGAGAAGGTCAGATGTCCCAAGCTCACTTTGTTCCCCTGTGATGAGCATGGAGTTTGGTTGAAAGCGAAAATGGAAGGGAAACAGATGGCAGAACCGGGATTGGGTTTGTCTTGGTCTTTTCTTAAACGTAAGGATGCCAGTTATCATATCACTGTTTCTTCTTCCACCACTAAATGATAATAGTTTGTGGTTCAAATGTGGGCATTCCTAGAGGAAGTGGACTGCCCGATGACCATTATGGAACTTCTCCACCACTGGTAGTTGTTTGCAGTTTTGAGTATCATTTTGCTTTGTTTACATTCTGGTGATGCAATGAAAGTCTTTTAAATTCACATTTGATGATAAACTTTCAGTCAGATTCAGAGAGAATGAAATCTTGCTTGGTCTCAGGAGTTAATGGGGAATTTCTTCACTTCAAATGAAAATGAGACCGTATCGTATTTTAAGCAAACTGGATAACTATGCTTATTGCTTAGTTCATACTTAGTAGCGGCAAACTTGACCCATCTAAGGCTTTTGTTCAGCTATCAGCCATCTTTAGTTGGAGGATTCAGAAACTGCTAGACCACATTGGTTGTTGTGCTTATCTGATCAATGAAGCAGTTTTGATTATTGCCTGTTTCTAAGTTATGCTGCACGGGATAAAATCTCTGTGGATGGTTTGGCTTTTGATTTATGTCCACCTTGCATAGTTCTCCTGTCAAGGAATTCTTTGGCTTTTGTTCAGCTACTAGCCATCATCGGTTGCAGGATTCAGAAAATGCTAGACCACATTGGCTGTTGTATTTATCTGATCAGTGAAGCAGTTTTGATAATTGCCCGTTTGTAAGTTATGCTGCTCAGATAAAATCTGTGGATGGTCTGGCTTTGTTTTTATGTCCACCTTACATAGTTCTCCTATCAGGGGATTCTTTGCATTCACTTTGTGAAGCTGCTAACTTTCTGAGTGCTAATCTCAGTGATTATCTGTAAACTACACACTTGGAGATATGCTGCCTGATAATAACTAGTTAACTGTGAGAAAAAGGAATCCCCTAATGTGTATTTCACAGTGGCCATTATCAGTCCTGAGGACATATGCTCATCCACTAGTCACAATTATGATAACCTCATACATTCATCACTACTACAGTGTTCTTGAATTCTTGTGTTGTTTCCCATAGGGAGGAACGTTTCTTGGACTACTCTATAAGTGTCTTATTTTGAGCAGCAAATGCTCACATGAGACGATAGGCAGACTTCAATAATTTCATCTGCTGTGTCTCATTGAAAAGTTGAGAAATTTTGGTTTGTCAAAAGGACAGCACTGGGCTTGGATAGACAATATTACCCTGCAAAAGTGGAGACTGCATTTGAAAGAAATTTATCGAGACAGACTCACAAAACATACAGTTGGGAGAAGGAGGATGCTGCTGCGTGAGTAGAGAGAGGAAGCAATTACTGAAAGAGTCAGGGATTTGATTAGAATTGGCAATCAGTTGTCAGGTTCTAGTGGCTTGCTTACAGCTATGCAAACAATTTACACTGTTTGAGATGATTTCATATACCCAATTCACTTCGACGTTTGAATGTAGTGCCATACGGTTTGGCATGTTTTGAAAAGACAAAGTGCACAACTACGCTTCTGATTGATTCCAGCAAGAAACCTCCTGTGTATAAACTTCAGTCTCAGTCTCGATGTCTTCCATGTTTTTTTTTGGTCAGAGATGTCTTTCATGTTAAGGAACTGCAATGTTCTTTCCAGAAAATTGATAGTACCCACTTTAGATCCTATTTGAAATTTTCCCCAAAAAGAAAGACTCCAAACCGTATACATCTGCATGGGACCCCATTTTCCAATTTCGGTGCATGCGGAGGACATCAGGCTCATGAAATGAACCTAATGTACTGCAAATGATTTATTTTGTCACAGCTCTTCATTCGATAAAATTTAATTTGTTCCCCACAAAAGAAACTCTCCTGGTTCAAATTCCTCAAATGAGGAGCGCTCTTAAAATCAGACTTTCCGGAGGACTGAATTGCAAATTCTGAGAGGATACATCAGCTACAAAGTTACAGCATCATCCGTCTAGAGTCAACCATGTTGATCTGTTGGTTAGAAGTTCCTAGCAGCAGAGTAATACACGTGCTAGAATCAATTGAAGATTTTCTCATTTGATTCACCTCCCTTGTCAAAGCTGTCGTTAGCATCATGTCATAAGACAAATTCTTTAGGGACCATAAATAGAAATCTTGCACATGATCATGAAGGTAAGGCAGAGAAATTTAGGCACAAAATCTTCAGAAAGTGCACAGTTTCTCATGAATTCACTTTGTATGACTTCGGAGATTCCTCCCAAGTTGTGATCAATTTCTGTTGCTGCTAACAGAATGCCACACATCTACACAATTCTTTTTTTCAACAGATTTCCCACTTTATATAATTGAGAATCAACGCTCTCATTTCAAGCTGTTTATGAATAACTTCATTCTGATGATGGCCCTGGCAATCATGGTCGATCATGGAGAAACAGAATAATGCAGTTTTTTAGGCACATGTCTAGTGTTAAGTGACTTTGAAACAAGAGCAAACTAATGTTGTATGTGTACTAGTTCTGTATAATATGAGTGCATTGGAACTTCTCATCAGGACACAAAAACATTTGGCTCATTTTATTTAAAACATTCTTTAGCAGAATGTTGCTCACAGAAGATTAGATTTGATTACATCGTTCATTCAGACTTGTAGAATTCTTATTCAGAACTGCCGAGAACTAGCTGCTTGAGATTACAGAGATTTGAGCCCTTGTGTTACCGAAGCATAAACACCAGGGTAGTGGTGATTATTTTTGTCATGTAATAAGATGATCAGAGAGGCCCGGATGCAAAATGAGGTAGGATCAAACATGTAATATACCGTTGGATTCTCTTGTTACAAATAATTGATTAAATGCCCAAATTGTACCACCTCTACGCAGTAATAGACAAACTTTTTCTCAAGACGACATGCGAAATGCTAGAAACACGAGACTTCGATTCAGTGTCACTACTGTCATGGAGTTGGGTTTGCTGGTGCTGCTGAAGTTGTTGGTTCGTACATTTGACCCATTAGTTTGGCAGCTAACGGGAGGCCAGCACATTTTTTCTTGATATCCGCCTTCAGATGCTCTTTTTCGGTAGAATCAATTTGCTTTCCTCGTTGCTTGGCTGAATTCTCGAATATCGCCCAGCAAATTTCAGGATTCGAAAGCAGCATTATCTGGTGCAGATTGTCCTCTCCAACCATCTTCCTGGCCATCTCCTCATTCCTACATGTGACAACGACTCTCCCGCCATAACCTTTCGGCAATCCGTGCGCAAGGCGACCCCAGGGAGCCTCATTGCTCAAGCTTGAGCCCAAATTGGAATACCATTCATCGTCCTCATTGCAGATGCCTGCGTCACAAATGCCGTCCAAGACAATCAGATACTTCTTCCCCCACAGATGCTTGTGGAGCAAAGCAACGAGAGCACTTAGTTTATGATCTGCTTGATCTGCTGTATATTTATCTTCGATATCACTGACTTCCTCTTCAACACCTAGCTCGAATAACACCGCCTTGACAATGTCTGCCTTTTTTTTGGAATTCTCAGTAGGCTTTCTGCACAAGCTCACCCAAATTCTAGGAAGGAACTCTCTAGTCTTCTGTGCGTTGCTGAAGAACAATTGACATAGAGTTGTTTTGCCAATCCCTCCTTTCCCCACCACTCCAATCGCCTTGAATTCATCGGAGCTTGGTTTCTTGCACAGAGATTCCAGTAACTCCAATTCGGTGGCAAATCCCTTCACCGAATCTGCTCGCAGAGGAATTGGACCGGAAACTTCTCTACTCTTCATTGCGCTTCTGCCATTGCTATCCTGAGTAGCATCACTACTCTGGCTGGTACCAGAATTCCGGCTAAGTTCCTCCTCGATCTTGTCCAGGTTCCTCTTAATTCTGTACTTGGACAGAATCTGCTTCTTCGATAGTGTCTGGCACTCGGCCAGGACATCGTTGAGGTAATAGAGATTTTCCCTAATCGATTTTCCCTCACCCGAAGACGAGCGGAGTTGACCTTCAAGTAGTTCCTTCAGCTTCTCGAACTGGCTGTGCAATGCTACTTTGGAGCGACTCTTGTCTTTAGGTTCGAGCCCACTTTTGAACTTCTCCAGCAGGTACTGCTCGATCTGTAGAGCCATACTAACTCCTGAATTCCTCATTTCTTGTTCAAGAGGTCTTGGAGGAGGAGGAGAGACACGACCATCTGAAGCCATGTTACTCGAATCTGTATGCTCACGGATGAACGGAAGTAATTCTGGAGTTCTGACAAGATCAGTAGAAAGGCTCTCGTTTCTTTCGGAGCCTTGAGGGGTTAGCTTAAAAAGGCCTTGAAAGTTCTCACTATTTACCCGGAGACCTTTCTTTAGTTTAATGTCCTTAACAGCTGCCAGACGATAATTATGAGATTAAAAGTTGGCCTGTCGTTCTGCATTCGCACATGCACCAGATAAGTGGGGGTGATCTTGATTGAATTACTCGAAATTTGTATTTTAATGCAGAGATCGTTCTTTATACAGACATCATGCAGGGAGATCAAGGGTATGGTTATCCAATTCTGAAGGGTCAAACCATGGTTCTGAACTTCTTATTCATAGATTTCCTCGGAGGTCCCCTGTTTAACCTAAGGTTGAGAAGATTTAAGATGGAGAGTTCTCTCCCCTCACTGATTGGTCAACTAATCAGAAAGATGGGTAGAAGACAAATGAAAAGAAGAAAAGAAACTGAGAATATAAAGGTAATACACTCATTGGCTCCTTTTAGTAAGGGTAAGGAAATTTCCACCCTCTCTGCTTCTTTTTGTCTGTAAACGTGAGTGCAATGATGGATAAAAGAAAATGTTTCTTTTTTTCTTTCTGTTGACGAAGACTTGCAATATAGAATGTTAGGTGGGTCGTCTTCGTCGTCGTCGTCCTGTTCCCTAGATATTTGTGACAATGGGTTTTTGTCGTACCTCAAATATAATAAAAAAATTAAAGGTTAATAACTTGAAAAATTTTAAATTAATACATTTATAATAAATTTATCCCAAATCAATTTTTTAATCATCAAAACCTCAAATTAATACACTTTGATAAAATTATCCCAAATTAATATACTTTTAGTGATAAATTTATTCTTATGTTGAATGCTTTTGTTAAATTTTACCTTTGCAATTGATTTTCTAATTTAACGAAGAGTGTGAGGTTTTGGCTTAAATTTAAGATTTTGTTCTTCATTTGTTACAGTTATATAATTTTTGTATTACATTGGTTTGGAGTTTTCATGATTAAAAAAAAAAATTAGTTTGTGATTAGGGTTTTTTAGGGTTTTCAGGATGTTAACCCAAATATTAACTTGCCATTTTTCCATTCAGTAATAAATCACAGCATTGTGTTCACGAAGGCTGCAAAAGTAAGCTAGTTAATGTGCTCAGCTTGCTGGTTCTGCGCCATTCCCATCAGGGACGGCCAGAGAGGAGTTAGATATGTGAACATGAATAGTCTTTGTCCGCGTCAAAACAAGCTCAAGTCAAGGTCGTTTTGGTCAACCAGAGGAGAGAAAAATAAATAAAATTCTTCAATCGGTTGTTTATTTTGCTACAGACATTGGGAGACTTAAACTTTTCATTACAAAAAATTTGGTTGAGTCATTGTTTATTCATTTCATTCTTTGGACTGCTCTAGCCAATTCTGAGATGGGTTCCTGTTCCTGCATGTGCTCCATCCAATCATAAGGCAGAACACTTCTTCATTAATTTTTATCCTAAAGACAAAAGTGATGGGCCATAGGAAAGGCAAAGGTAAGTCGTTTTATGAATTGTCTTAGCTTTAAAGTTCAGTGGAAAAAGAAAGAAATGCTGGGCGTGCTTTTGGTGACCTGCGAAGTCTTCACCAAATAGAGCACGGCCATATGATCAATACCTCAGGAAAAGATGTCTGGTTCCTGGATTCTCAGACTAATGACCTTTTCTTGTCCTGCCTTAGAGTTCCCCCAATTATTCTTCCGAAGACAAGTGAAACTTGATCTGCTTGAGGGAGGTTGTAACTAGAAAGGTTCGACTTCAAGCAACCAGAAGAAGAAACATGGCTTTCAATCCCATTCCGGCGAGCATCAGGAAGGTTTGGAATACATGGAACCTCAGGGGCTTCATCATCCTGAGCCTCTCTCTTCAGACCATCCTCATCTTCTTTGCGCCGTCCCGGAAGAGAACGGCCAACATGCTCATGATATTCGTCGTTTGGTCGGCTTACTTGCTTGCCGATTGGGCCGCTGCATTTGCGGTGGGACTCATTTCCAACAGTCAAGGTTTTCGCTCCACTCCAGCGGTAGGACTCATTTCAGACAGTCAAGGTAATAACTCCACTGCGGCGGACAACGGAGATCTCTTGGCATTCTGGGCACCTTTCCTTCTGGTGCATCTTGGTGGTCCGGACACAATCACAGCCTTTGCCCTCGAAGATAATGCCCTCTGGCTACGGCACTTGCTCGGCCTTATTTTCCAAGTTTCTGCCGCAGCCTATGTGTTCCTCCAGACATCGTTGCCCCAGAACAAGCTGTTAGTACCAACCATAATGATGCTTCTTGCTGGTTTAATCAAATATGCGGAGAGGACTAGAGCGTTGTATCTTGCAAGTTTGAAGACTTTCAAGGAATCCATGCTCAAAGACCCAGATCCGGGTCCAAACTACGCGAAGCTTATGGATGAGTACTCGTCGAGGAAGGAGGCCAAGCTCCCGGCCACCATCAAGATCACTGGAGAGCCTGACAGAGAATCTAAGACCATGATGTATGAGGGCATGGAAGAAAAGATTCGTTCTGAGAGCGATGTCGTGAGGCATGCCTATCACTTCTTTGAAATCTTCAAGGGTCTAATTGTCGATCTCATCTTCAGCTTTCGCGAGCGGCATGAGAGCCGGCAGTTTTTCCAAAATAGAGATGCAGAGGAAGCTTTCAAAGTCATAGCGGTTGAGCTCAACTTCATGTATGATGTCCTCTACACAAAAGTCCAGGTGGTACATTCGATGGTCGGGTACATTTTTCGGTTCTTTGCATTGGCAAATATTGCGGCAAGTCTCGTGTTGTTCACCTGCCTAAAGAAGAATAGATTCCACCGGGTTGATGTTAGAATTACCTACTGCTTGCTCTATGGGGCTATTGCTCTTGATGCAATAGCTCTTTTTATGGCCGTTTTCTCTGATTGGACTGTTGCTAGGATAAAAAACATCAAGAAAAGATCCAAAATGGCAGTCCTGTTTGATAAACTCTTTAGTGCACGATTCCTCTCTATAATGGATAAGAGGAAGCATTTGGTTGTGACTAAATGTCATACAGGCAATGGCGATTATGATGTGTACAATACACCAGTACTGTTCCGAAGGTGGTCTGAGACAATCTCGGCTTACAACCTGTTATCTTCTTGTCTGAAAGATTGTCCGACACGAATCGCCAAACCGCAGGGGTGCTTGAGCAGCTGTTTCCGTGAAATTGTAAGTTTCCCATGCTACATCATGGGAATGGTAATGTGCTATCTGAGCTCCCTCGGTAAATCGATTTCTAGTTGCTTATGTTCGGGCAGCATCTTTGGTGGGGTTGCTCACGTTTCAGGAACTATCTTTGGTTTTATCTCTAAGAAATTGGGCATAGCAGACATACTCGATGAAAGCAGATATGTGTCCAAGAATGCCTTCATCAAGGGTCTTTGGGAGTTTATATTCAAGGAGTTGAAAGAAAAGGCGTTAATTGCAGACGATGCTGAGACGGCCAGGAAAATATGTGAGGCACGAGGTGAATGGGTTCTCCAGGACAGCATGTGGGAGAATGACTATTCCCATTTGATGCAATACGTCGAGGAAGTTGAGTACGACCGTAGCCTTCTATTGTGGCACATTGCTACGGAGATATGCTACAACGATGATGAGAACCCCAGCTCTGATGACCAAGATAGGATATTCAGTAAGATCCTATCGGACTACATGTTATATCTCCTAGTTAAGCAACCCAAGATGATGTCAGCTGTTGCGGGCATCGGCCAGATTAGGTACCGAGATACCTGCGCCGAGGCCATGAAATTCTTCAGTAGACGGGGAATCGATAAGAAGAAAAGGAAGGGAGAGGAAAAAGAGGCTTTACTAAAGGATGCTTGCATTAAGATCCTCGAGGTGGACACAAGCGTCAAACCGATGGACGTAAAGGGTGATCGGAGCAAATCCGTGTTGTTCGATGGATGCATCTTGGCCAAAGAGCTCAACAAGCTAAAGAAAGATAAGTGGAAGATCATGAGCAGGGTATGGGTGGAACTTTTATCTTATGCAGCCAGTCACTGTAGAGCCGAAACGCATGCCCAGCTACTTAGTAAAGGTGGCGAGCTGGTAACTTTTGTTTGGCTATTGATGGCCCACTTGGGCATTGGAGAGCAGTTCCAGATCAATGAAGGCCATGCCAGAGCAAAGCTCATTGTTGGTAAGTGAAGCAACAGCACGTCGTTTTCCTAGCAAAGGATGCATCGTTCCTTGCAGAATCTTGTTGTTTGTGTTGTAGGAACTTCATTTGACAATTGCAATGTTGTCAAATCTTCTTCCTAAGTTTTGTCTTGCTTGATTTTGCCACGTATAAAACACAGAGAGCTCTTTTGTTTCTTTCCATTTCTTTTAGCCGTCAGAAGTTCTTCTTTGGCAAAGGTTTTGGCATTGAGCTCGCCGTTGCCACTCTCCCAGATGAGCAAAGGGAGGACTGAAATAGGGGAAGGGTTTCCTTGCAGGGCTTGAGTTTGCTTTTGTCTCCAAATGCTAATCTGCTAAACTAAAGATTGCTCGTGGGCCTAAAATAAGGTTATGTTTCTAATGAACTTCAACATGGTAACGGACTATTAGCGTGAAATATCCCAATTAAAGAAGTCTGATTAAACGTATGCAATATTGGTGTGAAAGAATCTGCAAAACTTTGTCGAAGTTGCAGATTTGGATGGATTAGTTCATGAATGGGAACTAGACAATCATGCGTGGAATTTTTTTCTTACTGTATTTATGAGAAAATATCGTCTACTTACTCTGTGCTTATCGCATTAACGACACTCATACGGAAAAAAAAAGAAAAATTCTTCTTTCAGCGGGCTATATATGAGTTCTTAAACCATATGCTACTGAAGCACAGATCATAAGAGGAGCCTCTTCACATGTTATCTCAGTTCCGTGCAATCGTTGCGTTGTTTCATATGAGCCTCTGTTCTTGTACAAACTTGCACAGTGGTCGGGCTGTCGTGACGGACTCACCCTTTTGGGGAATAGCTACAATGAACTTAGTGCCTAGGGACGTCGCCGAGACTTATTGGCCGAGGCTTGTTGCCCATCTCGCACTTTCTTTTTTTGCTCTGAAAATTAAGGATGTAGAAATGGTTTATTACGCGGACATCCTTGAATTGTGAAGTCTCTTTCAATTGACTTCCTCCTCGTTGAATTTGACAGAAGTGATCTCTATACCTTAACTTCAGCCCAAAGTATCCATCCGTCGCAAAATTAGCAGGCATTGTTCTGCTGGACAGTTGTTTGTGCACATTTTACCCATCCTATTGGACTAATGGCATTAGTATGAAACTTTATGGGGTCGGCTGGGTTAACGAACCCAATATTCAGTTGGATCGATGAGCTTGATAAGTTTACACGCTGGTTGTCCTTATTAAGTTGGATGATTCAATTCAATCCAAACATTGTCATTATGAAGCTGCAAGCAAAACGGCTATAGCTTCATACATGCTTGTCAAACACCATGGAAAATTAATATTGGATTATTGCACAAGCACGGAACGAATTTTCTGCAGAAAGAAATCCCTCTAGCAAAGTAATTCTCAGAATAGATTTCTCATCTCTTACTAGGACTGTTTTTTGTTTTTGTTTTTTTATTTATTTTGACCGACTGTAACTTTTTACTAAACCTCAAAACAACAACTTTTCATTGAATCGAAGAATCTGCTGATGAGGCATCTGTAAGGTTATATTGAATTGAAAAAGACCTGAACTCCATACTTGGGATAAGCGATGAGAAGTTGAGCCGGAGAGTGGACATATGCTGGGGAGAGAGTGAAGGCGTATCGCTGCAGAATCATCGACAGAACGATTTTGGCTTCGACCACGACAAAATTTGAGCCGACACAGCTCCTGGGTCCGAGGCCAAAAGGAAGGAATGACGCGGGATTGTTGCTCGTAGCTTTAGCGACTCCATCCAAGAATCTCTCTGGCTTGAAAAGATGCGCGTCGTCTCCCCAAATTTGAGGGTCGTGGTGAATCTTTAGAGTTGGAATATGCAATTTGATGCCGGCTGGAAGAGTGAAGTTCCCAAGTTTTGCTTGCCTACTGACTTCTCTAGAGATAAAAGTTGCTGAAGGATATAACCTTAGGGATTCATTTATGATCATGCCGATCTGCACACAAACAGGTCAGGCATCACTCTGTAATTCAATTTTTTGCATTGATTTTTGTTCTACCCCTAGTATCAAACATGAAACAAAGAACAAGCATGGGACACAGACCGATGCAAGTCAACTATTATAGTCTTTGACCCAGAAAAAAAAAATATTAGTATAGTCATTCAATTTCATACCGTCTTTAGCTTTGTGATTCCATCAAGGTCAGGATCTTGATTTCCAAACACGTTGAAGGCCTCCTTTCTTGCTTCTTCTTGCCAATCTGTGTGAATTGATAGGAGGAGGACAGTCCACGCGAGGAAGGACGTAGCTGTCTCGTGTCCTGCAATGTAAAATGTCTTGCACTCGGAAACAACATTATCGATGGTTATCTTCTTCTTTTCATCAACTTCATGAGAAGCTCTCAAAAGCAAACCGAGAAAGTCATTCCCATAGCTCTCTAGCTCGCCGGAATTCACCTTCTCTTGCCTCTTTTTGATAATCTCTAGCACGGCTTCACGAAACCCTTTCTCTATTTTCTCTCCCTCGATTTCATACGCCGGTCTCCAAAGCTTCCTATCCACAAAAATGATAGATCAATCCATATATTACAAACACTAATCCAACGCATTATGATGCAGGGTAAGAATTAAATAAATTAATGAGCTCTGTTTTCGTGATCATACTCGTTTAATGTCCAGAACTAGGAAGTTTGAAATGCATACCACAGTGCTTTGTCTATGTCAGATTGGATCTATGCCACAGAAAGAGAGAGAGAGAGAGAGATCAAACATCGATTTACCTGAGTATTGGAAAACTAGAAGAAGCATTCACCATTACGAGGATCAACTTGTTCACATTCTCAAATATACTTTTGCCTTCAGTATAGCTGCTCCCAAATGCTGTTTTTGATATCACATCCGCCGCGTACAATCTTAATTCTTTATAAACATCGATCTCTTTCCCTTCTCTGTCGCTCCATCTCTTGAGCATCGTATGAGTGGAATCTACCATCGCCGGAACCATACCCTGCAAATCCATCCATGATAGACCTCTCTATAATTAGCATAACCCGATAAGGGGCTAATAAAATTAATTTCTCTTATCCGATCTTGTTTTGACTCGTGAAAATGAAGGATCGTTCCTGCAATTTTTGATGCTGTTCTTCAAACCCGGATATCTTGTCAGTGGGGAAAATAAAGTAAGGACTGAAGTGCCTCTGGATTCATATTCCATGTGTCCTCGTCACAGTGGCATAATTAATTCCGACGTACCTTCAAGTTTTCCCCATGGAAAGCGAAATTCGCCAGCTTACGATGCTTTGCCCATTTTTCACCTCGAAATGTCGCAAGCCCGTCGCCTATATACTTCTTGACTTGGTCTTGGATAAACTCTTTCGAATAAGTGTCATCTCTATTGTTGAGGACCTCTTTGACCATCTCCAGATCCGAGATGACTAGAAAAGCCTGAGCGCCGTACCACATCAAGAAATTCCTGCCTGTCGTATTTTTTCAGAGATATTGAAGAAAGTAAGCATAGATCGAAACTTGTGCATTTTTCTCGGGAACTAGAATAATCTACCAAATCAACGTGATAAACAAACTTAATAGAAATTTGACATTCGAAAAGCAAGTGAATGGCAAAGATGCATTTTCCAGATGATGTGTTTTGATCTGAACAGGATAAATCGAGTCAATCCAAGCTGAGTTGGACTACACAAGTAAACAAAGAAGCCAAAACAAGAGGAAGTAAAAAGCTGAAATTACCGTAAGTTTTGGTCCATACGTACAAGTGAGGCTGGACATAAGGGAAAATATCATGAGAAAGATTCATGGGTCTTTTGGTGACTTCCTTCTTCATTTGAAGCATCTCTTTGGTGCTTCCGTGGAAGAATCCGTAAGGAGGACCTCTGATTCCTTGTGCAGCCATTTTTCCTTGGATTCGAAGCGGATTCCACCATAGTTTATGCAGGATTTTGATAACAAGAGCTAAGAAAAGAAATAGAAACAAAGGGATATATAACGATACAAGAACGTCGCTCATTTTATTATTTCAGAACAAGGAAAAGAAAGGAAGAGAATCTGGGTGTTTGAGAGCTGTGAATTCAACTTGCACTGGACTATTTCTAGCTTTTTTTGTTGCTTAATTGCCTCTGCTTAGTCATTATAAATAAGAGAAAGCATGCTCCAGGTGACAAAGTTGACCTTTAAATTTCCTAGGAGAAGTCTGAGCAAGCTTTAATAGTCATTAGGGCTGTACTTTATGCCTGTGCTTAGTCATTATAAATAAGAGAAAGCATGCCCCAGGTGACAAAGTTGACCTTCTTTAAATTTCCTAGGAGTCTGAGCAAGCTTTAGTCATTAGGGCTGTACTTTAGACGAATATGTAAGTGTAAGTGGAGCGTATGAACGACATGAACACATGGAGGTCGTCATTTACAAAGTGCATGCACTTGAATTTCACGCGGGCACGAGATTCAGGTGCACCTTCAGTAAATATTTGTAATATTTGGATTTTCTTTTACCAGGTCAAAAAGGTGGTGGGACCCACCTTTTAAAAAATATTTAAAAATAAAAATAAAAAGGGAAAAGGTTAACTTGGTCAACAATGGTGGGATGTTCAGGTCGTTTAACCGAGAGCACGTACAGAAACAGGCAAAAGAAAGGAGTTCACGAGAAAGAAAAGAAAAAGAGAGAGGAAAAGAAAGAAGAAGGAAGAAAGGAGAGGGTACATGTCACATATGACTTGTCGAGCTGGATTTACTATACATAACGACGCTCAGTAAGCGCTCGTGCCCTTGGTTCCTCTAATCATAGTAATATTTGGGATTAGGGCACAAATTTAGGACTTTGTCGATTTTGAGCTATGAGGTTCAATTAAGAACTCGTTGAGCTACAAATATATATAAAAATGATAGTTTAGTATGTCGTGAGGCCATTCTCGATTTGGACATATGATTTGCCCAAACAAAAATTTGAAGCTGGTCATGAGTGATGAACAATGCGAGACCAGTAGCTTTCAGACCGAATTTCGTGGTTTTTGACTAAATTTTGAGGCCGCCAAGTTATAGATCTTCTACATCAAAACAATTTCCTTTTGACTATAAACTCACTTGAAATGAAGTTTGATGGAGAGAGTTATAAGATGACTGAGTTTCTCGCTCAAATTTTGTGTTGCAAATAACTTTAAATGTCCGCTTCAATTGTGAGTTTTGTTAGCACATTGGAGTCATTTTGCTAGCCTTTAAACTTAGTATAGCTTCTCATAATCGATATAACCTTTTACCCAATTTTTTACGTTCTTTCTCGCTCATTTGATAGGATTACAAGATTGACCAGTTCGAGTAATGTTTGTTGTTTGGTTTTGGGCATTTCCAAGTAAATGTGCGTTTGGTTTAGTATTCCCAAGGAGCTTTTAGCCTCTAAAACCCTTGAGGAAATCATTTTAAAGTAGCTTTCTAGTAAAAGCCAGCATTGAGAAGGCTGAAAGTCCAATGCTAAAAGGGACTAGCTTTGAACTTTCAGCATTTGGTCAAATGCCCAAACTCATTTTTCTTCCAAAACTACACTTATCCATTCTTTAAATTTTTGATTTTGCACTCGTTACTATTTTTTTAAATGCAAAAAAAGTCAAATATATATAAATACTAAAAAAATCAGATATATCTATTTTTTTTTTCTAAAAACAACCCTTCCCAGCCCGGCGAAGGGTTGCGGCCGACGTCAGGCGACCTCCAACAAGGGTCATGCGACCTTGACGAGGGCCACTAAAGGTTGCACGACCTTGAGCTACCCAAGTGATGTGAGACCCTTGGGCAACCTCGACCAACGGCCATTGGCACCAAATCTAGCTTGCCGGTGGCCGTAGCCATTTGCTAGACCGAAGAAGGGTTTGGTCCTTTTTTTTTTTTAATTATACATATTTGTTTTTTAAGCATTCATTGTCAAAATTTATATTTAAAAAGTTACATATATTACTTTATTTTTTTAAAATTTTAAACAAATAAAAGTTAAAAAAGAACTAATATTACTCATCCAAAGGGCTTTTGAAATGTATTTTCTATCGAATGGCATTTCTTCCAAAGTTGCTTCTCAAAGCATAGTTTACCAAACGGTTTTTACATTTACCCAAAGTCCTTCAAGCTAGACTGTTTTGCATTTTTCCAATGAGCTTTTAAAATGTTGAACCAAATGCATCCTAAGTGGTACTAGTATCTTCTTTGGTCTAGTAAAACCCATGTACTAAGGTAATAATAACTTGATACATCATACATACATACATACATACATACATACATACATACATACATATATATATATATATATATATATATATATAAAGTAAGAACACATTTGCTACATAAAGCTAGATAGAGTATTTACTACTTTTAGGTTATTATGGAATGGTTCGATAAACCTTTCCTAAAAGGTTATGAGTACTACTTTGTGCATTTGATTTATGAAATAAAAACTCTCGAAAGATTTTATGTTTTGGATTGTGAAACAAATTGCGATATGAATTGATAAAGGATTAAGTGCTACACGATAATGTACATTCATGAGAGATATCTCTAGGGCCTTATAGTTAAGGGCCGAGTGCTACATAGCGACTCAATTTACGTGAGAGCCACTAGGGTCTTATACTATTGATATGTGTAGTAAAGAGCTAAGTACTACATAATAACGTAATTTCGTAAAATCTACCTCTAGGACCATATACTATTGATATATGTTGATCAAGGACTAAGTGTTACATAATAACATAAATTTGTGGGAGTCGCCTCTAAAGCTTTGAATAGATATAGAGCATGGAATGAACCATTAACATAAAGTTTGACAAGCTCGATTATTGAACTAAACCAATGTTACTTGTTTTGATATTATGGATGAACGAGAAATTCTACTATAGATATAGCTTGGTTGAAGTAATTTATAACTCATTTTATTCTTGTAATTTGTTATATTTTGGACTGGTATAAATGAGTTATGTCCTTGAGTTTTAAATATGTATGAGGCTTGATGTGCTATTCATTGGGCTATGGTTACTTATTCTATTCATTTTTTGTATATTTTAGGTCCCTCAGCAAGCAGGGCGAGAGCGTTATCAATGGGGAATTTTTTTGGTAGTAGATTTTTGGGGTATGAGCTTGGCTAGTTGTCTATATTGTTGTTAGTTTGTTGGGTTGGCCAAGTTCTAAGTTGTTGTTGACCATTTTGCTGATTATGGAAATATATATCTTAATAACAGGCTGTTTGTTTCTCTTTGAGGTTGCGTCTTTCGATTCGAAAGACAGCTGCTGTGTCATCCCCCATTTTTCTTGTTTTCGAGGTGTGACAATATTAATTAAAGAACTTACTTATTACGGACACAATGAAGACCAGATAAGTAAAATCACTTGTAGTTATCCACGGTAGGAAACATTCTTAGATAGTCGATAGGCATATAAAATAGACCATGCCATATTTGATTGGTGAGTTACACATTTGAATATGACTCAATTATAATTTTGAACATATATAAGAAATTAATAAAAAGAGAGATGCCAAAATTAACATCTCCCGCACACCGGCACGACGGGCCACACCACCATCGCCACCATCGCATTTGTGCCATCACTAGCGACCGTCCCTGTCATGTCCACCGGCATCTGCACCGTGAGTCCCGTCCATCCACCGTATGGAAAAGCCATGCCAAGTCGCCCAACGGCAGTAGCGGTATTGAGGCTAGTCCTGTGGTCGCGCCATGGCAGAGCCGACTTGGATAGGCCAGCAGTGGCCGGACGAGGTGGGCTGGGTTGGGTGGTGGGCAGTTGATGTCAGAGAGGAATGGAATAATTAGACTAAAAGGAGGAAAAGATTAGGGTTTTTCCTGCTTTATTTTCATTATAGGGGTGAAAGACACTTGTTTGTAAAATTTGGCCCAAAAAATCACCAAGTAGGTGTTAAGAGAAGGGAAGTTTTTTCCATCTTGGATTGGATGAAAACTTAGTCATCTAAACGTGAGAAATGCCATGTATACTAAGATTGATTTACAATATCTATATATTAAATGATGTGACAGAATATTATTAGCTGTTGAATATAATCCACTTATTTAATTGATCACTTGCAATCTACCACATCATTTGGTATATGAACTTTAAACCAGTTTAGTGTAGTTAGCATTGTTCAAAGTGAGAATTACTTATATGTACTTAGGAATAAATGAATGGTTTGAATGTCTTTTCTCTTACATGTAAAATAGACAGCAAGATGGCCAAAGTTGATTGCATTCTTGAGTATTACCATAGAAGTCCCATGCCTACCGTGAGATGTTTAGCTTTAATTATAGTTATTCAACATCACTCGAGATACTAAGCTTGGAGGTTGCGAGTCTGTCACCATAGCCATACAAACATGTCAATTGTCAATAGTCCGTAAAATTTATTCACATGAGGTACCGTTGTTCAAGAGCACAAGTTGGCCAGAGATACCGTCACATCTTAAATTACCAGCGCATGTATTGATTTACCATTTTTATTTGTCTTGCTTACTAAATTATTGAATTTACCACACTTTTCAATAATTATCAACCTCAATTAGAGTGATTGCCAACTCTTTTCAATTAAGGTGCCAACTCTAACTTGACTTCATTATCAATATTTGCTTTTCTAATTACCAACTTCTCTCCATTTTAATTTCAAAAAGCCTTTTTTTTTTTATCCCTAACCAATTTTTATTAATCTTTCTTACCAACGCCCTAAAGTTGCCAACAATTATATAAAAATTACAAACATTTTTTTTTTAACAATCTACCAACATTTTTTCTAACAATCTACCAACATTTTTTTCTATTAAGTAATCCAATAGAAAAGTTTATAAATTGAAAAAAAAAAAAAAAAAAAGCATTGGTAATGAGAGTTAGTGTTGGTAAATTTAAGGCATAGAAAAGTTGGTAATGAAAAGAAAAATGAACTCGGTGAATAACTCAAATAAGAGCTGACACTCCAAAATTAGTCAACAACTTAGGCTCTATTGGTTTCGCTAAGAATGAATTATTTGAAAAATATTTTTCTTATATGATCGTTGTCGCGACCAATTTTTCGGGTGCACCACCTAACATTAGGTTTGGCTAATGGATTGCTAAGCCTTAGACTTAGCTCGGGCTCTCCCAAGCCCATATCAACTCGCGATTTAAATTCAAATATATAGCATGCAAAAAGGAGTCGCCACTAATCAGTTTACGGTAGGTCGATTAGACACCTAAATAAAACAATGGGAGAATCATTTTACTTCTACGAATTAGAGATTTATGAGTTCGGGGACTTGGTTACGTTAGATTTCTCTAACGCCCTTTCGGTACCTTTCTCTTTCATTTTTGAAAAAATGTTTAGCAAGCAGCTTGAATTAATTTAGCTCCCTAACATGTGAGGTGATCATACAGGTGCGCAAACCACCAATTTAACACTCAGGAAATCAATTAACTAATGCAGGACTTACCCCAACGCAACGAAAGCATCTGCGTTGTTATATCAAAATTCACATCAGAAATCTTAGATATGATTTCTAATTAACAAGCAATCACTCAATTTTTGCTTTCACTTTTTAATGAGAATATAGTCCATATGCAATGCAATGCTTCTAATCTAATATGAAATAATATGGCATGGCAAAATATCCTACACTATATGAATGAATAAAAAAAAAAAACTAATGATTTCTTAATAAACATGCAATAATTAAATATGCAATCTAAATTAATCAAAATGACCTAATTCTAATGACGTGCAATTTCTAATTAAATGAACCTAGTAATCACTAAATGACATGCATTTCATGAATCTAATTCTACATGACGTGCACATGATTTTTTATTTTTAATAAGAACATGCAATCTATCTAGGATAAATTATTTAAACCTATAATTAATAAACATGCAATCCTAATATGCAATGACATGCAAATAATGGCCTAATTCTAATGAAATTCGAAATTAAAATTAAACATGCAATTCAAATAAAAAAAAAAAAAAAACTAACATCCTAAATGAATGCACTTTTTTTTTCATGATTCAAAATAAAATCCCTAATCTAATCATGCAAGATAATTTTAAAAAAACAAACCTAATCCTAATTCAAACTTTTTTTGGATTTTTACTTTTTACGAAAATAAAATTGACTTAAACACCATGACATCAAATCAAACAAGATAAGATTGATACTAAAAAATTGGCGAACCATATCTCGCGCATGAGATCGGGTTGTCCAATTTTATAATTAAATCGTGAATCGAATCTCGAGCATGAGATCGGATTGGCGATTTTTGCAAGGGATTGCGAGTCGGATTTCGGGCACGAAAATCGGATTGACAAACCCTAATTTGAGGGGCATTTTCATGTCGGGAGCTCAACCATGTATCAATGAATAATTACACTAAAAAGGAGCAAATAAAATAAAGTAAAAGGTAAAATAAGGCAAATAAATAAAAGGAAGAAAAAGCTACCTAAATTGATTTTTTTGCCTTTTCTTTTTCTTTTTTTTCTTTTCTTTTCCTGTTTTTTCTTTTGCTTCCAAAAGAAAAGCTGGGCAGCTCGTGCATGAGTCTCTAAGGGGTTGATTGGTCCGGCAAGAGGGAACTCCGGCAAGGATGCAGTGGGCGGACCGGCGGTGACAGCACAGGGGCGGAGCAGAGGACTCGGGTCCGGCAGTAGGAGGTGAGTCGCGTGTGGGTGGTGTCCGGAGCGGCTGAATCGCAAGGGCTTGAGCTGATGTAGGTGGCTGGAATAGGGGCGAAGGCACGCGGGCGGTCGGCACAGATGGTGCGACGGTGAAGATGAGGACGCGGCTGCTGAGGGAAGGGCAGCGGCGGTGGCGATCGATGGGCGAACCAAACTCCAACTAATGGGCAGCAACAAGCGAACGTGTAGAGATCAGGCTTGGCGTCGTGGTTGAGAGGGCTCGGAACGGCGGTGCCTCGGCAGCAACGGTGGGTGTGGCGTCCGGAGTCGAGCAGAGGTGTCGCGGGCTTCGGATTGCTGCTACGGCGGTGGTAGGCGATGCTAAGGACAGCAGGCGAAGGCGCGTCGTGGCTGGCTCCTGCTCAGGCGATGGGACTTAGGGCGGCGGTGGTGCACAGCAGCGACGGCGCAGCGTCGAGGGCGGAAGGCCGGGCGCGGGTGCGCCGGTGGAGGGATCAGACACCAGGGGGCGTCGCTGAGGAAGATGAACAAGAACACTTTTTCCCATTTTCCCCCTTTTTTCTTGGTTTTTCCTTTTTTGCACGTTTTCCCCTGCCCCCCTTTTCTGTTCACTATTGTCGATGGAAGAAAGTGTAGCAGAAGACTTTCTTCTGCTGCCTTTCTCTTTTTCCTTCAAAAAGGAAGCTTTTTCCTTTTTTCTTTTTTACCAAAAGAAAACCCTCCAAATACCAAAATCAAGCCAACCCCCCCAACCTCTCGCACGCATGGCCTTTTATAGGAAAAATTTAGGATTTCAATTTCTTTTTTCGAAATCAACATCCATAATATTTTTTTACAAATTTTTCACCTATTGATAACGATTCAAGATTTCGATAAGATTATTCTTTAATTCCAAATCCTGGAAAGCCAAATCGCAATATTTCATCATATCTACCAAAAAATTCATCATATCTTGGAAAAATTTCGAATTTCTAATTTCTCACAAGATAATTTCTGATCATTTAAAAATAGGCTTGGCCAACTAATTTGAATCCATCCGCCACCAATTCAATAAAAAGCAAAAAATGCAAATAAAAAATAAATGCAACCTAAATCTATATGCTATGTAATTAAAACTTTTTTCAGGGATAAAATTAACCCCTAATTTTCTATGCAATAAATAAATAAACTAAATCGCCAAAATTTAAGTGTCAACAGCTTGCCCCTCTTTGAAGGTGAGCTCATAGAGGTTGCCTTCAAAGATAAATTGAAACCTAAATTTTGACCATGCACATGCACTGAATGATTTGATTTTTGATTTTTGATTTTGATTTTTTTTCGGAAAATGAATCCCATTTTAAAAATGCAATTTATATGATGCATGGAAATGCTAATGCAAATGCATGATGCGAAAGGAAATAACGTACTTGCAATTACTTACCAGTCAGTGCGGTAAAGCATTTTGAGGTCCCTATTTACTCCACAAGTACCCAACCCTCACTCAGGTTCCTTGAAGAGTCTAACAGGTAATAGATTGAGACATTGAGATTGGGAAGAACATTCACATCCAAAGTGAAATGTTCAACAAAAAGAATTGAGACATCCAGATTCAGACTAAGATGTCAAGATTTTTTTAAGCTCGAAATACTTAGATCCAGACTAAGATATAACGAGAAAGTTTGAAAAGCATTCACATCCTGAGTGAAATATTCAACGAAAAGAATCAAGACATCCGGGTCCAGATCGAGATGTCAAGAAATTTGAAGCTCGAAATACCTAGATCCAAACTAAAGTATAACGAGGAAGGTCGAATAACATTCACATCTAGAGTGAAATGTTCAACGAAAAGAAATATGACATCTAGATCCAGACTGAGATGTCAAGATTTTAGAATTCGAAATACCTAGAGCCAAACTAAGGTATAACGAGGAAGATCGAAAAATATTCACATCCAAAGTGAAATATTGAACGAACAAAATTAAAACATCCAGATCCAGACTGAGATGTCAAAGGAACCTACCCGAAATATCTTACCTTCAAGGAGGGTAAAATGACTCAAGATAGATTGGTGTTACATGTCCAGGACCCGTACCATTCTACGGTCGCCTAGAATTGTAACATGGCTTTGTAAAGAAACTGTTTTCCTAGGACTCGTACCATTCTATGGTCGCTCAGTATGACATTGTTTGATTGTGTCTAGGACCCGTACCATTCTACGATTGCCTAAACGGGGATTCACTTTCCAGGACCTATACCATTCTACGGTCGCCTGAATAGGGAAATAGGTGTTGTCTAGGACCCGTACCATTCTACGGTCGCCTTGACGAAAAATTGATTTTTCAGGACTCGTACCATTCTACGGTCGACTGAATGGGGAAATTGCTTTTCCAGGACCCATACCATTCTACGGTCGCCTTGACGGAAAATTGATTTTTCAGGACCCGTACCATTCTACGGTCGCCTGAATAGGGAAATTGCTTTTCTAGGACCTGTACCATTCTACGGTCGCCTGTTAGAGCAATAAATGTTGTTTAGGACCCATAGCACTCTACGGTCGCCTAAACGGAGGTTTTGCTTGGCTAGGACCCGAACCATTCTTCGGTCGCCCAGCATTGCAATATAGAGAAAAATCTTTGGGGACAACTCAATCGAGTGTCAATGTATTCAAAAAGGGAATACTTGTGCAACGACAAATTTTTAAGGTATGAATAGAGATACGCTTACCTAGTGACATCTCTGCTCTTGGGGGATATGTCTCCTGTAAAACTTGGTCATAGGAGAGGCAACATGCATTTGTAATCACAGACATGCATTAATTCAAGTAAGGTTCATGCGTAATGATTTCTATCAACCATGCATCATCCTAATTTCAATAGGAATGATCTTGAATGATGATTCCAATCTGAACGCATGAGAGATCTTTCGGTCTGAGAGAACTTTTCACTCGTCCTTATTAAAATTGTTATTTCATCCCGTCCTTTGATGCAAGATCTTGACAGTCATTCTATCTCACCATCATCATGTCAAACAAGGGTCTGAGCAATCTCGCAAGTGGTACGATCTTACCAATCTGAGAGGTCTTTAATAGGGACCGTAATAGGCTTGGTCAACGGCTTAGCAAAGGAGACTTTTTGAGTCGAGGCTATTGAAAAATGAGTGATATTCCGCAATCACTTTAGGGTTTACAAGTCAAGAAACATGCGAAATGGAGCAGAAATTATCTTACTTGCACTTCTTCAAGCGATGCTTTCAAACATATGAACTTTTACGTTAATTCAAGTGCCATAATCTGAAGAGACTTTGCAAGGGACGTAACGTAGGCTTAGTTCATGGGTTGAGAAGCGAAAGGATAATTAGGCCCAAAAAGTGTTTAGAGGGTCAAAGTTGGTGATCATCTTGACATCTCCAATTTTCTTCTTCACTATAGAGGATTTTCTCCATAATCCAAACTCCATTGAATGTAACATTTCAGCATTTGAGTTTTTTTTAGTAATGCCTTGTAGGGATACTACTCACTACATCAAGTGTTTGATTTTTTCTCTTTTCTGGGCATTGGCCTTGCTTTTATCAGGCACACTGCTTTTTCATGCCCCATTTTTTGCACTTACTTTCTTTGGACTCGCACAACCTTTAACTTTTATCAGCATTGTAAACCATGCTACTTGAGTGATTTGCTTTTCTTGCCTTGCCCCAGTGTGGGGGATGATCACCAACTGGGTTTAATGTAAATGAATTCATAGGCTCAAGTGGACTATGCAATGGATAAAGTGTATAGGATAGAGAAAGAACTGCTCTTCGTCGTCCTAAGGCACTTCAAATTACCATACAAGTTACACTACGAAAGCAATACTCAAAGATTGATGCAAGTGTGAGTAAGAAAATTTCTTTCATTCATTTCAAATTTGTCCCAATGTGGGATGATCCTTGACAGGGATAATTTAAAGAAGCTCTTCATGTGTGTGGGCTCAAAGGGCTAAACAATGGATATACCTGTAGTGTTTTTGGTAGAGAAAGAAATTGCCTTTCATCACTTCGGTTAGCGTACCCTTCGCGAGATCACCCTTTTCCTTGCGGACATGGAAATTTTCCACACAACTCACTAGGGATTGATGTATAAAACAGTGTATGGAATAAGGCTTGCCTTTCATCATTCCAAAGTATCCCATTTGACACATTCAATTTATCTCACAATTCATCAAGGAAAACATGCAAGATTTGTAACAAATTTGAACAATTGAATTTGCAACTCATTGAGACAATTTGTTCATTATAAAAATGCTTGCAGTTCAAAACACAGCATGGCAAATTCAATCATGAGTAATTCTTCTTGACAGCATTAGAACTAACAGGAGTGAAAAACTCATGACCATCCATTTCCGCCTGGATCAAGGCACCTGTAGGAAATACCTTCCTCACCACATATGGGTCGCTATCATTTGGAGCAAACTTGCCCCTAGAATCTGGAATTGGATTAGACCATTTTCACACCTTTGTATGCCATAAGACTGTCCCTAGAACAAAAAATGGATCAAAAAGACAAACAGGGTAAATCATGTTGTTTTTTGAATTTTTTTTTGAATTTTTTTTTTTAAAAGTGTGGCATCCCAAATATTTGAGACAAGCCCTAGGATGTACTAAAGCTCAAGATTAGGTAATGAAATTACCTATGGCTTATGCTTTAGTTATTAACCGTTAAAACTAAGTGTTACACGCCTATGTTCTTGAAATTTTCTTAAGATTTGTACTATAGGTTATTTTTTTATATAACACAATTTATTCTTGGCTTTGCTTCTCTTAGACTTGTCTTCCTATAAATTAAATGTTGCAAGATTTTTGGCCATATGAAATTTAAAATTCGAAATCTATAAGGAAAGAATCAAGGGATTTATTAAAGCAAGTTAGGGACCATTTGGGCTTGGACCTTAGGCCCATGGATAGAGGGCCTAAAGTGGGCCATTTTGGGCCAGGCCCATGAGGCCCATTGGGCCGTACGGCCAAGCATGAAAGGGGAGGGAAAATTTGAAATGCATGCCCCCCCCCCACGTGTCCTAGTGAATTGGCCACTTGGCACTCATGCTTAGAGTCAAGTAAGCAATCATTAGGGGGAAGAAAAGAGGGGGAAAGCAACCGGATTATGGAGGAGAGAGGGGGGAGAGTGTCG
Organism: Eucalyptus marginata; assembly: GCA_014182565.1. Classification (NCBI taxonomy): domain Eukaryota; kingdom Viridiplantae; phylum Streptophyta; class Magnoliopsida; order Myrtales; family Myrtaceae; genus Eucalyptus; species Eucalyptus marginata. The sequence continues at coordinate 11,863,904 of CM024588.1, read as the reverse complement.
CACGGTGAGAGAGAGAGAGAGGGGAAGGAAACCGAGAGAAAGAAAGGAGAAGAAGAGAAGGAAGAAAGGAAGAAAAGGAAGAAGAAGAAGGAGATCCGTGCGTGCAACCCTTCGCCGTTCGTGTGCCGTTCGTAGTTCGGTCTCTTGAGGCAAGTTAGGATCCTTTGGTGCTCTTGCATGTGTGTTATGGGGTGTTTAGAGCCTAAGAAATCGAAGCTAGGATGTCTTGTTCTTGAGTAATGTTGCTGTTTTCGCATGAACCGCCGGAGTCAGAATCTTGTGAGAGCTTGCATGCATGTTTTGAGTTCGATTTTGACTTTGTTTTCTTCATGAAAGTTGTAGCCAACATCTTAAACTACAACATACTAAAATTTCGAGCAAAACGATGAATATTTAAGGGGTCAAATCCTCATCCTACGGAGACACTAGATCTGGAAAATTTTTGCTGACTTTGTGATAGATTTGTGGTTGCATGTTGATTTTTATCAAGAATCTCTCTTCGACTTCTTCATGAAACATATTTGTCTATGTGTTAACTATAACATAGTCAAATTTCAAGATTTTTGAATGCCATTTGCCTATTTAATGGACTGTGATGTGATAACCGTGCAAACCGTGTGTTTCGGACATGAGAATCTTGACATGCATGACCTATAACTTTCTGTACAAGCTTTATTTGAAGAAATGTTCTTCATGAAACATCTTTTTCTATGTGTTAACTGCAACATAGTTAAATTTCATGATTTTTGAATGCCATTTGCTTATTTAATGGACTGTGATGTGATAACCGTGCAAACCGTGTGTTTCGGACATGAGAATCTTGGCATGCATGACCTATAACTTTCTGTACAAGCTTTATTTGAAGAAATGTTCTTCATGAAACATCTTTGTCTATGTGTTAAATATAACATACTCAAATTTCATGATTTTTCAAGGTCATTTGCCTATTTAATGGACTGTGATATGATAACCGTGCAAACTGTGTGTTTCGGATATGAGAATTTAGATATGCATGACCCATAACTTTCTGTGCAATTTACTTTTGGAGAAATTTCCTTCATATGATATCTTTATCTATGTCTTGACTGCAACATAGTTAAATTTCATGATTTTTGAAGGTCGTTTGCCTATTTAATTAACTATGATACGAAAACTGTGCATGCTGTAAAATTCCGAAATTTATGATATTGAGTTGTATGGTCACTTCTATGCTGTGATGTGTGGTCCATATGAAATGTCATGCAAACTATGAGGCTTTGGATTTGTTTTCATGTAATGGTGTAATGACTTTCATGCATTTCATATGTGATTCAAGAAAAGGAAAAATTTTACATGATTTTAAAAGGGTTTTATTAAATCAAAAGGGGAATTTCTTTAATGCATACTACATGATTTCAAAAGCACACTTTGAATCAATTGCATTAGAGATTTCAAGAGTGGAATTGGAAAAGAAAGGTATGAGGATATAAATGACCGTCGGAGGTGTGAGCCGACGATGCCCGGAGTGTCGGGATGCCGGAGGTGTGAGCCGGATGCCCGGAGGTGTGTGCCGGATGTCCTCGGGAGTTTCGAGATGCCCGGAGGTGTGTGCCGGATGCCCGGAGGTGTGTGCCGGAGGTTCCTCGCGATGCCAGGTTGGGTGCGAGCGATAATTTTGGGATGCAAACATTGGTCCCTAAAGAAAATTAATGAGATCCTTGTGAAAGCTAAAGAATTGAAAGTGAATCATGTGCATGGATGTATGCATGTGGCATATTGCATGTAAATAGATGCAAGTATGCGAGGTGTGATGACATGTGTATGATATCAAGGTAAGTCATGTATGCATACATAAATGACATGCTATGGATCTCATGGTGGTGTATGCTTGATAGCATGGATGATGAGTGTACGATGTAAGTGCGCTTATGGCATAATGGCACATGTGATGTGATATTGATGAGGATGATGACTGTATGATGGTGCATGTATGTGAGTACACTTATGGCATGATGACATGTGATGTGATAATGATGAATGCATGAATGCATGATGGGGATAACGACGTATGATGGTGCATGTATGTGAGATATGATGACATGTGTATGATGTCAAGGTAAAGTATGTATGTACATTTAAATGACATGCCATGCTTTGATTGTATTGTATGATGCTTGAGTGGTCATTGGACCTTTACTTGTTGAGTGGTTGTACTCACCCCTTCGGGGACCAACATTTCAGATTAGTACGATGCCGCTTCCTATCGTCACGCGGGGTGTCTTTTACGGCCTTCCTTCTGACGTGGAGGTCGAGTTGACGGAGATTGACTGTCCCGCCGTCCCTGGTCTGACGTTTATACGGATCCGTACGTTTGTGATGTATGATGTAGGCTTGTCTGGGGGCCCGGTTGTACAGGAGTTCGTATCTGTCCACGTTCGCCGAGATGGAGTGATGATGGGGATGCTGCCACCCCCACCACCTGACGCACCGCGATGGGTGTGATGGCCCGCGCGTGAAGAGTAGGAGGATGACACTTTTTGGGAGTTAGAGCCGACACTTAGATGGAAGGTTTTTCATGTCTTACTATAGGGGGGTCGACTGTCTCACTAGAGATACAACCGAGTTAGTGAAAAGTCTTGGTTTTCCCTTTTTGGCTATATCGACCCAAGATGTCCATCTTAAAATGTAAATAAAAGTGGTTCGGCCTTATGTTTTTCTTTCATTGTGTAGTTGGTGTGCATTGTGCTATCGATAAGGAAGTGGAGAGATGGTGAGACTCGTCTCAAATTTTCCGCTGTGAGCTGCGCTAATCCCTAGGTTATTTCAAAAAAAAAAATTTATGCCTAAACCTCGGCCCTTTATTACGACTCCCTTTCTCTAACGTCAAAGAAGTTGTTTTCGCTTTGGATATATAGCTTAGTATCTGTGGCGACCCTATCGGGTTTGGGGGTGCCACAAAAAGCAATTGGAAAAGCATTTTTTTGAAACATTTTGGCACGAGAAAACATGATGAAGCCCAAGCCTCAGAATTCTCCTTGGATTTTTCATTTGTTTTATCGGTTGGATATTATCACCGAGCTAGTTTGGTGTACCTCATCATGCCCTCAAAATAAAACTTGTAATTTTATTGAAATTTATCAATCAATTACAATTTATTGAATGGAAAATGCGATTCAAGCCCTAAGAAGAAAGCGAAAAAGAAGAAATTGAAAACAATTCCTAGAAAACAATAAAAATTCCCGTGCATGGGAATGTGCAAAAGTAATAAGTTACTCTTGCGGGCCAAGACCCATTTCTTCTAGAGGTCCTTCATCAATGGCATTCACCATATCCTCATGCTCAGGTAGAGGATTCTTCTTGACATTTGGTTAAGCGGTACCGAAGGCAAACGCCCTGGTGTCCAATAAGTTTTGGACATTATGCTTCAAAGTCATGCATTCATCAGTTGAATGTCCTACTTCCCCCATATGGTACTCACATTTATTGGAGGGGTCGTAGTTAGAAAAATTTTCAGCATTGGGTCGCTTTGGCTCGTTAGACAGCAATTCCTTCTTTTGAAGGACCTTTAAGACCTGGGACAGAGAACCAGGAAGAGGAGTGAACTGCCTCTTAAAAAACTGTCGAGGCGTGGTCGGTCGGCCTCCACCTTGTTGATTCTTAGGGACATGAATAATCGGAGGCTTGTTAGACTGTGCATATGCAGCATTGACTTCCATGCTAGGTTCTTTGTCTTTCTTCATGGTGAACCTTTTGCCTTGATGGGTTGGTTCATTGAACCATCCATCTCTTAGCCCAACTTCGATCTATTCACCCACCGGGATAAGTTGGTTGAAATTCTCAACGTACGTGCTAGCCATCCGATTGCGAAACTCAAATGGGAGAGTCTTGATGAACAACTTCATCAGCTCCTTGTCAGCAGGCTCCGGAGTGACTTGAGCGGCCAGATTTCGCCACCTCACAGCATACTCCTTGAACGACTCACTCTTCTTCTTCTCCATCCGCTCAAGATCCTTTCGGGAAGGTGCAATGTCCATGTTGAACTTATATTGCTTGAGGAATGCGTCAGTCACCTCATTCTAGGTGTGAAGGAGGTTTACATTCTTCATTATGTACCAGCTCAGTGCAGGCCCAGTCAAACTCGCATGGAATGATTGAATCATAAGGGGCTCATTCTTGACATATTGGGCCATGCGTACGTGGTACATCTGCAAATAAGCTTTTGGGCAGGAAGTACCATCGTATTTCTCGAACTCCGGCATTTTGAACTTTTTTGGCATCTTGACCTTTTCATACACGGACAAGTCGAACGGCAGTGAACTCTGTGACTCTTGCAATTGCTTCACTTTCTCCTCGAGTTTCGCAACGCGCTCATCTTACTCCGTCTTAGGGACGTCGTCAGGCTTAGCTTTTTCGGCTATGATCAACAGTGGGTCATCTTCCAGCCCAGGCATGTCGTCATCAATCATTTGGGCTTTGTTTGTTGGCTTTGAAACTACTATCTCGGGGAGAGCAGGTGCAGGAGTTGGATTCGCTCTGAGGGATTGGAATTGATCTGTCATAAACTGTATAGAAGCAAGCACTTGTTGGAGTTGAGTCTCCACAGCGGACATACGATCACGCATTTCAGTTTGGTCGGCCATTCTAGCTCTCAATCGTGTAATGATGGGTGAACGTGGAGGATCCGTTATCACCTAATTCAAATGAATAAAAATATGTAAGTACGAGGTGTAAATAGAGAGCCACTCCATGACAACAATCTATTTTTTTGTCACGAAAAGTCCACTCATGAAGAGGATTCCCTAAAAATGGACTAGGAAAATAAGGACATGGGATGCCTTAGGAGAGACGAAATTTCCCCAAACATGGACTAGGAAAAGTCAAAATTTGAAACCTCTAACATGAATTGAAAATGAATTTCCAATTTTTATTTTCCAAATGATTCATTGCATGACAATTTCCTCATTTCATTTCTAATTGACAAAAGAATTAGACCCAATGCCTCACCTAGATTGTCATGGACAGACCAAAAATCTGACAAAGTAAGTAAATTGCATAGTATAGGGATAGAAGACTTACTTCACCAAGGAAAATCAATGGCAATCACATAGACATGCGCATGAGATGTGAGGCTCGATTTCTACTCTAGACAGGCTTAGCAATGTGAAGCCACAAGGATGATCGGACTAACCACGGGCTTGTAGACTATGTCGGGTCCTCATGACTCCGGTTTGGTCAAAGAGCTGACCCGAGTTGCGGGCATGCGGACCGATGTGGGTACTCTTGACACCATGAAAGAAACTTCGGGATTGAGATGGGCGACTCGTACCACGAGCATGTGGTCGGAGTGGTATCCATCTCAATACCATCCTAAATGATCCTATGCGGCCGAGGTCCGGAGGCAGGTTGTGTGTGCAAAAGTGTAGTACAAGATGCAAGGCATGCACAATAGTTTAAATCAAGCAACATTTCAAATGTGCAAGTAAATCATTCATTCCTACACCTCCCTACAAAACAAGGGTTAGCAAACACTTCCCCTTATACCTCCCAATCTACAAAAACATTTAACACCTTAAATGTTAGACACGTACCTAGAATCCTCGCTGCCAAACAAAAATATTTTTCAAAAGAAAGAGAAAATTGGCCTAAGTCCACTAAGAGTTTCAACTCAAATCCCCAACGGAGTCGCCAAGTTGTCGCGACCAATTTTTCGGGTACACCACCTAACATTATGTTTGGCTAATGGATTGCTAAGCCTTAGACTTAGCTCGGGCTCTCTCAAGCCCATACCAACTCGCGATTTAAATTCAAATATATAGCATGCAAAAAGGAGTCGCCACTAATCAGTTTACGGTAGGTCGATTAGACACCTAAATAAAACAATGGGAGAATCATTTTACTTCTACGAACCAGAGATTTATGAGTTCGGGGACTTGGTTACGTTAGATTTCTCTAATGCCCTTTCGGTACCTTTCTCTTTCATTTTTGAAAAAATGTTTAGCAAACAGCTTGAATTAATTTAGCTCCCTAACATGTGAGGTGATCATACAGGTGCACAAACCACCAATTTAACACTCAGGAAAGCAATTAACTAATGTAGGACTTACCCCAAAGCAACGAAAGCATCTAAGTTCTTAGATCAAAATTTATATTAGAAATCTTAGATATGATTTCTAATTAACAAGTAATCACTCAATTTTTGCTTTCACTTTTTAATGAGAATATAGTCCATATACAATGCAATGCTTCTAATCTAATATGAAATAATATGGCATGGCAAAATATCCTAAACTATATGAATGAATAAAAAAAAACTAATGATTTCTTAATGAATATGCAATAATTAAATATGCAATCTAAATTAATCAAAATGACCTAATTTTAATGACGTGCAATTTCTAATTAAATGAACCTAGTAATCACTAAATGACATGCATTTCATGAATCTAATTCTACATGACGTGCACATGATTTTTTATTTTTAATAAGAACATGCAATCTATCTAGGATAAATTATTTAAACCTATAATTAATAAACATGCAATCCTAATATGCAATGACGTGCAAATAATGGCCTAATTCTAATGAAATTCGAAATTAAAATTAAACATGCAATTCAAATAATAAAAAAAAAAAAAGTAACATCCTAAATGAATGCACTTTTTTTTTTCATGATTCAAAATAAAATCCCTAATCTAATCATGCAAGATAATTTAAAAAAAACAAACCTAATCCTAATTCAAACTTTTTTTGGATTTTTACTTTTTATGAAAATAAAATTGACTTAAACACCACAACATCAAATCAAACAAGATAAGATTGATACTAAAAAATTGGCGAACCATATCTCGCGCATGAGATCGGGTTGTCCAATTTTGAAATTAAATCGCGAATCAAATCTCAAGCATGAGATCGAATTGGCGATTTTTGCAAGGGATTGCGAGTCGCATTTCGGGTGCGAAAATCGGACTAACAAACCCTAATTTTAGGGGCATTTTCATGTCGGCAGCTCAACCATGTATCCATGAATAATTACACTAAAAAGGAGCAAATAAAATAAAGTAAAAGGTAAAATAAGGCAAATAAATAAAAGGAAGAAAAAGCTACCTAAATTGATTTTTGCCTTTTCTTTTTTTTTTTTTTTTCTTTTCTTTTCCTGTTTTTTCTTTTGCTTCCAAAAGAAAAGCTGGGTAGCTCGTGCATGAGTCTCTAAGGGGTTGATCGGTCCGGCAAGAGGGAACTCCGGCAAGGATGCAGTGGGCGAACCAGCGGTGACAGCACAAGGGTGAAGCAGAGGACTAGGGTCCGGCAGTAGGAGGTGAGTCGCGTGCGGGTGGCATTCGGAGCGGTTGAATCGCAAGGGCTTGAGCTGATGCAGGTGGCTGGAATAGGGGCGGAGGCACGCAGGTGGTCGGCGCAGATGGTGCGACGATGAATATGAGGACGCGGCTGCTGAGGGAAGGGTAGCGGCGGTGGCGATCGGTGGGCGAACCAAACTCCAGTTGCTGGGCAGCGACAAGCGAGCATGCAGAGATCTGGGCCTGGCGTCACGGTTGAGAGGGCTCAGATCGGCGGTGCCTCGGCAGCAACGGTGGGTGTGGCGTCTGTAGTTGAGCAGAGGTTTCGCGAGCTTTGGATTGCTGCTGCGGCGGCGGTGACCGACGAAGGAGCGACGAGAGGCGGTGGTAGGCAATGGTAAGGACGGCAGGCGAAGGCGCGTCGTGGCTAGCTCTTGCTCAGGCAATGGGACTTGGGGTGGCGGTGGCGCGCAGCAGCGACGGCGCGGCATCGAGGGCGGAAGGCCGGGTGCGGGTGCGCTAGTGGAGGGATCGGACACCAGGGGGCGTCGCTGAGGAAGATGAACAGGAACACTTTTTCCCCCTTTTCCCCTTTTTTCTTGGTTTTTCCTTTTCTGCACGTTTTCCCTTGCCCCCATTTTCTGTCCACTGTTGTCGATGGAAGAAAGTGCAGTAGAAGACTTTTTTCTGCTGCCTTTCTCTTTTTCCTTTTTTCTTTTTTACCAAAAGAAAACCCTCCAAATACCAAAATCAAGCCAACCCCCCAACCTCTCGCACGCATGGCCTTTTATAGGGAAAATTTAGGATTTCAATTTCTTTTTTTGAAATCAACATCCATAATATTTTTTTACAAAATTTTCACCTATTGATAACGATTCAAGATTTCAATAAGATTATTCTTTAATTCCAAATCCTGGAAAGCCAAATCGCAATATTTCATTATATCTACCCAAAAATTCATCATATCTCGAAAAAATTTCGAATTTCTAATTTCTCACAAGATAATTTCTAATCATTTAAAAATAGGCTTGGCCAACTAATTTGAATCCATCCGCCACCAATTCAATAAAAAGCAAAAAATGCAAATAAAAAATAAATGCAACCTAAATCTATATGCTATGCAATTAAAATTTTTTTAGGGATAAAATTAACACCTAATTTTCTATACAATAAATAAATAAACTAAATCGCCAAAATTTAGGTATCAACAATTGTAATTTTTAGAACAAAAGGTGTCGAGGACTGCTGACTTAGATTGTCGTATTTCAAAAGAGTTTGCAAAGATGGGGATTACTAGTCAAGGCAAACGAAGTTGGTAATTCTTTACAAAATAATTGTCAACTTAAAAAAAATAAAATTAGACATTGAGAAAAACTCCTTATTAGCCAAAAAAATCCCAGAGAGCTCTTTTTGTTCTTTCCATTTACTCAGTTTTTGGCCTTGAGCTCCGAGTTGCCAGTCTCCCAGACAACTAAAAGGCAGTAAGAGTGAAATAGGGAAGGCTTTCCCAGAGTTTGCTTTTCTCACCAAATGCCAATCTCCTAAATTACAGATTGCTTGTGGGCCTAAGTTAGGTCATTTTCTGATGATGTTTAACATGGTAATGGACTATTAGCATGTAAAATCTGCAATTAAGGAAGTTTGATTAAAAGAATGACATATTGGTGTGCAAAGACCTGCATAACTTGTCGAAGTTGCAGATTTGGATGGATGAGTTCTTGAATGGGTACTAGATAACTTGTATGGAATTTCTTTTTTTACTGCAATTACAAGAAAACGTCTTCTTCTTACACTGTGCATATCATTAAATTAGTGACGCTCATGTGAAGAAACAAATTTCTGCTTTGAAGGCTTCATATGAGTTCTTGTTATTGCTAATATAATCAACTAATACTCACAAACTTCTCTGATACACTGAGAGAGAATGAATGAAAACAGAACATTAAACTTCATTCAGCCTTAATAAAAACTGTCAAGTTCAAGCTAAATAAGAACCTCTTTTGGAACTGCACACAAACGTGCAAAACGGACTTGTTCCACTTCCTAGAAAATAGCTAACAAACCAACCGCCTAACAAATAAACTTGACTGAATAATATAAAAACGACAAACATCAGCAGCAGCATTGAGACACAGCTCCAACAAACTCCTCCTTGGATCAGTTGCTGCTGCACACTCCTATTTTCTCTCTTAACAGCTCAAATCTTCCAGCCTAAAGTGGCTTTGTGAACATGTTTGCAAGCTGATCTTCAAATCTGCAATAGACCAACTTAACTTCACCACTTTGTTGCACTTCACGCAGAAAGAAAATTTGACTCTAAAATGCTTTGTTTTGCCATGGAAAACTGGATTCTGTGATATTGCTAATGCAACCTGATTGTCCACATTAACTTCAATGCAATCACCATAATTCAACCACAGATCCTTCATTATCTTCTTCAGCCACAAAGCTTGATTTGCAGCTACAGTAGCTGCTATAAACTCAGCCTCTACAGTGGACTGAGCTACAATCTCCTGCTTTTTGGAACACCAGGAGAAACAAGTAGAACCAAGAGTGAAGTAGTACCTAGATGTACTTTTCATGTCATCCACTGAGCAAGCCTATTCACTATCAGAAAAGCCCTGCAACTTAAACTTCTGACCTTTTGTAAACTTCACACCAAGGAACAATGTTCCTTTGAGGTATCTCAAGACCCTTTTTGTAGCAACCAAATGTAATTGACTACGACTACTCATGAACCTAGATACAACACTTACAACAAATAGAATATCTGGTCTAGTTACTGTAAGATGCATGAGACATCCAATCAAGCTTTTATACATAGAAGCATCTACTGCATCTGTTCCATCATTCTTCTGCAACTTCTCCTTAGCAGCCATAGGAGTGCTTACATTTCTACAATCTTCCATTTGAAACTTCTTCATAATTTCATTCATGCATTTTTTCTGGCGGATGAAGATCTCATGTGAAGCTTGTTTGACTTCCAGACCCAGGAAATAAGCCATCTTTCCCAAGTCTGACATCTCAAAACCTACAAAGAGACCTTGCTTCACCCTCTCTATTAGTTCCACATCATTCCTTGTCACCAATAAATCATCTACATAGAGTGATAGAATTATAACACTGTGACATCTTGAATTTTCGACCCTGTCTCGACTAAATGAATTGGGCTTTTCATTGATGCGCCTATGGTCATTTTTCTCTGAGCTAATCACTCACGAGATAACTAATCTATCAGGTGAAGCCGTTAAGGGATATAAACGTGATAGACTTGAGAATTTGATCAAAATCGACTGCTCGATCGTGCTAATCGGAAAGGGTCAATACGGCACCGTTATAATCGATTAGAGACCGGAGATAAGTCTATTCAACAGAAGCACGTAATTAAATGGTAGGTGATTTCACCTGATTGCAAAATTCGTGTCGAATGGCACTAAACCAATTTTTCTATCGATTCTGTACTTAGTGCCCATAATTGAAACCTTGAGATTTTTACGACAATCGAACGTCGCCGCTAAGTCGAAGATGCACAAAAGTGGATCGAGAATTATTAACCATGGGTTAAATGCGATAAAATCCCTAAAAGTTACCCGGTATGTTAGGTCACGTTAAAATCGCGTTCGATTGAAATTAATCACGAAATTGAACTCGGTTTCAAGAATCGAAAGTTCAAGTGTGTCATGATTTATTTTTGGGACGTCGACTCATCCTTTGAAGAATTTTCGGTGAGCCCAAAATTTTGGCGGAAAATCAAATTTGGCAAATTAAGTTGAAAGAAATTCGGATTGTCAAAATTAAGGGAACTTTTGGCCTTCAAGATGGATCGAGTGGTGAAGGAAATTGTGGAAATTGGTTTAGGCTACTGCCATGGCATGTTTGGCCATTAAATTGAAGTTGTTTGGTGGGAAATTGAAGGAGAAATCCACCAAATTCGTAGAGGTAGCTGCTGGGTTGATTTTGGGCACCAAATTGAAGTCATGTGGTGAAGTTTTGTGAAGCAATTGACTTGTGGGAGAAGCTTGGATAGCTAAGGTTGAAGACTTTGGTGCTAAAATGTTCATTACATGAGATATTTGTAATGCAAGCTCATTGGCTCAATCTTGGACTTCCAAGGTTTCATGTTCCCCCCTTGTCTCCCCACTCTCCCTCCCTTCTCCTTCTTGCTCGACCACCACCCCAGTAGACCAGCTTTTGCTTCTGTTTAGCTTTTTCTTCTTCCTCAAAGCTTCCTCCATTGTTGAAGCTACAAACACCTAGGACCAAGCCAGCACAGCCACCAACCCCGCAAGCCGTTGAATCGAGCCTAGCCTCGTGTTCGAGCCGTCTAGCTTGCCTCTAGTCCCGTCGGTCCCCGTCGCTGCCACTTGCATGTCCTGCCGACCCCAAGACGACCGTCGACCAGCCTCCACCCGTCCCAGCTCCGCTCCAGCCGCCTACCTCCGTCCAGCTCGTCCAGCCTGCCGTTCCCCCATTGTGTCTAGCTCAACCGAGCCCCTCAACCAGCCTTTCCAGCCAACCATAGAACCGGTTCTTAGTAGAAAGCAATGAGCTTAGTTGGTCGTTTTCAGCCCCTTCCAAGCCTCTTTTGGTGTCGTTGTAGGCCTAGGTCTTGGTCGCTGTCGCACCACCGTTGCCGAGGACCCGTTATCTCACTAAACCGGTGAGTTAACATCCTAAACTCTAATTAGGGGGCTAATTGCACTTAAGGGTGGTTTAGTTAGGCTAATTAGTGGATTAGTGGATTAGTGGATTAGTTAGCCCTAATTAGGATTAAGGTTAGCTTAATTAGTGTAATTAATTAGTTAGTTAGTTTAGTTAGATGATTAGGTGGTTAGATTAATTAATTAGGGAGTTAGTTAGGTTAATTAGTTAATTTAGTTAGATGAAATGTAGCTAGCCTAGGTAGATTAATTTAATTAGTCCAATTAGGTAGTTAGATTAGTGTTTAATATAAATAATTTGCAATTTATTTAATTATTTATTAATTAGCGTAAATTATACCGGGATAGCCGGTTGTCAGAATTTTACGCTGATCATCATGGTTGTATTGGTTTGTGCAATTGATTGTTAATTTATGCAATGGAGTGCTTGGTGATGATTTTTAATTATTATTTCAAAAATATGAATTTTTGGTATTTAATTAGAAAAATACCGGGTGTCGGTTTTTTATGCTGAAAATGTTTTAAGTACTATATAAAATCGTGGAATTTTAAAATAAGAGGATATCACGTTTCATGGTTAGATTTGATCGTGTGACCACGCACAATTATTTTACCCAAGTGTTTTTAATATGAAGAAAATAAGCTAAGTACATCATTTGAAATTGAGACATTTGAGTGCAAAGCACGATGTCCTTGCCCGAGATTGGATGTGTGTGTGATCACTATCAGAAGTCATCATGATGCGTTTACGCCGAATGATGCTCCTTCGGGAATTCCCCACGTCAACGAATGCCGGTTGCAGTGGAGGCTGGGTTGATGCTCATTCGGGAATGCTGTCTAGATGTAGACGTTGCCGTGCCCGACGAAGTGGGACGACGCTTGGTTATGCCAGATGATCACCAACTGTTGAGTTGGCCATAGCTGTCAGGTCATAATTAATTGGAACGCTTGAATGAGTGAAATAAGCGCACCTGATTATGGGACAAAATTGTGTAGCACGGAATGGGACGTGTCATAACGATTTAGCCTTATAATCAGGATCCCTGTGATTGATTGATATATGTGATGAGGTGTTCCAATTAATGATTTACGCTTGCTGCATTTGTATATGTTATATGAGCTGTACTAATGTGCAGGGAGGTGCTAAGGCGAGGTAAGTCTTATATGGTGCTTGTTTAGGTTGCCTCTAGGTGAATTTTCATCCTAATCGGGGTTTAGGGTGTAGACTTGCTGAGACTTTGTCTCACCCCATCGTGGTTTAAAATTTTTAGGCCCTTAGATGGAGGTATGTCATGTACGTTATGGGGTCTCGCAGGTAATGGATTTTCAGCACTCCTATTTCCCTATTCCTAGGACCAACCTGACCAGTGAGTTGGTTGAGTCCATGGTCTGGGTCGAAAAGGGCCACCTCAGTTGGTACCTCATCGCTTCAGAGCGTGGTTCATTAACTTTCCTAATAGGGCTCGGGAGGGTCTCATACAGGGTTTTGACGGGCCTCTCGTCGGGACCAGGCAGTGGGAAATAGGGCACCCTATGGGTGTCGACACTCCTGATGGTGTCGTGGAGGACCCGGAACCCATGACTGGAGAGCCCGAAGCTTAGGTGGCTCAGTAACTCTTTTTGATCTAGACTCCTGTACATAAACCTTAGGTTTGGCTTGACTATATATAAACCTTGGGTTGTTTATAAAGTATGTTTTGTGTTAATTAATTGTCTTGCTTTTTTATCACACGTTTGTTTATTGTCTAGAGTTATTGGTTCGCTTCCACATGTGCATAAAACGAAATGGTCGACGACGCGTCCTGAGAACGTCGCAATTCTATCGACCATCGAGGGATGTGCGTGCGCTCGAGATTCGGGGCATGACATCTTCTGTAGCTTCTCCTTAGCAGCCATAAGAGTGCTTACACTTCTACAATCTTCCATCTGAAACTTCTTCAGAATTTCCTTCATGTATTTTTTCTGGCAGATGAAGATCTCATGGAAACTTGTTTGACTTCCAAACCTAGGAAATAAGCCATATTTCCCAAGTCTGACATCTCAAAACCTGCAAAGAGACCTTGCTTCACCCTCTCTATCAATTCCACATCATTCGCTATCACCAATAAATCATCTACGTAGAGTGACAAAATTACAACACTGTGATTCACCCTCTTGACATAAAGAGTGAACTCACTCAAGCTTCTTACAAAGCCAAAATCTTGCAAATATTGGTCTATGTTCTCATACCAATCTCTTGGAGCCTACTTCAGTACATATAGAGCTTTCCTCAATCTATATACCTTCTCTTCTTGCCCTTTGAAACTGAGGCCTTCAAGTTGTTCAACAAAAATCTCCTCCTCAAGCTCTCCATTCAAAAATGCAAACTTGACATCTAACTAAAATGCAGGCCACCCCTTCTCTATTGCAACAACTAATTGTAGCATGATTGTATCAAGCCTTGCAACAGGAGCAAATGTTTCAGAATAGTCTTGTTGACACCTAAATTTTACAATTTTATTTAGGACTTAATTGTGTACAAAATTAGGAATTAGTCACTAAAAACAAAAACAGAAAAAAAAAACAACAAGAAAAAAAAGGAAAAGAAATGAAAAGAAAAGAAACAAAAACAAAAACAACAAAACAACAAAAAAAGAAAAAGAAAAAAGAAAACGTGGAAAGGGCCAGGCCGGATCTCGCCTTGGCCCGGCCCATGTCGCCTTCTCCCTCCTCCATTTTCATGTGTGAGGAAACCCTAAAAAGAAGAACGCAAGGGAGAGAAAAACACAGAGAAAAACACACAGAAAAAAACCACAGAGAAGAACAGAGAGAGCTTGTGCCGCCGCTGCCGGCGGCGCGCTACTCACCCGATGCTGTCGCCCTCCTGCCCAACGCCGGCAGTGCCGCCGTCGCCGTTCCTACTGCCTGCCCGTCCGCATCAGCCACCACTGCCTCGCACCGGCCACCGCACTTCCACCCATCGTTGCCATCGCCACGCGAGCTCGATTTTGTCGTTGTCTCCGAACACCTCGCCTTGCCGTGAAGCCTCCACCACCTAGCGAGCCTCGCACCGGCCCGCGCCTCCGCTGCTACCTCGGCAGCATCTCCGCCAGTCACCGCTGTGCCTCGTCTCGCCTGTAGCCCTCCGAGCATCGACGCGCTCGCCTGTCACCGCCGCTCCACCAGCAACCCGCGCCTCTGCCCCTGACACCAGCAAATCTTGGGTCGACCGCCATGTCTCCGCCTCTGCTCCACCACGCCTCCACCTGCAGAACCCGCGAGCCTTGCAATAGCTCGCCATCGTGCCTGAGCGTTGTCCACCTCCGCCCGCGACGACCAGACGCTCCCGCTCGCCCTCGACACACCGCCACCCATCATCGTAGACCCGACATTGTTGCCGCCGCCCGCCGTGTCGCCGCCGCCATCCGCTGCATCGCCGCCGTCGTCAAGCCCTTCGCCGTTGTCGTTAGCGCCGCTAAGAAACCCTAAGGCTTCGGCGACAAACCAGGTTGCACGAGTCGGGTTGGGTCACTTCTCGGGTACGATTTTTGGGTAATTGGGGCACTTGGGCTTTTGGGCTTGTGGGCTTTATTTTTTTAAACAAAAAAGCTTAGACCAAATTGGGCCCGCTAGTTGGGCCCAATCTAAACCAATGAAAGATCCGACCATTTGGTCAGGCGGGCCGATTGGCCTGGCCCCCCCAATTGGACCGAACCTGGGTCCGGTCTTTGACCGGACCTAATCCGTGCCGATCGGGCCAAACCTGGGTTGGGTCAGATCGGGCCCGACCCAGTCCGACCTAGCTTTTTTTTTTTTTTTTAAATAATTTTTTCTTTTTAAAATTTTTTTTTAAAAAATATATTTATTTTATTTAAGAAATTAAAAAATTAAAAACTTAAAAAATTAAAAAAAAAAAAAATTTAAAAAATTTCGAAATTTAAAATGTGTAGGGTTTGGTTAGGAATTGCCATGTCTTGCGTTTTTAGTGTAATTAGGCATTTATTTGCTCGTATATTGTTTAATTTGCATATCTAATTATGTTTAATTGCACGTGTTTAATTTTACTGCAATTAGGATCTTGATAGTTATGGTTGTTGCTTTAATGATTGCGCACTCGCATGATCACCTCACATGTTAGTGGATAGGTGTAAAATTAATCCAAACTGCCTGACAAAAATATTTTCTTCTAAAATGAACAAGATTAGGTACCGAAAGGGCACTGATTGGTTAATTAGTGTAATCAAGTTCCCGACCCTAGATTCGCTGGTTGCATAGAAAGTGAGGTACACTCCCATGTCTCACTTGGTTTCTAGTCGATCTCAATAGGCTAGTGGCGACTCCTTTTGTGCAAAAATTTATAAAGAATATCCCAATGTCACATGGGGTATGGGCTTGGGAGAGCTCACGCTTAATCATGGGCCTTCGGTCCGTCCTTTAGGCAATACCCCTAAACATGTTCCCTCTCCCTGAGGATAGGTCGCGATAGCTTGGTGACTCCACTAGGGACTAGTTTTAGATGACTTAGGCCGAAATTAATCTTGTTCAAAAATATTTTTTGTTTGGCAGCAAGGATTCCAGGTACACCCCTAACATTAAAGGTGTTAAATGTTTTTGCAGAATGGGAGGTATAAGGGAAGTGTTTGCTCACCTTTGTCTTGTAGGGAGGTGTAGGAATATATAGTTTATTTTTTATGTATGGAGTGTTGTTTACCTATAAATTGTTGTGCATGTATCCTCCGCATTGCACTACACCATAGCACACAAAACCAGCCGCCGGACCTTGGCCGCATAGGATCACTTAGGATGGTGTTAAGGTGGATATCACTCCGACTGCAAGCATGTAGTACGAGTTGCCCATCTCAACCCCGAAATTTCTTTCTTGATGCCAGAGATCCCCACCCTGGTTTGACAAAGCCAGAGTCATGGGTAACATGACCTAGCCGCGAGCTTGTTGGTTTAGTCCTGTGATCCCATGGCTTCATTTTGAGCCGTATAGAATAGAAATCGAATCACATTCCATGTGCATGTCTATGTAGTTGAAAAAAAAAAAAAAAAAAAGACAAAGGTCGGCACCTATTGTGAGTATTATTTTCCTTTTTATTTGCTCATTTTGTATTGAACTTCCATCTTAAAATTTGCGAACATCAATCGATTGCCCTCGGTGCTGTAAGCTTATAATTGAAAAAATCGGCAATCACTTTTGATAAGTGAACATTGAATGCAAGTTCTAAACACTTTGATTTGACCCTGTTGAACACATGGTTTTGTTTAAATTTCTAGTTATGGGCTCAAAATCATTTAAAAAGAAAAAAACTTTCAAGTTGTGATTTTATATTGGGGCACAAAAATTGAAATTGCATTTTTAATCAAATTCTCTCATTCTCACATTTTGGGACTGAAATGCAAATCACATTTAGTGTACAAATTCCTCAAAATAGAAGTCACTTCTTTCAAAAATCAATGTCACTTTTGCATATGAAACTTTTGGAATAGAGTTGACATTTGATTGATAGCCGTCAATCGATCTTATAATGATGCCCGTTCTCTTACGACAAATCTTGGTGAAATACCAAAATCCCATAATGAGGACTATGGGGCATGTACCGTCACCTCGATTTTGTTGTAAGAAGCGACATCATTGAAAGATCAATTTTTCATTCACATACTAACATCGTTGTCTTTTTTGCAGGTCATGCGTGATGCTCCTTGACATTCTAGTGCTCGACCATACAAAGAAATGAATTCTAGAGCTAGGACAAGAGTTGTTTTTTTACTTTCATCTGTGCAAGAGTTTCTTGTATTTTATCATTGTCTTTATTCTTGTTAAGAATCTTGTTTTCCATTTTGGGTTTTGATTGCGAATCTAATTGATACTTTTGTAAATCATGTGACTCATATTTTTTTTTTATGATGGAATTCAATTTTGTGAAAATCATCCAAAAAAAGAAAAACAAAAAAGAAGAAAAACTTAGAAGTGTTTTAAACGAATCTTTACGTCTACCTTCGAAATGTTTTGAAAATGAATTTTAAGAAAGCTTTGCTTAAGGCCCTCTCTTCGCATGGTCGCTTTCTTGGGTAGAATGAGGAGTTTATTTGAGATCGGCATCGGCCCTTCTAAAAGATAAAATTGTAGGCTCATGGAACTTGAGGAGTAAGCATGCGTCGAGGCACCGTCAGCGCCAATCGTCCATAGAGGCGGAACGAAGTTGAATTTCGTTCTAGGAAGTTGAGGAAATGAGGCAAATGTCTTAGGTGCCAAAATAACCCATCGATCTCGTTCACTTTGCATGACAAGACAAATGAAGTGAGTTGCCAAACATCCAAAAGGGCGGATTCAAAGGAAAAGTAAACTGTATCGATTCTAATTACCCGTTTCTATACTGTTTCTCACGTGACTTTCTTTTCATTGTCAAGGAGACATCAAGAGTACCAAGTTTTGTAACGTTCTAACAAACGCAATGGAGCATTATTGAGTCATGTTCATCCTAGACAGAAATATTCAAATGATGAAACAAAAGGGCAATATTATCCCTTCCTCCATGAGAGATACCTTGGGATGTTGATCGCCTGACTTTGAAAAGGATGTATCTCGTTCCTAAACTTGATTCTCTTCAGCATAAAAAATGACACGTCCTTTTTTTTTCTTTTCTTTTTTTTATATATAGGATGGATTCGAATAGAACAAAGGTTTTTCAAATAAAGAATAGGAGAGCAACATTTGATTTTAAAAAAATCTCTCATCTCCCCACCAATGAAGTGTGTTGGAACAACATTGTCAAATTTATCAAGAAGGATGTATTGTTCCTTAGCTGAACCTAACTAAGAATGGAGATAACTCGTTTCGTCTCCCTTTCTTATAGGGTGACAAATAAAAAAAAAAAAAAGTTGCACCTTGATCATAGAAGCAGCGCCTTCTACCAAGGAATCAGGAAAATGTCAAACACTTAAAGGCGAATGCAAGGGAAGGGTATTGTCGAGTTACCAAATATCCACGAAGGTGAATCCAAGAAATGTTAGCGCCTAAAGGATGAAAGTGAATGAAAGGTAATAATGTATCATTTCCAACATTTCAATCCCTAAAGATTTTTGCAATAAAATATTCTTTCACATTCTTTATAGGGTTACCACACCACACCGTAGGTAAGTACCCTTCTTATCAATTTTTTTTTATAGTAAAAAAAAAGGAGAATTTCCATTACAAAAAGAACCTTTGGCGCTTTCCTAGAGACAAGCACATAAATGAAAAATTGAAAAAAAATTGCTTCAAACTTTTTGAGCATCATTTTTATCTTAAAATTGTATTCTCGTTTTGTGGGTTATTCATTTTGAATCAAAATTCCCTATGGAGATTAATCTACTCAGATGACCTTGGTAGAGTGAAAGGTAAAACATTAACCATGCCAAATAAGAAGTTCTTAGGATGAAGAAATGTAAGCCATTTCTAAACACGTCCTTCAAACACTCTTGAGAGTTGAGTGAAAAGCAACATTCTCTTAGGACGAATGATTCATTCGCATTGAGCACAAAGATTGAAATGATAAAGGCGTTTCCTTCATCAATCCCAAGAGTTGCACTAATCTCTTGCTACCCCTTTGCACCAAAAAAGAAAAGAAAAGATGATCCTTCAAAGTACCCCTATCGAGAATGACCCTACTTTGGGGCAGCATAGGAGGTTATGGTCATGTTGTAGAGCGAAAGATTGAGAAAGATTCTATTACTTTCACTTGCATCAATCTTCTAGTGATAGCTTCAGACGAATTCTCATTAGAGATTGACTCATCCCAAGGTGAAGAAGAGCATTTCCTTCTCTACCCAAACACCGATACCCATTGCTTTAACCAACTTGGGCCTGATTATCCATTTTTGAACCCCGAGCGGTGATCATCTCCCTTCATTGGGGCAAGGCATAAGAATTGACCCAATACAATTGACATTTATGAGAAAATGTGAAAAGTATCTCGAAAGTCATAAGAGCTACAAAAGTTCAAAGAGCAAAAAGCTCGACAAACTAAGGGGCATGAAAAAGCAGTGTGCCTGGTAAAAGCAAGGCCACTGCCCATCAAGAAAAATAGCCAAAAGGCTGCATCTCATGTAAATTTTTTTATCAAAGTCCAAGTGCCTACATAAAAAGGGAAATCATCGCAAGTGCAAAGGAAATTAGAGAAAAGAGCAAAGCTCCCATGCAGAAATGATTAGTCAAGGGACTTTTGAGATGTATAATGTTTCAAAAGCTAAATGCTTTCAAAAAATCGAGTGACCTAGTCACGATAACATGATGATCACCAACTCTTAAAAACCCTCTTGAAAAGTTTAAGCCTTTCGAGCCTCTCTTGAGCCAACATTACAACCCTCTTCCGAAGTCTCTTCTGATTGGGATGGTTTGAGTGAAAATGAGAATGCCACCAAGAAGCTACTATTTGAAGGAGTGGAAGTGATTCTATCTTGTCTTATATTCCAAGTTCTCGACTTGTAAATCTGATGAAGATAGCAACAAATGTTCCTTTACTGGCCTTAAAGCAATAATTCCTTTATGTAAGCCCTAACCGAGCCTATATTGCGGTCCTTTCAAAAGACCTTTTTGATCGATCAGATTGTGCTCATCGCGAATGTTTCTGAAAGCCTTTGACATGGGTTATGTGAGATACCCTTAGCAATCAGTTACTTCCCACATGAATAGATGGGATCAAGCAGCCAATTTATCGAGAGTGGGTGAGAAATCATTTCTGACTAAGAAGCTCTAGTTTGGCATGCTTAATGAGTATTTTTCACGAGTCGTAACCGTTTTGATAAGAACTTGACTCTTAGAGAATTTGATGATTAATGATATATCCCTGAGCAAGATGACAGTTTTGCGTCACATGATGCTGATTGACATCGAATGTTTTTCTAAAGTAGTTGGACTTAGCTTGATTAGCTTGTTCAATTAATGCTATAATATTGCCAATACGTCTCTTGATGACATCTCTAATGACATTTGCTCAATTTGAGTTTGACAGAATTCCTCAGTGAAGCCATGTAGTTTTCAAGGGGTTAGCGGGTGCTTCCCTAAAAACCAAAGTTTCATGGTTATCCTTAAACTAGGTTATCTCCAAAGGTTCATGGCCAGCCTCAAACCATGTCGTTTCCGAAGGTTCATGGTTAGCCTTAAACCATGCCATCTCCAAAGGTTCGTGGGTCTATCCTTAAACCACACGGTTCGTGGGTCAATCATTGTGGGTCAATCCTTAAACCACACGGTTCGTGGGTCTATCCTTAAACAACAAGGTTAGTGGGTCTATCCTTAAACCACACGGGTCGTGGGTCAATCTTTAAACCACACGGTTCGTGGGTCAATCCTTAAACCACAAGGTTCGTGGGTCAATACTTAAACCACAAGGTTTGTGGGTCTATCCTTAAACCACAAGGTTGGTGAGTCTATCCTTAAACCACAAGGTTCATGGTCAGCCTTAAACCATTCCATTTCAAAAGGCTCATGGTTAGCCTTAAACCATGCCATTTCCAAGGTTGGTGGGTTTATCCTTAAAACCACGGGATTGGTGGCTTTTCCTAAACCACATGGCTTGTGGGTTCATCCGTAAACCACGCTTGTTCGCATCCGGTCGAAACCCGTTTGTACACGGTGAGACATTTCTCTTAGTTGAAACCTGTTTGTACATGGTGAGACTATCATACCCGATCGAAACCCGTTTGTACACGGTGAGACATTCCTCTCAGTCAAAACCTGTTCGTACATGGTGAGACCATCATTTTCCAGTCGAAACCCATTTTTACAAGGTGAGACCCTTTTTCCAATCTAAACCACAGGGTTTGTGGGTCCATCCTTAAACCATACGGTTCATGGGTCTATCCTTAAACCACGCTTTTAAAATGTTCATGAGTCTATTTTTAAACTGCAATTTTTCAAAAGGTTCATGGTCAACCTTAAACCATGTCATCTATAAAGGTTCATTGGTTTCCCTCAAATCATGCATTTTCAGCCTGGTCGAAATTCGTTGTTATACGGTGAGACTTCATTTCTCATTCTTCTTATGACACGGCGTGCTTTTGTAGCCCAAGGTCTTTCTTCTTATGACATAGCGTGCTTTTGTAACCCGAGGTCTTTCTTCTTATGACATGGCGTGCTTTTGTAGCCCGGAGAGCTTTATAGCCCAGAGTCCTTCTTCCTATGACATGAAGAGCTTTGTAGCCCGGGGTCTTTTCTTCTTCTTATGACACGGAGAGCTTTGTAGCCTGGTGTGCTTTTGTAGCCCGGAGTCCTTCTTTTTATGACACAGAGAGCTTTGTAGCTCGGAGAGCTTTGTAGCCCAAAGTCATTCTTCCTATGACACGGAGAACTTTGTAGCCCGGAGTCCTTCTTCCTATGACACGGTGTGCTTCTGTAGCCCGGAGTTTTTCTTCCTCTTATTGACAAGAGGCGCTTCTATCGCCAAAATAATTTAGGTGTCTTTTGTCTTTGAATTGAACCTCTTCTAGCTCCCATTCAAAGAGGGGCATCTGTTGATAGCTAAATTTTACAATTTTATTTAGGACTTAATTGTGTACAAAATTAGGAATTAGTCACTAAAAACAAAAACAAAAACAAAACCAAAAACAAAAAAAAAAAAACCCAAAAATAACAAAACAACAAAAAAGAAAGGAAAAAAGAAAACGTGGAAGGGGCCGGGCCGGATCTCGCCTTAGCTTGGCCCATGTCGCCTTCTCCCTCCTCCAGTTTTGCGCGTGAGGAAACCTTAAAAAGAAGAACATAGGGGAGAGAAAAACACACAGAGAAAAACACACAGAAAAAAACCACAGAGAAGAAGAGAGAGCTCGAAGAGAAGGCGGTGGCGGCAATGCCGCTAGCAACGCTGTTTGCACGACACCATTCGAGACCCCGTCACCCTCCTACCCGATGCCGACAGCACCGCCGTCACCGTTCCTATTGCCTGCCCGTCCGCGTTGGCCACCACCGCCTCGCATCGCCACCGCACTTCCACTCGTAGTCGCTACCGCCACAGCGGCTCGATTCCGTCACCGTCTCCGAACACCACGCCTCACCGCGCAGCCTCTATCGCCAAACGAGCCTCGCACCGGCCCGCACCTCCGCTATTGCCTCGAGCAGCGTCTTCGTTAGTCATCGTCGTGCCTCGTCTCGCCTGCAGCCCTCTGAGCACCAACACGCTCGCCTGTCACCGCCACTCCACCAGCAACCCATGCCTTTGCCCCTGACGCCAGCAGATCTCGGGCCGACCGCCGTGTCTCCGCCTCTGCTCCGCCGCACCTCCACCTGCAGAACCCGCGAGCCTTGCAGCAGCTCACCACCGCACCTGAGCGTTGCTCTGCTCCGCCCACGATGACCAGATGCTCCCGCTCGCCCCCAACGCACCCACGCCCATCCTTGCAGACCCCAATGTTGTTGCCGCCGCCCGCCGCGTCACCACCACCACCCACTGCATCGTTGCCATCGTCAAGCCCGTCGCCACCATTGTCAGCATTGCCAAGAAGCCCTAGGGCTTCGACCACGAACTGGGTCGCGCGAGTTAGGCCGGGTACACTTCTTGGGTAGGGTTTTTGGGTAAATCGGGCCACCTGGGCTTTTGGGCTTGTGGGCTTGTGGGCTTGTGGGCTTCATTTTTGTAAACAAAAAAGCTTAGACTAGATTGGGCCTAATCCGAAGCAATGAAAGGTCCGACCATCTTGTCTTCTTTGGGCGGACCAATCGGCCCGACCCCCTCAATTGGACCGAACCTGGGTCCGATCTCTGACTAGACCCGATCCTCATCGACCGGGCTGAACCTGGGTCGAGTCAGATCAGACTCGACTGGTTTGGCCCAACCGGGTTTTTTAATAATTTTTTCTTTTCCAAAAAAAATAAAAAAAATGAATTAATTAAACAATTTAAAAAAATATTATTTGAAAAAAAATTTTAATTTTAAAAAAATTAAAAAAAAATTCGAAAATTAAAAAGTGTAGGGTTTGGTTAGGAATTGCCATGTCTTGCCCTTTTAGTATAATTATGCATTTATTTGCTCGTATATTGTTTAATTTGCATATCTAATTATGTTTAATTGCACGTGTTTAATTTTACTGCAATTATGATCTTGATAACTATGATTGTTGCTTTAATGATTGCGCACCCGCATGATCACCTCACATGTTATTGGATAGGTGTAAAATTAATCCAAACTGCCTGACAAAATATTTTTCTTCTAAAATGAACAAAATTAGGTATTGAAAGGGCACTAATTGGTCAATTAGTGTAATCAAGTCCCCGATCCTAGATTTTCTAGTTGTGTAGAAAGTGAGGTATACTCCCATGTCTCATTTGGTTTCTAGCCGACCCCAATAGGCTAGTGGCGACTCATTTTGTGCAAAAATTCCTAAAGAATATCCTAATGTCACGTGGGGTATGGGCTTGGGAGAGCCCACACCTAATCATGGGCCTTAAGTCCGTCCTTTAGGCAATACCCCTAAACTTGTTCCCTCCCCCCGAGGGTAGGTCGCGACAAGTCTACTCCCCATATTTGAGCATAGCCTTTCACGACTAGTCTGGCTTTGTGTTTATTGATAAAACCATAAGGATTAAGTTTTGTTCTAAACACCCACTTAACCCCAATCACATTCTTATCGGATGGTCTATCAACAAGCTCCCATGTGTGGTTTTTCCAATCATTGCAAACTCCTCCTACATTGTTGCAATCCACCTCTGATCCTCCTTCGCTTCCACAAAGTTAGATGGTTCAAGCACTGCCACATTGCTTCTTTCATAGATTTCAGCAAGTGACCTGTGCCTCTTACTGGAAAATCATCCATACTATCTTCCAATCCATCCATAACTTCATCAACCTCTACAATTGTTGCAAGTTGTTGTTTTGCATATTGCTGTTGTCCTGCATTCTTTTCTTCTATCCAATTCCACTCATCTTCGTCTAGAAAAACATCATTTCTACTCACTGTCACATTCCCTGTCATAAGGTGAAAAATCTTGTAAGCCTTTGATTGGAGACTGTACCTAATGAAGACCCCAAGCTCAGCTCTTTCATCCAACTTGTCCCTCTTGACCTGAGGAACATGAGTATAACACAAACACCCAAAAACCTTCAAATTCTTTACAGAAGGTCTAACACCATACTAGACTTCAAAAGGTGTTGACCTCTTTAAGGCCTTTGTGGGCAATCTGTTCAATAGGAACATTGCAATATTAGCTGCCTCAGCCCAGAACTTCTTAGGTAACATCTTCTCCTGCATCATACATTTGGCCATCTCCATAATGCTTCTGTTTTTCCTCTCACTGACCCCATTCTGTTGAAGTGAACAGGGAGCAGTGAACTGCTGCACAATGCCTACTTGCTCACAGTTTAACTTAAACTTGTGAGCAATATACTTAGAACCATTGTTAGACCTGAGCATTTTAATTTTCTTCCCACTCTGATTCTCAACTAAGGCTTTGAACTTCATAAACACATCAGCAACTTTAGACTTGGCTTGCAGAAAATAAATCCAGCTCATCCTAGTCATGTCATTTGTGAAAGTGATGAAATACTTGCTACCATTGAGAGATGATGTGACATCCCAGATTTTCAGTCCTATCTTCTACCGAATAAATCGGGCATTTCATTGACGCGCCTATAGGGTTGTTCTTAGAGCTAATCGCTCTCAAGATAACAAGACTACCTAGGGAAGCCATTAAGGACTTTAAGACAAATAGACTTGAGAATTCAACTAGAAATCAGCTTCTCGACCGTGCTCATCTTTAGAGGCCAGTACGGCACAATATAAAATTGATTTGAAATCAGAGATAGGTTGGTTCGACTGAGATGTATGGCTAATCATGGATGACACCATTAAATTGGAAAATTCTCGTCGACCGGAACTAGACTGATTTTCCTATTGTTTTGGGACCATGTGTCCGTATTTGAATCCTCGAGATTTTCACGACAACCGAGAGTCGCCGATGAGTCGAGTGGGTTCATAGTGGCTCGAAGAAAATCAACCACGGGTCAATTGCACTAAAAATGCCTGAAAGTTACCCGGTAGTCTAGGTTATGCTAAAAACACGTCGAATGGAAATTAACCACCAATTCAAGTCCGATTTCAGAAATTGAAGAGTCTGTCATGTCACAATAAATTCTAGGAGTGTCGAGTCAGTCTCCAAAGATTTTTCTGCAACCCAAGACTTTATGGGAAAAAGTCCGCATAGGACCGTTTTTGTGCAGAAAGAGCCGAAGATTGTTTTTTATCGCAAATTTGAGAATCAAGTGGGTTATATGGGTAAGGAAAAATGCTAAGATGATCGATGGTGGATCGATTGAATTTATGAGAGCCAATTGAGAGTGAATCAAGAGAGGATTGATGTCCAATTGAAACCAATTGCTATGGAATTCGTAGCTCCCCTTCCTCCTAGCCATTTTGGACCGTTTCAATGTTACAAAGTGAGCATTGGTGGCTCAATATGGGCCAAGAGATTTTACTTGGCCAAGGATAGGCTTTGGGGACAAATTGGTGGAAATTCAAGGCTAAGGGGCCCTCCATCTCTCCCTCATCTCTATCTTCTCCTTCTCTCTCTTCCCTCTTGCTTAGTTGCCATCCAAAACCCTCCTCTCCCCTCTCCATTGTGTGACCAGCAGCAAGAAGGATCGCCGGAAGCAGCCTCACCGTCGCGTCGGACCAAGGATCGCCTCGCACGCGCACCGCTGTCACCCTCCACCTCCACCCATGCATGTTGCGCCTTGCCACCTCCTTCTCGCCGTCCAGCTACTGTTCCGGGCCTGTTGTAGCTCATTCGGAGCCATCTCGAGCCCGTTTAACCTCCATGAGTTCACGTCTAGGCCCGGTTTGGCTTATTCTATCTTTCCCGAGCCTCACCACGCTAAATCGAGTTGTTTTCTCTCCATTTCTAGCAGCGACCGGCAAGCAGAATAGTGGGTCTCGCAGCCACTTGTAGGCCCGTTTGGAGGTGGTTATAGGCCTCGATTCCTAGGCCCGCTTTAGAGTTAAATGTCCCTTGCGATGTTCGCGACATTTCAATCCGAGCGGATTGTTAAACGAGTGAGTTTAACTCACTAAACCCCTCTTAGTAGGCTAATGATGCTTAGGGGTTGTTTAGATTTAATTAAGTGCAATTAGGTGGATAGATTAGATTAGAGTAATTAAATTAGAGACTTACCAATGCATGTTAGGCAAATGGTTAATGTGGTTAGCAAGTAGACTCATGTTATTAATTATTGAACAAACCTTGGAATTTTTCCGAGTCCGTTCTAGCTTTCAATTAGGCATTACAGGCCTAAATTGGATTTATTGCATTTATTTAATAATTTTCGAAATTATTTAATTAATTAATTATTTTCCGAAAATGATAAAAAGAGGGAACTCATTGAATGGTCGGGATGGTATACTATATTAGCCTACGGGCGATATGTCAGCTTAGCGAGAGTAGTATACTGGTATACTATATCAACTTACGGGCGATATGTCAGCTTAGTGAGAGCAGTATACCCAATTAGCTTAGCGAGAGCAATATAATTAGCTTAAAGAGAGCATTATTAGTGTACTAAATTAGCCTACGAGCGATATGTCAGCTTAGCGAGAGCAGTACACTATTTATCAGGTTATTGCGAGCTATACTATCTATATATCAGCTTAAAGTGAGCAGTCTTGGACTATGGTCAGACTTATAGATAGTATTGATTGTACCGACCAAGGGAAAGGTCGTGGTGACATGTAATCGACTAGGTCGATTAATCGAGATATCGATCCGTGATAATATGATTGGGTGCCTATTTGAATTGTGCTAATATGCAGGTGGAATCGGATGCTAAGGTAAGTTCTTTGACCCGTGTGTGTATAGGCAGCCCATAGTGTATTGGTTTCCTAATCAGGTCTTAGGGAGTAGAACTCGTTGAGACGTTGTCTCAGTGGTTATTGTATAACCATTTCAGGCCCCTAGATGGCAGCACCTCCACCTCCTCGTCCTTCGATGCATTTTGGTATTCTTGAGGAGATCACCGAAGTAGGATACCACTTCCCGATACACCCTCACCCGGAAGGACTGGAGTACGTTTTAGTAGAGTCCAAGATCTGGGTCGATGTGGGTAGAGATGACCTGGTGCCCCACGAGTATCGATCATGGTATCGTCACTACCATGATGGGCGAAGAGAAGGTCCCATCCTAGAAGGTGATGTGTCTCTGTACGTTTTGGAGGCAGCATTCGAGCTTGGGACGGCAGACCCTAAGGGTGGGTCGGTAATGAATGCCAAGGATCCCAAGCTTAAGGGCGATCCTAAGTTACCAGTATACTCAACTGAGGGCGCTAACTGGAGTGAAGAAGAAGGGAAGATAGTTGAGTAAAAGGAGGCATCGGAGGAGGATCAGGAGTGGAATGGCCAGAAGTAGAACCTGCAGAGGAGGAACTTGAGGACAAGCTTGAGGTGAATTTTGAAGAAGAAGAAGAAGAAGAAGAAGAAAAAGAAGAAGAAGAATATGAAGAAGAGGACGATCCAGAGTATGACCCAGATGAAGACTGAGATCCCATCCTATTTGCAAACCTTGGGTTGGGAACTGATGTGTGGTAGTTCAGCCATTAGTGAATAGTATTGTAATATATACTATGTGGTTTGTTTTGTATAAAAGTTTGGTTGTGGTTTTCCAGTTGTGAAAAATATGGCCCCACTTTTCTATCCCATTGTTTTATTATATGGGGATTTTATTATATGCTTCCGCATGTGTATTAAAAAAAAGAAAAAGAAAAGGGTCGGCGATGCATCTTGGGACGTCGCTATTAATCCACCAGGTGAGGGATGGGCATGTGTTCGAGGATCGGGCGTGATAGATGACTCGGACATAGGTCCACATAAGTCTGTGTGGACTAATTGCAGCTTCTCACATGCTCTCCAGCCTCCTCCTTTGAAAGGAAATCTGGCTTGGTTGCCAAGAAGACAAGTTCTACACTGTGAAAATTCCTCCTCCAAACTTGGCAAGTCATTTGCCAAGCTATTCCTCTGCATAAACAACATGCTCTTCTTGTGAACATGCCCAAGCCTTTTATGCCATAGCTCTGCATTTTCTTCTTTGCACTTTAAAGCCATTTGATGAATCTCTTGTGGCTTGAACATGAGGCTCTTGTCCCTCATTGGCATTCTCAGCACTTCTTTGCTATCTGCATTATCAATAAGGCATTCCTTCCCTTCAAACTTCACCTTGTAGCCCTTCTCAACTAATTGACCAACACTCAACAGATTCTAGTCAACTTTTGGCACAAAGAGAACATCATTGATCAGTTTCACCTCATGATTTCCTTCAATAGCCATTGTACCCTTCCCTTGCACTTCGATATACTGTCCATTGTCAATTCTGACTCTGGACTTGACTAACCTATCTAGACTCCTAAACAGCTTCAAATTGCCAATCATATGATTGGTATAGCCACTATCCACCAGCCATGCATCATTCTCAATAGAAGAGCTAGAATAAGAAGCTACAAACAAGTGTTCTTCCTTAGTCTCATTCACTGCTATATGTGCTTCTCCTGCTTGCTGGTGATTGTTCTCTTTGCATATCGCTTCCATGTGACCAACCTTGTGACATCTTCTACACTTAGCATCAGGCTTCCTCCAGCATCTAAAGGACTAATGATTAGTTCCACCACAGTGTTAACAAGGCTTCTTGTTCTTCTTCCATTTGCCAGACCCACTAGAACTTCCTTCTTTTGCTGCAAACTCGAAGTACTTTAGCTTGCAGTGCACCCTCTATAGGCTCTTCTCTTCTCATCAGTCTTCTATGCTCCTGTGCCTGTAGGGCATTTAACAATTCTGCAAGCTTTATGTCAGCTAAGTCTCTTGTATTTTCTAGAGAAGCTATGGTGGCTTCAAACTTCTCTAGAAGAGACACCAAGATCTTCTGAACCAGCCTTTCAGAATATTCCTTCACTCACTCTGAATCCTTCATCTGTTGTCTCTCAAACTCCCTCAAGAGATTCAGCACCTTCATGCTCCTTATCTTCTCATCTCCCTCGTGTTCATCCTTCAAGATATCCCATATTGCCTTTGTAGAATCACATCTCATGATCCTTGTAAAAATAAGGGGTGAGATAGTAGCATACAGGCAAGACTTTGCCTTGGCCTTCATTGTGATTCTCTCTTTATGGTACTTTATCTGGTTCAAGGTCGGATTGTTTAGAAGTGGAGCAACCTCATAATCATTCTCCACAACCTCCCATAGATCATGACCCTCCAAGAATGCTGTCATCTTGATAGCCCAAGCTTGATAATTTTCACCAGTAAAGACTGGAGTAGCCATAGCAGAGAATCCACTCGATCTTGCCTCCATCAGCTTTTTCTTTGCAGATTGGAAGTAGTCTTCACTCACTTACCCTCGCTTCACAGTCCCTTAAGATCCCACAGAGGCTCTGATACCACTGTTATTGCTGATATAATCAACTAATACTCACAAACTTCTCTGTTACACTGAGAGAGAAGGAATGAAAACAGAACATTGAACTTCATTTGGCCTTAATAAAAACTGTCAAGTACAAGCTAAATAAGAACCTCTTTTGGAACTTACACAAACGTGCAAAACAGACTTGTTCCACTTCCTAGAAAATAGCTAACAAACCAACTGCCTAACAAATAAACTTGACTGAATGATAAAAAAACGACAGAACATCAGCAGCAGCACTGAGATACAGCTCCAACAGTTCTTAAACAGTTTGCTACCAAGGGCACATGAAGTCTGAAAACAGCAGATGGTCCCAGTTCTGATTAAGTCTGAAAACAGCAGAAGGATACACGTATGCATCCTCTTTTTTGGACCACTTACACAAATACATCTCCACAGTTCTCACTATGCTGCATTGAGGATAACCTGAACTCCATATTGAGGGCTAGAAATGTGACGTTCGACAGGGGAGTGGACATAAGCAGGGGAGAGAGTGAAACTGTAGCGCTGCAGAATCATAGCGAGGACAATTTTTGCTTTGACTGTCGCGAAATTCAGGCCAACGCAATTTCTGGTTCCAAGGCCGAAGGGAAGGAACATCGCAGGATTGTTGTTTGTAGCCTTAGCAACTCCTTCTGAGAATCTCTCTGGCTTGAAAAGATGTGCATCATCTCCCCAAATTTGAGGGTCGTGGTGAATCTTTAGGATTGGTATGTGTACCATTATACCTGCTGGAAGAATGAGATCGCCGAGTTTTGCTTGCCTAGTTACTTTTCTAGTGACACCAACTCCTGGAGGATATAAGCGGAGAGATTTGTTTATGATCATGCCCATCTGCACCCACGCAAGTGCCAGAGTCATTCATGAGGAGAAGAATAATTGAAAATGTTTCAAAAAACCAAGAAGATAAAGAAGCTTGTGCTGTTCTTTGCTGTGGAGCAATTTGGACACAGACGCGGAAGTAGTTGCATTACAAGCATTACCAGACAGCTTTCGGAAATAGATATTCTTAGCTCCGTTTCAATGGAAATTCTTTTACAATCACCTTCTCTTACCTTCTTAAGCTTCGTAATTCCATCGAAATCAGGATCTCAATCTCCAAGTACATTGAGGACTTCCTTTCTTGCTTCCTGTTGCCAATCAGTGTGAATTGCGAGGAGGAAGACTGTGTGAAGGAATTCTTGTCGGCGGAAGACGACTTACCTAATTCCGATGCGCAACCAGCAAATAGCCCCGGAACGAACGTTGAATTGCGAATCAATCACAAACAACACCACATCACGTTGGTCTGGATGCAATCACAAGGAAAACACCCGAGTTCCACAGCGTAAATGCGATTGTTCGTGCTAAATTGAAGATGGAACGCCTTGTTCCTTTGATGATGGAAATAGAGAGAGAATTTTGGTGCAAATGATCTGACAACCATTCCAACGGTTGTGTTCGGGAGGCTTATATACGTCTCCCTTCGTACCCCTCCATTAATGCCTTTTCTATCGTAACGTTTCAACTTGAAACGGTGCGTCCAATCGCACCCCATCATGGACGTACCAGCTTAAGTACAACATCTCCAGCTAAAGTACAACATCTCCCACTCGGACATGATGGACTTGATAGCGCTCTATCAAGAATATAAGGCAAGGCGTTCAACATTCATCAACTTTACGAACAATTCATACTAGCAAGTAAGCCGTGCGACCGTGAGTACACCCGCACTTGGGAGCTCAAATTATGCACCTGTTAGGGATGACATAATGGCTACAACCCCGAAGAAGAAATAAACAATTGATGTCTCACAGTGCCCCAGACATATTTTGTTACATCAATACAAGTATACCTATCCCTTAAAGGCTATACTTAATTATCCTCAAAACACATCATGTATTTACAATTATATTCGCAACCACATAAGGCGATATAATTGGTCGACCAAGAAATACATGTGACAGATGTAAAACAACAATAGTCTTCCTTCGCACTCATGTCTCTCTCAATTTTAGAACAATCGCTTTCCTAGACACGTCCCATAGGCCATATCTATTCATGACCGCCCGTAACATGCTAAAGTAGCAACATTGATCTTTCACTTCGAGAACATAGTCGAAGTAACATAGGGCACAAATTAAGGTAAATTTTAAAATACCCCAAGGACTCACACAATGAGTAAATAGGGATAATTTTACTCACCTTCCATTGTCGGTCGAACAATGCACATGTAGTCCGAATTACATGCTATAGTGGATTTCTCTTTCTATAAGAGCGTATGTCATTTCTTAGATATATCCACTATACGAATCTTAGCCTAAACATAGTCACGTGCTTCTCACGTACTCATGTTTAACTCGAGTGCTATATTAGCTCGCTTTCTATAGCGCCAAATTAAGTACTCGCATCCGGCATCTTACAGGCATACATGATTGTGGGACTATCATGTTTGGTCTTAAAAAAATCACAGACCTCATCTTGACTCCAATCAAGGCGACATATTTTATGTACCAGACTTGCTCTTCAGCATTTATTTGTACATAACGTCTCATCTCAACGTGCTAACTATAGCACTTGAGGTGATTGCTCGTGTGAGTGAGCCAATCATTACCTGCTGACATACTTTCCAATAATATATGTGTGCTTGTACTAGTCTCATAATGGATTTGTACTTTTGATAAAACATCAAGTCATTAATAAACAAACAAGTACAATACATATGTCCATAAATACATAAAACAATGATCCTCTACAATAACACATATCACATTCTACGCAAACCTAGTGACATCATGTGGGTCAAGAATATGTCTCTAGGAATGGCCTTTGTAAATGGATCAGAACCATTCTATTGGTTGAAATGTATTGTAGAATCACTTCTTTCTGCGCTATAATATCTCTGATGAAGTTATTCTTCATGTCAATGTGCTTCATCCTTCCATGATACTTGGGATCTTTCACATAGGCAATGGTAGCTTGACTATCGCAATAAACTCCACACCGGTCTTGGAATCTCAAAGGATGTGGCTAAATTTTCAAAGAAACGTTTTAGCCATACTGCTTTGCACTGCGGCGAACACGCAATAAATTCAGCCTCAATAGTAGATAAGGCTGTGCATGTTTGTTTCTTGCTATTCCAAGAAATTGCACCTCCATTGAGCAAGAATGCATATCCGTAAGTCGATTTACGCTCATCTAGGTCTCCACCCCAATCAGCATCTGAATAACCTAATAAGCGTAAATCATTCCCTTGGTAACAAAGTCGATAGTCCATGGTGCCCTTCAACTGTCTCAGGATCCTCTTCACTGCTTTCCAATGTGCTTGACCGGGATTTGATTGAAATCGGCTCACCAATCCCACGGCATAACATATGTCGGGTCGAGTACACATCATAGCATACATCAAACTTCCGATCGCACTAGCGTAAGGAACAGTTTCCATCACTTTGATTTCTTCTGGAGTCTTAGGACACATCTCAAGGTACTTAGGCCTTTACCTTTGCATGACAAGGGTATCAATGGGATTACAATGCTGCATATTGAAACGCTCAAGAATCTTCATAATATAAGATTCTTGTGATAAAATAAGGAGTTTCCTTGATCGATCTCTTTCGATCTTAACTCCTAATATATAAGCAGCTTCTCCCATGTCCTTCATTTCAAAATTGGAGGACAACCATTATTTTATGGTGATTACCATAACCTTGTCATTTCCAGCCAACAGAATATCGTCTACATAAAGTGATAAAATCACAAATTTATCTTCAGACCGCTTGACATATACACAGTGATCTTCTTCGATCATTGTAAAACCAAAAGTTGTTATGGCTCGATGAAAACGAAGATACCACTGTCTAGATGATTGCTTAAGGCCATATATTGAGCGATGAAGTTTGCAAACTTTATTCTCTTGACCTTTAGCTATGAAACCTATTGGTTGTTTCATATAAATTTCCTCATCTAGTTCTCCATTGAGAAATGCCGTCTTTACATCCATTTGATGTAATTCAAGGTCCAAATGTGCAACGATGGCTAGAATAAGACGTATTGAGGCAAACCTTACAACTGGTGAAAAGGTTTCCTCGTAGTCTATACCCTCTTGTTGAGTATAACCTTTCGCCACAAGACGAGCCTTATACTTTTCAATGGATCCATCCGCCCTTTGCTTAATCTTAAAGACCCATTTGTTTCCAATGGCCTTACGATTGGGTGGTAGATCAACCAAATCCCAGACATGATTTGTCTTCATTGACTCTATCTCGTCTTCCAAAGCTTTTCTCCATTCTTCCTTATCGAGGGATGAGAGAGCCTCTTGAACAGTCTTAGGCTCGGCATCATCTTTATGAGCAATCATAAATGCTTCCCCTTCAATCTCAAAACGACGACGAGGAATACTTTTATGATTACTTTTACGCAACTGAATTTCTCTTGAATTCAATTCGCCAGACGATGCAACACTCCCACTAGGTCTTTCATGTTGAGGTAAATCTTCATTTTCCTCCATAACATTAGTGGGTGTATTATTAGGATCTTCCATCTCATATAATTGGAAATCCTTATCAATCTCACCTCTATTAGGAGAATCGTTCTCCAAGAACGTGACATCTCGTGACTCCTTTTCGGTCACACTCCCATCAGCTTGTTCACCTATGAACACATACCCTTTGGAGTGTTCAAAATATCTTATAAAGATACATTTCTTCCCTCTAGGGCCTAATTTGCCATATTTTTGGGAAGATTCATGAACATAAGCTGCACATCCCTATGGACGTAGACTACTTAAGTCTGGTTTTCTACCAGTCCATAATTCATAAGGGGTGGAAGTGACCGATTTTGAGGGCACTCGGTTAAGTACATAGGCAGCAGTCAATAATGCATCTCCCCAAAAAGAGATAGGTAAATTTGCTTGCGCCATCATAGACCTAACCATTTCCAATAGGGTTCTATTCCTTCTCTCAACTACCCCATTTTGTTGTGGAGTATTAGGAATAGTCAATTGTCGTACAATTCCCTTTTCATCACATAGAGCCTTGAATTGCTCCGATAGATACTCACGTCCGCGATTGGTTCTCAATGCCTTTATTGTTTTGTTCAACTGATTCTCTACCATCGTTAAATATCGTCTAAAGCATTCTAATGCTTCGGACTTATGGGAGATCAGAAAGACATAACCGAAATGCGTGAAGTCATCTATGAAAGTAATGAAATATGAGGCTCCATGCCTCGCCCTCACATTCAAAGGACCACAAATGTCGAATGTATGAGTTGCAATGGAAATTCAGCTCTAGTCCCTTTACCGAATGGTTTTCTAGTTGCTTTTCCCGCTAGACAATGTTCACATACGGTTAGATCAACATTAGTGAGTGACCCTAAAAGGCCTTCTCTAGCTAATCTTTGCATTATTTGCAACCCAATGTGACCTAATGTAGCATGCCAAGTATTTGCATCAATTTCAACATTACTAGAAGATGCAATTAAAGAAAAACAACCATTAACATTAACATTGTACCGATCATAGTCAATGTCTAACACCATAAAACCATTCAATACATGACCCGAACCATAATAAACTGTTCCATACAAAATATCAACACAATCACCATGGAAATTCAATACATAACCTAAGCTAAGAAGAATAACTACAGAGACCAAGTTTCGTCGAATATCTGGAGCATAAAGGACATCATGCGGAATAGGTTTCACCACCACGTAAGATTAATTTACATGTGCCGATACCCTTCACTTCAACTCTTGAGTTATTCCCAACATATATCCATCTTCTTCCAGGGCGGTATCCGACGATACTCCACAAATGCTTCTCGGTCTCTAGCTACATGGTCCGGTTGCTCCCGAGTCTACAAATCCACATTGGATGAGATTCAGCAAGCATTATAGTACTAGAAACAAAAGCATTACTCAAAGTAATGGAGTAATAGGGTACCTTTTTCGGCTCGGTGCATTCACGAGCAAAATGACCCACTTGCCACAATTGTGGCACTCCATCTTGGCCTTGTCCTTCTTCCCACCACGCTTCTTGTGTCGGAAGGTCTTAGCCCTCTTGGGTCCCTGATTAGTCATCTTCCCTTTGTTGTTGAACTGAAGATTCCTCTTGCGCTTGAAGCCCGAAGCTTTGCGCGAACTCGTTTCAGCAACATAAGCATGGGTAGAGGGATCTCGCAGCCTCTAGGCGCTCATCCTCTAATTCCAAATGACGCGCAATATCATCAAAAGTGACGATGTTCTCACTATGCGTCATATTGATCTTCATATGTTCCCAATTATCGGAAGAGACCTTATAACAGCCCGAACTTGCTGTTCATCGGTAAGGGAGTGACCCGCCGACTTCAGCTCACGGATCATGTTTGACATCTCCCGAAGATGTTGCCTCATTGTTACATTTGGGCGCTTTCGAATGTGTCAAACTTGATGGTGAGTCTCCTCAGCTTAGTGGCAGATGTACCCCCAAACTTATCCTTCAAGGCAACCCACATAGCTTGAGCTTTATCATAACTTTCAAACTCACACATGAGATCATCTTGCATACAGCTCAGCAACATGATGCGAGCAATGCTATTCTTCTTTTCCAAGCTTGATAAGCTTCTAGATCTCTCCCGTGTTGAGCTGAAGTTCCATGCTCAGGTTCATCCATGGTGTGGTTGAGCGTTTCCAAAACCTCTTGCTCCTCAAGGATGTATTGAACCTTTCGGTGCCAAATATCATAATTGTCACCGTTCAGCTTCTCACCCTTATTGAGGTCAGCCACAATGGTCTTGGATGCCGATGCCATAATCAATTGCTATAACACATTGACATAATAGTCGCAGAATTAATACTAGCACATTTTTCAGAGTAACACACATATTTAATTTGCAGCAAAAACAAACTAAAATAATAATAATTCAACAAAAAACACAGAAACAAAAGTTCACTATGTTCCCAATCAACTTCTATGTACGATTGTTCAATTATCATTAATTAGTTTAATTTGCACAAATTTTGAGTTCTCGGTGAGGACTCCTTCGAATTCTACCAACCTACGAACTCCCACTAGGAAAAATAATTACATGACCTCATGTAATTTCTACATCTTTCCTTAACACAAAACCATAGCATGATAATAACCAACGTATAAACAACAATCATGCTTCAACTATAATTAAAATTGCAATTCAACATGTAATGGATTTCCTACCATTGTTCTAATTTTCTAGCAACTAGAAAATTGCAAGTATATTGAAACCATATACATCATATCATTGAACCAAACTTTACACAACATATATAACATCATTTGCACACAAGTTAGCCACTGTATTTCCTAAACCACAAGAAAATACAAGCTACAAATGAATAAACTATGCATTAAACCCCAAAATTACGCGTACATAGGGTTCCCTACACATTCTCATACATTTATAAAATCCAAAAATGAAAAATAATTGTACCACAGTGTAAGGGACATCCATACGAACCCAACGCCACCAACCATGCTCCAATCGGAGCTCCCACGCGCCCCCACGCACCGCCTGAGTGCGCGGCGCGTGTGGCGCACGCGCCAGCGAGCCAAAAGGCTCCTGGCCGGTCGGACCGGTCCGACC
Source organism: Eucalyptus marginata (assembly GCA_014182565.1). Lineage (NCBI taxonomy): Eukaryota > Viridiplantae > Streptophyta > Magnoliopsida > Myrtales > Myrtaceae > Eucalyptus > Eucalyptus marginata. Next base: position 11,825,998 of record CM024588.1, on the reverse strand, counting down.
GTTGACCGGTCAACGGTCAACGGTCAACGGGTCGGGTCGGGTCGGGTCGGGTCGGTGGTCGGGTCGGGTCGGGTCGCCGGCCGGCCAACACCCACCGGCGGTGACGTCATCGATGACGCGTCATCCAACGGTTACCGACCGTTGGATGACGCCACAATGACGCCACCACGCGCCGGTTTGCCGACCGGGCGCGTGGCCAGCCGCCGCCGGTTCGTGACCGGCGCGTGGCGCTGCAGTCGCCGGTTCGTGACCGGTGCGTGCACCACACACGCTGGCCAAGCCAGCGCTTCAGCGCGTGGCGCCCACGCGCAGCGGCTTCTGGCCGCGTGTGTGGGCGCGTGCGGCGTCGTACGGCGGTGTTCGACCCACCGTTGGACTCGTCTCGACGATATCTTTCACCCTGTATATTCAAAAATGAATTTTGACCAAAAAATTATTTCGAAAAATGGCCAAAACCGTACGGGTGTACGCGACCCCGAGTCCGTTCTTCGCTTCGGTTCGATTTCGAGTTTTCGGATGGCAATTCCGACTATCGATATCTAATCAGTGTAGATTTCATACTCTTGATCTCAATATCAAAAGGTAAACGAGAAAATTCATTGAAAAACAAGGCAGAAATCACGACCGGGCTCTGATACCAATGAAGGAATTCTTGTCGGCGGAAGACGACTTACCTAATTCCGATGCGCAAACAGCAAATAGCCCCGGAACGAACGTTGAATTGCAAATCAATCACGAACAACACCACCTCACGTTGGTCTGGATGCAATCACAAGGAAAACACCCGAGTTCCACAGCATAAATGCCGATCGTTCGTGCTAAATTGAAGATGGAACGCCTTGTTCCTTTGATGATGGAAATAGAGAGAGAATTTTGGTGCAAATGATCTGACAACCATTCCAACGGTTGTGTTCGGGAGGCTTATATACGTCTCCCTTCGTACCCCTCCATTAATGCCTTTTTCATCGTAACGTTTCAACTTGAAACGGTGCGTCCAATCGCACCCCATCATGGACGTACCAGCTTAAGTACAACATCTCTAGCTAAAGTACAACACTGTGCATGCAAGTAAGGAGCTTAAGGTTTCATATCCAGCAGAATAGAACGTCCTGCACTCAGCAATTACATTATCGAATGTGATTTTCTTGTTCTCATCCACATCGTGCATAGCCTTTAACAGTAACCCTAGGAAATCATTCCCATAGCTCTCCAACTCTCCGGAATTTATCTTCTGTTGTCTTCTTTTTATAATCTTTAACACTGCTTCTCGTAACCCTTTCTCAAGTTTCTCTGCCTCAATCTCATAAGTCGGTTTCCAGAGCTTGCTGTAACAACAAGAAGCCGCATAAGCAAGTATTACAAAACCCAAGTATTTTGTTCATCTGCAAAACAAACTATGATATATAAGAACTCCAGGCGGTGTTGTATATATTGCATCCTATCTGTTGTAAAAGTCCGAAAAACCAAAAAGCAGACCCGCATAGAAATGATGACTTCGTTTCATAGTGTCACAGAAAATAAATCATCAAACAATTAAATAGATAGAATAATTAAATCGAACACCAAATTTATGTGGTTTGATAAATGCAACCTCTGTCCATGGAGAGAGCTGCAAAGAATTGTAGTCTAGATCAAGCGATACAATAAAGATTACAACTATACTCAAGTTACTCAAAAACTTTCAGTGTTTCTTAGCTCCACTCATATAGTGTTTAGTCCCACAATTCTTTACAAAATAATTTTTCAATCTCGTAAAGAAATTACACAAAATCTTGTGTAAACATATTCATACTAGGAAAACATTTAACTAGGAAACCAACTCTAACTAGAAAACTTATTCAAATTGGGAAAGTTTCATATTCATGCTCAAACTCGAGATATATTTTTGACACATAGGGTGAAAATCATTGGAAATCCCTTCTGATTGTTTCTACTAGCTTCCATGTTGTAAAAATTAGTTACCTGATTCCCGGTAATCTTATTTGTGAGGAAGCTCTTGCCATCGTCAATCCCAACTTGACCCTGTTCTCAAAGACAGTTTTGCCTTCAACGTAGCTGCTCCCAAATGCAGTTTTCGATATTGCATCCGATGTGCAAAGTTTAAATTCTTCATAAACATTGATCTCCAGGCATTCTCGATCACTCCATCTTTGGATCATCATATGAGCACAGTCCACCATCGCTGGAACCATACTCTGTGAATCAAATGGAAAGCACTCTCATGTCCATTACCACCCACAAAAATATTACCCAGTATATGATGGAACTTGAAACCACATATGTTCCCACCGATTCGGTTCTTAGGTTCCACGTAAAACCTGGAACCATGCTAACCCCTATTTCTAATTCCTACTATGTTAGTTTTGGAAGCAAGGTTCTCATGGCTAGAGTACAAATCATGTTTCAAATTTACCTTCAGACTTTGCCCGTGAAAAGCGAGATTTGCCAGCTTTCGGTGTTTTGCCAATTGTTCGCCTTCAGACGTCACCAGTCCATCACCTACAGTCTTCTTCACTAGATCTTGGAGGAAAATTTTCGAAAACGTGTTGTCGTTATCATTGAGTACCTTTTTAACCATGTCCAGATCCGAGATAACTAGAAAAGCTTGAAGGCTATGCCACACCAAGAAATTTTTCCCTGCGACATTTTTGAAATTTTGTAAGTAACCAAGAGTGAAGTGTCAAAAAAAAATTCCTGTTCTCAATAAGAAATCGAATCAAAATCCCCCTAATCCAAAAGACAAATTAACTTAGTATACATTGATATCACGGCACATCTCAGAAAATGCCTGGTGGGAAAGTACTTCACCGACAATATGTCGTGATCATAAACGCCAACGAATGGTATCAACTTCAGGACTATAAATTACCATAAGTCTGAGTCCACTTGTGGAAGTGGGGCTGGACATAAGGGAAAATATCATGAGAAAGGCTCATGGGTCTGCTTGTGGCTTCCCTCTTCATTTGAAGCATCTCTTTGGTGCTTCCATAGAAGAACCGGTAAGCTGGACCTTTGATACCTTGAGAAGCCATTTTTCTTTGTATTTGAATTGGTCTCCACCAGAATTTGTGCAGCATTTTGACAATAAGAGCTAAGAAAAGAGACAGAACCAGAGACCAGAATGAGAAGAGCGCACCATTTCTGAGGAAACCCATGCTTCTTTCCAAATTCGGAATCTGGAAAAGAAAGGGAGTCAAGAGCTGTGAATCTGTGATCCAGAGCTGGGAAGTCGACTACCAGAAGGGGTGGTTCCAATTATCGAGTTAATATAGACTTGTTAGAAAAATATTAAGTGCATTTAATACTCCACACATGGCAAATGCACCCAATATTTTCTCTTATTTTAGCTGCTAGGCTTAATCGCACACCGGCGACTTCCGTTATATGCTTATAATTTCATAACAAAATTTTCATGGACTAAAATCATAACATGCGAAGCATTTTATAAGTTCAATATTAAATAAAAATAAAATCTAAAATCCCAAAATGGTGTCTTTGCATCTCTCGTATGTCATTCCTGAAGTTTTCCTTCTAGACAAAACTTTGGAAAGACCCCAGGGGATAACTTGGACTCGGGCAGAACATGTACATTCTGAAGATTATTAATACCAGAGTTCCTTCTAAAATGTAAACACCGGACTTATTGCTGCACATATGCCCAACCATTATATATATGTATGCTAGTATCTAATTATGTTTTGTTTTTTGCTTCTTTGAAATAATTTCATTATGTGGACGATGACCCCAACATTTAAACAGAAGTACCAAAGCTAGAATCTCATAGAGAAAATAAAGCATGAAATTTGTTAAATTATATCTCGAGTTTGAGCATTTGCAAAATGCGATTCCCTTGGATAAAATTTTTATTATTTGATTGTGAAGATATTTTTCTAATGAAGATAATATTCAAGATTATGCACAAGAAAAGAAATTCGAAATTCTTTTTGGGTCTTGGATATTTTCAGTTAACAGAAGGAAGTTCGTGAGACTCCATGAAGGTTGACAAAAGAGGAAATAAAATATATAAAAAAAAAAAAAAAGGAGCAAACGTTTCTTCTTTATCTGCATGAGCCAAATAGGAATTTTGAAGAAAGGATCCCATGGGGAGGAGCGAGCTGCACGTTGGAGCCGCAAGATTCCAGAAGCCACACGAGAAAGACATCTAGTCGCGGAAAGCCTTGAATAGGAATGTGAAGCCGTGCGTACGCGGACCAAAAGACAAAACATTAGAGTTCTTGATTTTGGTGTACGTAGAGCGTTTGTTTGAGTTTGAACACGCAGTAATTTTGTGCCGTGAGTTTATGTCAAAGTGAGTTGTTTATTTATAAATACTTTTAGTTTTGGGTTAAATCTAAGTATGGGAAAACTCAAGCGTGTGAGCGATTATAAACTTTGATTCTCCGATTATAGTGGATTATTTTCTACTGGCTTTCCCCATGAATGTATGTACCGATACTCTAACCGATCCACGTAAATTTCTGGTGTCCTTATTACTTCTCGTTTATTTCTCTGGTGATTTTGCGTTGACGTAAATTGTAAGATCCTGTCATTTCCGCGTATTATATTCCAACAAGATTGGTATTCAAAATCGTCATTTTCTCCTATTTCTCTATACAAGTACCTATCAACTTGCAACGTGATATTATTAAAAATGCATTTTTTTTTTTATGTGGCCTAAGCAATAAGCATATGCATTCGCCGATCAGCTGCTATTAAGTAGCGGGAGCCGTGAAATTTTGTAGGATTAGTAATAAAAGTATGTCAAATAATAAAAAGGTCATATGGTCATACTTCAAAGTTGAATACCTTGTAGGATTAGTAATATTGCAACTCAACTCCCAAAAACGAAATTATTTGGCATGTAAATTTCAGCTAAAAATAATAGGCTTGGAAAAAACCTGCAAAAAAATGAGTTAAGGCGACAAACGTTATCTGGATGTTTGGGAAAAATTACCCAATCATTTTTTAACATATTTTATAGATATCAATTTAGGCCTAAATTTTTCAAATTTGCCAATTCAATCATAAACCTTTGCACAAAATTCCAATGTAGTCCTTTTGGGTAATTTCGATTAGAAATCGTTAGCATGGTAGTCCAATTATCGCCAGACATCCTATGTGGCACACTGGCATGTGAACAACTTTTAATGAAAATTAGCCAAAATGATTATATTGAAATTCCATTCAAAAGTTTAGAACTGATTGGATAATTGACATCTGTATGATAATGTAGGATTGATTAGATAATTTTCCTAGATAACTGTGATATACATTCAAGTTAGTATAGTCTTTGTTCTATATAAATAATATTTGAATCGATGTTTTTCAAGATCATGTGGCTTTTTATTTGGGAGATGTTATCCACATATTGAGACATTTAGGGTGCGTTGGTAACATTTCTATTCTTAGGAGTAATTTTTTTCAGTAATAGTTCTTTTTTATTTTTATTCCCCAAAACAGTTTCTGAGTAAAATAATGTGTTTGATAACTACACAAAATTTCTGTTCTCAGAATAGAAAAATAACAGGAATGCATTTGGTAGTTTGGTGCAATGCACAAGTTTTTTTGTGACGTAGGATTTCGTTTAATTTTTAATATTTTTTGAGATTTTTTTATTTTTTCTTTTCTTTTTTCCTCTATTCTTCTTCCTTGTTCCCCTCCACCACCGAGGTCCGCCACCCCCTGCCACCGCCAGCTAGCAGTGGTGGGAGACGAGTAGTGAATTGCGGTAGGTGACAACGATGGCTAACAGTGGGGTCAAGCAAGCATTGAGGAAAAAGAAGAAAAGAAAAAAAATTAAAAAAATAAAAACGACTTATTTCTTTTCGAGAACAAGAAGCTACTTTTTTTTCTACTTTTCATTTATGTTCCAAATATATTTCCCGATTACTTTTCTATTCCGAAGGATAGAAAAAGTAACCAATGTTAACAAATGAATTTCTATTCTTTTTCTATTCCAAGAATTAAAAGAACAAAAATATAGAGGAATAAAAATGTTACCATGTAGAGCCTTATATATTTTTTTGAGTATAGTGTGTGGGGTGGTGTTTGGACCAGCTTTTATGCACCATGAGCCATCCACCTCCCGAGCGACCTTAAAAGTGCACTGCCCTCACTTCAGCCACGTATGTTAGAAAAACATTAATTGAAACGGTGCCACCCAAACAAAAAAAGCGATTCTGATATATGTACCTAGAAATGTACATATATTAGAGTGAAAATTTTTGCATGTTGCATCTCACATTCTCGCTTGTATTTTATAAGTTAATGTCGTAATTATATTAAAGCAAATGCTCTTAATACTTTGTATCAGATTGATGTTTGCAGGTGTTATTTGTTCAAGTTGTCATTATTTCATACCAAATTAAATCAGCATCAAGCAGTGTTAGTAGCATCTAAGGGACCTTTTTCATGATCCTAAGTTTTTAATTCGGGATTTAGAAATATTTGGTTTTTCTTTTTATGGTTTTGTCATGTACATAACTACCGTAGTTTCCCACAATTGTATTTATTTTAAATTTTAGCTTTCCCACAACTGTATTTATTTTAAGTTTGAGTTGAGATTAAGGAAAAGCAAACGCCAGTTAGTTACGATGTTAAATATTAAATAGATAGCACATGCTAGCCAACTGGAATATGGAGATCTTATCTTTTTATAATATGTGCTAGATAGCACATGCTAGCCAACTGGAATATGGAGATCTTATCTTTTTATAATATGTGCAATTACTTCGTGCTTTGACCAAGATAAGAATAAGTCAGTCGCGGGCAAATTACAGTTAGCTACAATATTAAATATGGAATAAATAGCACTTGCTAGCTTCTTAGTTTGAAGATACCGTATGACACACCGATTTTTAGCAGCATTAAGAGATCTAAATGTGAGTTCATTGATGCAGAATCTCACAGGGTTGCTTTAAAAATTTTGAAACTAACCGCAATATGTTTAGAGAACAATCTTAACAAAAAACCAAAATGTTTTAACCATGTGCAAAGAGATGAAAAATTATTTAAAGATGTCAAACCGGTTTGGAAAAGACACTTCGAATTGTTGTTGGATGAGAGATAGGAAAAATAACTAAAAAATTTCTAAATCTATTACACTAGTGTCAATTCAGTCCTAAAACTTTTAAATGTGTCAATTCGGTCCCAAACTTTTTGACAATTTGTCAATATAGTTATTCTAGTCAATTTTGACTGAAAAATGCTGATGTTGCGGTCTAGTCAGCACCGGTTGTCCTTTGTGGCATACTGGCGTTGACATGGACAATCTTTTAAAATTTTTATAATGTTTTTCTTTCCTTTTGCTAATGACCGGTCCTCGGGAAGGGCAACCCTTGCCTAGCCCTCTCCGATAATCATCACCTGAAATTGGCCACTAACAAAGGAAAGAAAAAAAATAGAAAAAAAAAAAAAAAAAGGGAAAAAGGGAAAAAATCAGAAAAAATTAAAGATTTGTTCATGTTAGCACTGGCACATCATATAGAATGGCTAGCACTGATTAGATTACCACATCGGCATTTTTTATCAAAACAGATTGGAAAAATTATATTAGCAAATTGTCAAAAGATTTAATATTGAATTTGCATAATTTAAAGGTTTAGGATTGAATTAATACAAGTGCATAGGTTTATGACTATTTTGGTCATTTTCCCATGAGTGATATAAATTTAGTCTTGAAATGTAATGTATTTATGATATCAAGTAACGTTATCTTGACAAAAATTTTGCAAGTTGTTCCATTTTATTATACTCTAGTATATACTAATACAATACATCTTAGCCAAAAATATTGACACTTTGGCCACGCCACACTTAACCATGTTTTGGATTATGTATGAGGAAGTTTTCATCTAGCTGAGTTCATATGTTCTGAATTACATTTGAAGATTATTTGCCTGTTATTCAAAAATTATTCCTTTCCTATTAAAGAGTATTGAGATACACTTGTGAGTTTTTTTAGAAGAGTCTCACATCACCGAATTGGTGTGGTGTGAAATAATTAATATATTATAGTTGGTAATAACTCATTAATTTAAACTTTTGAATAATTGTGAGTCCAACTTGATATGCTAACGAGCTCAAACTTGACTCTCCCTTGGTGATCTCCATAGATGAAGGCATCAAATATTGTGTGCCTTTAACAAACTATATAAGAGCTAATGATTGATTGATGGCCTACTCCAAATACATGTCGATATATGATGAAAAACTCAAAGGAATGAATCTCGTGACTATTGTAGTTTCCGAGCAGCCTTTATGGTTCAGTTTGCAAGCAAGCCTTGATGTGAAGATAGGCATTATGGTGTAGCAACACAGTGTCGATGGCCTCTCCATGGTTCGGTATGGAGAAAGAGAATAAGGATGAAAATTTACATTGGAGATTCAAGTTGAAACAAGTTAATGCAAAATAATATGTGAATTAAGATGGAGTAGGCCTAACGTTGAACGCACACGTGAAGGGAATAGTTAATATATCATAATTAGCCCATGACTTAAAATTTTATTAAAAAATCCCCACATCATAGAATTTGTGTGGTGTGAAATAGTTAATATATCATATTTAGCCTATGACTTAATAGTTTAAGCTTTTGAGTAAAAATGGATCTAACTCGATATGTTAACAAACTTGGACTTAAGCTCTTTGTTGGTAATCTCTTCGAGTGAAGGTATCAGATTTCTACTACACCTTTCTGCCAACTAGTAGAAAAGCCGATTGTTGATAATAAGAAAGATAATATCAAGCTACTTTGCCTTGTTCTTAATTTTTTTTAATAGGTCAGAGATTGCCTCTCTCTCTTTTTTTCTGGTTATTTACGCCTTATTTGGATTTTGGGACAAATTTGGAATCCTATTTTCCCAAGCTATGTACATCTCTATTCCTTTTGGATAATTGCAAGATAAGCCCCAAAACTTGCTATTGCTATTGTTTGCACCAAAAATTGGTCAGGTTGTTGATATAAATAAGCACATGACCATAGCTTGAAGTTGGTCAGGTTGTTGAATGCGTAAAGAGTATCAAGATGAAGTTGCAATTCCAAAGACGCCGGACAATAAAGTGTTGGAGGTTGTGAAACAATTAGAATGTGATATTAAAGGAGCAATTGTTTGAATACAAAATCATGGCATTGTAAGATCATGAGTACAAAAATTTCGGAGATAAGGGAACATGGCTACAGCTGTAGCAGAACTGCTTAGAGACAGTTATTGTACATCCATTATAAATACAAGTGTGCATCTACTACAACCCCCCAGCTTGTCACGCAGGCGAACAAATTTACCTTCAGTTATTTTTACTTTCTTACATTTTACTTTCAATTTCCAAACTCCATTATCAATTAAATTCCAATGTGTATCTTTATCTTGGGTGCTGCGTCGTCAGTTAAATTTCGACATTACATCTTTATGTTATCAAGCTTTGTCGTCAATTGTATTCAGACATAGTTTGTTTACATTTGGTTCTATCGAAGTAGTAGTATTTTCCAAGCTTTATTGTTGATTAAATTCCAACAAGGTTTGTGTTTGTATAGTGTTGTTTGAAGTGAAGTTGTCATTGTTTCTTGTCTACCTATGATATTTCTTGTTTGGAGTCATCGTAGGAACTTGTCTCATTTCATAAAAATCGAAGAACAACTTTTGATAAAAGATACTTCATCATAGGATCAATTCCAACTAAACATCTTTTTGGCACTCCTTATGGGAACTATGTGGCGAATTTGAGGAAGTAAACTGGTTAGAACAAGGAATCAACTGGATCTTAACAATGCCGGCAGCAACAACCAGCCATTACAACCTGGTGATGACAGGATAGGATGCTTTGACTCATCAAAATCTCAATCAATGAGGGAATAAGACCAAGGTGGAGACACTGACATCTCAGGACAACTCATTGATGAGCAAAGAAGATGATTGGAGCCAAACCCTATAATGTTGGTTTCCATGAAGAAGATGTTGGACGAGCATCTGAATAAACCAACCAACCACATGATGAAGTATTTCGTTGATTTGATTAAGCCAACGATTGTCAACTATTCATGAAGTTATACCTAGATACGGATCTTCAACCCAGTCAATCCAAATACAACCAAACCTTATAGGTATCGGATATGTTCCTTCATCAATATTTACTGCAATTATCTTTGGCACAATAGGACAATTAATTTCTCCCCCACCATAGGTAAGAATTTTACAAATGTCTAAAGCCACTGGCACAACCCAAAATAATGGGACCGTTTTTGGAGTTAATTTACCTAACCTCAATCGAGTCAACTTCAGCGGGAATAATAATGGCAATTTGACAAATCATAATTCGGCAATACATGCCATTGCCAAATGTAGAGAACATACAACCAATTGCACCAACATCCCTTGTCAACAATATAAGGCCTGTTGGGATAATACCTCAACTTAACATACCACTTGCCTCATATAGGTTCAATGTTGTAATCGACAATCAAGGTAGACCACCATCTCCAATTGGGGGCAAGATGGTCAAAGGCTTTTAGGTGAAGCGTTGGTTCTGCCTAATCCTGGGCATGTTCCTCAAAGGCCTAATGAGGCAATCGACAATCAAGATAGACCACCATAATTACCTAGGGGTCAACTTGGTTGACTAGCCCCTGATGAAGATCTTTAGCATGTCTGAATGTTAGTGGATCAAGCAATGCAACGCCTGGGTTACAATGTTGGAAACATCATGCTTGTATATAGAAAACCACACCCATACTATGGGGATGCAATGCTTTATCCTATAAGGTTCGAGATGCCTGTGTCACGGTCCGTGATTTCTCCCGTACCCGTGAACCCTTGGGAGTGAAGCTTGGGGTTATTGAGTGAAGAGTGAGGAGGCAGAGGGGACGAACACAACTGGTCTGTGGGAGTGGCGTTAAGACGGTTGGTGCTAGGAGTTTTATGATAGAATGATTATATTACTTAGGAGCTCTGAAGGCGAAGTTGGCCTCTCGTGCACAACTAGTCGGGAGCTGATGTTGCTCTCCTGATGAGGCCAGGGTAGGCCGAAACCAGTTGTTGAGCTTAAAGAGGACTGTTGTCTCGCTTGATGGATTAGACGCCCAAGCAAAGTTGAGCATGGCACGATCTCATATAAAAGAGTTATTCGCCGTATTGTTCACTGAAACAACTATATGAGTGTCGCAACCTATCCCTCGGGGGAGGGAGCAGGTTTAAGGGTATTGCCTAAAGGATGGACCTAAGGTCCATGATTAGGCGCGGGCTCTCCCAAGCCCATACCTCGCATGACATTGGGGTATTTTTAAGAATTTTGCAAAAATGAGTCACCACTAGCCTATTGGGGTTAGCTAGAAACCAAGTGAGGCATGGGTGTGACATCCTAGATTTTCGATCTTGTTTTCTACTAAATAAATCGGGCATTTCATTGACGCGCTTATAGGATTGTTCTCAGAGTTGATCACTCTCGAGATAACTAGACTATCTGGGGAAGCCATTAAGGAATATTAAGGCAATAGACTTGAGAATTCGATCAAGAATCGGCTTCTCGACCGTACTCATCTTTAGAGGCTAGTATGGCATAGTTAAAAATCGATTTGAGATCAGAGATAGGTTGGTTCGACTAAGATGTGTGGCTAATCGTGGGTGACACCACTAAATTGGAAAATTCTTGTCGGCCAGCACTAGACTAATTTCTCTATCGTTTTGGTACCTTGTGTCCGTATTTGAATCCTCAAGATTTTCACGACAACCGAGAGTCGCCAATAAGGTTAGTGGGTTCATTGTGGCTCGAAAAAAATCAACCACGGGTCATTTGCACTAAAAATTTCTGAAAGTTACCCAGTAGCTTAGGTCACGCTAAAAATGCGAAAATGGAAATTAACCGCGAATTTGAATTCGATTTCAGAAATTGATGATTCTATCATGTCACAATAAATTCTAGGAGCGTTGACTCAATCTCAGAAGATTTTTCTGCAACCCGAGACTTTTTGGGAAAAAGTAATACTAGGGCCGTTTTGTTCAGAAAAAGGTCGAGATCGTTTTCGATCGCGCAATTAGGATGCAAGAGGGATCAATTGGTGAGGAAAAATACCAATTTGATAATTGAGGTATCGATTGAATTTGTGAGGGCCAAATGAGATTGATTTGAGTAGGAATATGTGTCAAATTGTGCCATTTCGCTTGCAAAGTCGTAGTTCCCCCTTCTTCTAGCCAAAATGGACCAATTCAAGGTTGCAAAGAGAGTATTGGTGGCTCATTGAGGGCCAAGGAAGCCATACTTGGCCATGGATGAGGTCAAGGGGACAAGCTTGTGGAAAAACAAGGCAATGTGACCCCTCCAACCTCATCTCTTCCCTCTCTCTCCCTCCAAGTTGCCGTGCAAGCCATCTCCATCCCCTCCAGCGTGCGAAGACCACCAGAAAAGCCAGAGGAGAAGTCGCATGTCGCTCGGAGCCGTCGCACGCAGCCACCGTCGCCAAATCGCCGTCCCACCGCCAGCACGAGTGCCCGCGCACGTCCACCAGCCCAACGCCCCCACCGCCGTCTAGCCACATCTCCACCTCTATCCACGCATTCTAGGAGTCATCCAGAGTAGCTTAGGCTGCCGTGAGCTACTGCCGATCGCCGTGAACCACCCCTTCAAGTCGCTGCTGCCTCCGCCAATCCACCGTTGCCTTTGCCGCCCCTAACCAGCTTTGTTTCTCTGTTTTCCAGCACAAAATAGAGAGCAAAAATAGTAGGTCTCTTGACCACTGTTCAGCCCGTTTTGAGGTGGTTCAGGCCTCGGAAGTTTGGTCCGCCTTGGGAAGAATCGAGCCACGCGACATTCCTAACAATTTCATCCGATCGGATCTCGAAATAAGTGAGTTTAACTCACTAAACCTTGCTTAGTAGACTAATGATGTTTATGGGTTGATTAGATTTAATTAAGTGTACTTAGGTGGATAGATTAAATTAGGTTAATTAATTTAGTGCATTGTCAATGTATGTTAGGCAAATGGTTAGTGCAATTAGCAAGTAGATAGATTCTAGTATTTATCGAACGAACCTCAGAAATTTTCCGGGTCTGTCTCGGCTTCCAATTAGGCATTACGGGCCTAAGTTGGATTTATTTATATTTATTTAATATTTTTTTGTAATTATTTAATTAATTATTCATTTTTTGAAAATTAAACCGATGGCCAAAGATCGGAATTTTATGCGATTGCGGTGGTGCATTTCGTTTATTTAATTGACTAACGGTTTGTGAGAATTGAAGGTAATTGTGGTTGAGGGTATTTTATCCCAAAATTAATTAATTTTAGTAATTAATTGAAAAATCACTGGGCGCCGGTTTACAGCGCCAAAAATATGTTTATGGGCAGTTGAAACTAGTGGGATGCTCTAAAGCAAAAGTATTGTATTTTGGTTAAGGCCAATTGTGTACCCACACACGGCTATTTTTATCGGGAATGATAAAAATATTGATTTGGATATATGTTTGGAAGGGTATACTATATCAACTCAAGGGCAATATGTTAGCTTAGCAGAGAGCAGTATACCGATATACTATATCAGCCTACGGGCTCTGATATGGCAGCTTAGCAAAGAGCAGATACCTTATCAGTTTAAATTGAATATGTCGGTATATTATATCATCCTACGGGCTCTGATATGATAGCTTAGTAGAGAGCATTATACCTTATCAGCTTAGATTGAGCACTGTCGGAATACTATATCGGCCTAAGGGCGATATGGCAGCTTAGCAGAGAGCAGTATACTTGATCATCTCAGAAGTGAGCTATACTATCTATTTATCAGCTTAGCAGTGAGTAGTCGAGTCAAGGTAGCGAGGCCTCCTCTCTCCTCGGCCACTATCCTCTCTCTCTCTCTCTCTCTCTCTCTCTCTCTCTCTCTCTCTCTCTCTCAAGTTCTCTCCCTCTCCTCCTCTTCTCTGGTTCTCCGTGTTGTGTTCCTCTTCTCCTTTTTTATGTTCTCTCCTTTTCGTTATGTTCCCCCCACCTCTCTTCTTGTTGTTGTTCCTTTTCTTTTCTCTTTTCTCACTCAGTCCGCTCGTGTGACTTCGTCCAACCAATCAGCCGCCTCTGCCAGCCACCTCTGACCCGAGGATTGCACCGCTTGCCTGCCCCCGTGAGATGATGATGTCCCCTACTGCCCTGGCGGCTTTGCTTTTTGCTTCGCGGATTCCCCATGCATACGACGGCTGAGGGAGAAGACAAAGGCGCGGCCTAGGCCAAAGGGAAGAAGGGGGCTGGGCCGCACAAGGGGAAAGACCTAGGCCGCGAGTGGGGGAAGGGTAGGAAAGAGAGCCGGGCCGGGCCAAGGCTAGATTCGGCCCAAACGCCTTTCTCGCCCTTTTTTTTTTAATATAAGTTTTTTTTTTTTTTATAAATGTACTTGGAAAGACAAATTAGGTGTCAACAAGGAGGAAGGCTAGCCTAGCGAGTTTCGCTCGCCAAGCGCCACACGAGTTGATTCGCGGACAAGGAAACTACAAAACTGTGACAAATTGTATTAGAGCGGGGATCCCTCCAATAGGTGGGTGATTCAGGGAAAAACCTATGGTCTTCCCTGTTCTATGAGGGCAAAGAGTGATCGTCAGGGCCAGAAAGGGCTCGGACAACGTGCGGTTCTTGTTTAGCTTCTAGGATGGCAATAGGGGCATAGTAAGGAACCGAATTGCTCACTAAATAGGGATAACGTTCCTTGTTCAATGGGCGAATCTTACAAAGAGGTCTGCGATCACGTTTCCACCAAAGGGACCCTCTGTTGGCTTGCAGAGTTTAGGAGGAGCTTAGTAGGTGAAAGAAGGTGCTGCCATAGGAGTGTGGTTGGCTAGGGGTGCCACACTTGTTGGGGAGCACGAGTGACTGGAGATTCGCAAACAGTTTTGATCAAGGGAAGCAAGCAATGGAGTGGAGTGACTTGTTCTATTGGGTGAGCATTGTCATCTATGTAAGTCCTAGGGAGTGGCATTGATGGTTAGGGAAACACAAGGAAGTGATAGAACAGCCCGCAATGAGGGCGTTACGGAATTAAGTGGGGGAGTTTGTCATGGTCCGTGATTTTTCCCGTACCCGTGAACCCTTGGGAGTGAAGCTTGGGGATATCGACTGAAGAGTGAGGAAGCAGAGGGGACAGACACAACTAGTATGTGGGAGTGGCGTCAGGACGATTGGTGCTAAAAGTTCTTGGATAGAAGGATTATATTATTTAGGAGCTCTGAAGGCAGGGTTGGCCTCCCGTGCACAAACTGGTCGGGAACTGATACCGTTCTCCTGATGAGGCTAGGGCAAGCCGAAACTAGTCGTTGAGCCTAAAGAGGACTGCTGTCTCGCTTGATGGACTAGATACTCAAGAAAAACTGGGAGTGGTACAATCTTGTATAAAAGAGCTATTCGCCATATTGTTCACTGGAATAACTATAGGAGGAAGGTTGGCCTAGCAAGTTTCGCTCGCCAGGCGCCACACGGGTTGATCCGTGGCTGAGGAAACTACCGACCTGTTACACCAAACTCCAATTATTCTCCTTTGAAGACAATCAATTGACAATTGAACATGTTAGTCGATTTGCTACATAATATGGAGATGCATCTCAAGAGGATTGATGGAAGTTAAGAATGTTCACTCTATCACTATTCAAGATTGTTTTTACTTGGTATACTACCTTAGCAACCAATTCACGCATCATGATCCATCCACCTCTTGAGTGATCTTAAAAGTGCACTACCTTCACTTTAGCCAAATCTCATGTGTCCAATACCGCCCGCAAAATTACTCCATCAACACTAATTGTCATCAAATTACTTTTGGATGCAAGGCACACCTAGCTTGTACTCCCACACATCGTTTTGAACGTACCTTCTAGAACTTCCTTGTGAAAAGAGAAATTTCACTAGCTTTCAATGCTTTGCCCATTGCTCGCCTTCAAATGTCATAAGTCTATCGCCTACAAGCTTCTTCACTTGGTCTTGGGGGAAAATTTTAGGAAAATGACATAAATGGTCCTTGAATTTTTGGCCCAATGTATAATGTAGTCTCTGAATTTTTAATTTGTGCAATGTGCTCCATTAGCTTTTAATTTGTTTAATGTAACCCCTAAATTTTTGGTACATATTCAATCTAGTCTCCGGATTAAATAAAAATATAAAATGTTGTCCCTAATCTTAAATTAATAGGATTACATTGAACATTTTCATATAGTTCAGGGACTACATTGAACATGTACAGAAAATCCATGGATCAAATTGAACAAATAAAAAGTTCATAGACCACATTAAATATTAAGCTAAAGTTTATGGACCACATTGAATAAATTAAAAGTTTAGAATCACATTACATATTGAGTTAAAGTTTATGAATCATTTGTGTCATTATCTCGAAATTTTTTGAAAAAGTATGTTCTTTATCATTAAGTACTCATTTAATGACAAAATATTAAGTGATTAAGCACCACATCATTAGCCTATGTGGCATGCATGGACCTAGTCAGCTCCACTCAAAGGGCGACACGTCTCCTTTGACATGGACTACCTAGAAAATAAAAAAAACTAAAATCAAAGCTTTCTTTTTTCTCTCCTGATAGACTGAAAAAGGAACAATTAAGTGCTCACATTAAATTCCTGCTTAAAATTCTCTCTTCTTTTCAATTTTCAAGGGCTTCTTTTTACTTGCTCTCTTACAAAACAATAGAGACACCTCTCTCTTTTTTTCTAGCATGCCCCACCACCTCTGCCTCTCCCAAGACCCTCAACGATTGCTTTGAGCTCAAATCTACCTTTGGCATGTCGTTTCCGCCAAGAGCCCCGTCGGTCACAATTGTTGAGTGCCAAGCCCTCTCCACCTCTGCCATCGTTGTTGTAGCTGCATCAGTAGCTACAATTCATCAGCCAACTCCTCTCTCTCTCTCTCTCTCACGCAGGCACGCACGCACCAGGATCAAGCATCGTGCAATGGACAGCGTCAAATCCCTAACTGTTTCCAACTTAGCGATTGAGCACAAGATCTACTCATGTTAGTCTCTTGGGGAACCCTAGTGACGTCTACTATGGACGCACTATCTCTCTCAATCTCACTGGGCCTCTGTCCAATTGCATCCCTCCGACGAGCTCGTCATCACGCCTCACCTCGTCCACGATCTTGTCCACTTTAATTCTCTTGATCATCAGGTAAGGTTCGTCTCAATATGTGTGCAAACTGAGTTTTGGTTTGATTTTCCTGGAAAGCGTCTATAGGCACTAATAAGTTCTGTAAACTCTTATTTTATTGTGATCTCGTCATGAAGCGAGCTGCATTTTACTTTTTCACAATCTTGATTTCGTTTTGATTCTCTTGCCCGTGCTTTCTTTTTGGAAATGTGGTTGGAAGTTGTGCTCCGATGAGTTGATGATTAATGTGAAAGCAACATTGTGTGTCTGGTCTCCACAACTGTATTTTGAGAAATATTACGAATTATTTGTATGTTCTTGCTGTATGAGAGGGTTGATTCGAAATGGGTGCGAACACAAGTGAATCGGCTGCAAAGTGAAGTGTACTATGGAGGAGTTCATTTGTTCATGGCCCTTTGTAAAGTTTTTCGGAGTTATTGCAAGAATAACAACATCGATCTTACCTTACCAAAAAAGAAAAAAAAAAAACAACATCGATCTTCATGGAGCTCCATCCCCTACTACGATTCTTTCAAGAGGCCTCGCCGGTCGCAATACTAGGTCCCAAGCTCAGATCCCTGCCGGTCGCATTTCTTCTATGGTCGCCAGTTGAGCGATAGCATTTAGGTGATTCATGGAATTAAGAGGAAATGCGTCATTTTCAGTTTTTCTTTTCATTTTTGAATTAACCTCTCAACCAACAGAACAATTTTCAGCTCAATCAGTTTGTCTTCACTGAGGTTGAATCTATAGTTCGTGTGATGGGATTTTCTTTGTCGCAATAAAAATGACTCACTTTTGACTGTCCATCTTGTTGCTGAGGCGAGAAGAATGAAACAAAATATAATGGAGTTTTTGCAGCTCCAGTGAAACTATATTCACTAGGCTTGATGTTTCTATATATTCTTTTTTATTTTTTTTCCGGCATTCTGGTCGAAATTAGTGTTCTGATTTAAAGTTGAGTGATGCTTTTCTTTTGATGTTTTTAGCTGCTAGGTGGGATCTACAGTAAGGCCAATTCTTGAACTCAACGGGCTATTTTCCTCCCTTGTTACTGGTGGTGACTCGTTCCGCCGGCCGCGACGCCCGGGCCTGGGTTTTGCGACATTAAGGATTAGAATATGCTAAAATTAGGACATCACCCTGCAAGAGGCACCATCATAAGCCTCCTCCAAACTTGAACCTGATTTTATGATCGGAGAAGCGTTCGCCGGCTAGGGTTCGATGTCAATGGCGGGTTGACAAGGGTGTGATTGTGATGGCGATGGTGGTTGGACAGCTCTTCAAGATCACCCAACTCGCCCAGATTGATTAGAAGCCAAAATCGTATGTAAATTTGCATTAGAACTAGACAATATTTAGGTTTCGTCAACGTAAGGGAAGGACGACTCATTTTTGCCGGTTGCTCCATATACCGTCAAATCTTCCAAAATTTGTTTCGCTAAAAAGTTTTCTCAGAAATTATACACTTTTTCACTTGTTGGAGAATTTAACGTGACATGTGGTAAATCACATATGTAAATACATATTTTATACAACTTTTTATCATTAATTGGAAACACAGTTTTTCGGTATACACAGTGTTTCTTTCCACTATGGACAATCTCTCTTTTTCCTTCTTCCCCCCACCTCCCCCCTCCCCTTCCTCCAACGCCCGATTACGGTGCGCTCCACACGTCACATCTTCATGAATAGCGAATGACAACCACACGAAACCCAGTGATCAGATAAAAGGAAAAGCGCCCCCCAAAGGAAAAACAACATTTAATACCCAATAATTCCGTGTCATGATTGCTGGGAGAACCGACCCGGCTGTGCCTCCGCCGCAACTACTTGAATATCCTCTCCGCCCGGAGCCGGAACAACCATGCCCGGCGGATACGTCGGAACCATGCCTCCGTTGCTTACCCCGTAGTACACCTGGTGGCTCACGCCATCGGCAACCACGGACCTCACCACTCCGCCATACACCTGACCCGGACTTGGGCCAGGCTGATGGTAGCCGACGGGTATTTGCCCGGCTGAAGCGGGGTACTGCTGGACATAAGCTCCTCGGGCCATGACGGGCGGGCCTGACATGTTTCGGTGAGGTACGGGACTCGCGATGTAATAGACGGGCATGGGCTGCATCGGCGGGCCGGAATAGTGGGAGCTCGGGGCGTAGTGACCCGCGGGATTGCCTGGATACCCGCCCGGCTGCACGACTATGGTTTCGCCCGTTTCCGCAAAACTCTGGCTCTCGTTAGGGTCGAATCTGGGAACTGGACTCTCGGGCTTCGTCTTCACGGGGGGGAGGTCCGGCATGGACGGCACGCACGCCGAGGAGGCCGAGCAATACGATGAATTGGGGACCGGGGCAGGCGAACCCGGGTCAGAAATCGAGATGGTATCGAGCAACATGCTCCGGGCCTTCGGTTTGGGCTCCTCCGAGGTTTCCAAGCCGAACAAGTAGTCCGGAACTTCCGAGACGATCGAGGATGCCTCAGAGCGGAGGCGCTCGAGGCGCGGGCTGGGGGTCGCGCCGCCACCGCCGTTGAGGGCGTCCAGGAACCACTGCTCGCGGTTCGACGTGCTGTCGAGGAGCGAGCTGATGCTGCCGGCTCGGGAGTCGTCGCCCTTGAAGAGGAAGAGGCGGAGGCGGGCCGTCCGGGGGTTCTGCGTCTGCGCGACGCGGTCGTACTCCTCCATCATGTTCTCGACATCCTCGTCCGTCGTCACCGAAATCAAGGCGTCCAGATCTTCATTGGGAAGCTGGTACTTCACCGTAATATTCGTCGTACCTTCGCAATATATTCCAACGAATATTTCGTCAATAAAAATGAGACACAGCAAAAGAGAGGGCAAAGCAGACAGCAGACCCATCATTCCCTCCTAAAAAAAATTATTTATTTTTCTCATGGATTGCGATATTATCTATCACGAACAAATTAAATAGTCATCAAGAGTCCCGAATTCGTCTGTGATACAGTAATTCAATCTATCCAAGATCTTTCTCATATCAACCAGATTATTACAAATTGTATAAATTGAAAAAAAGAAAAAAGAAAAGAAAAGAAGGAATCAGTAGCGCACTAAGAGAAATTAGGCAAAAGCTTAGATAAATCACCAGAGGACAATTTAACATGAATTTCCCCCATAAATATGTTGAATTTGAGCATACCTTATAGTCCAGATAATAGAATTCAATAATATATATATATATATATATTGAATTTGTTAAGCATATGAACATAAGATCAGAATGGCTGCAAAGATAGGATCTTGATTATTGCCTGAGAGCTTGGAGAGCTTGGAGAGGAGAGCGTTGAAGGTGGTGGCACGCTGGATGGCGACGATTCGGGTGTCGCCGCCGACGTAACGGAGCAGATTATCATGCGGGCGGGGGAGGATCTTGCCACCGAAGCTGCACATGAAGCGGACCCGCGGGTGGAGGTCGTAGGGGTGGTGCTCGGATCGCGGGGAGGAGGTGACCGAGTCGATTGTTGTGGCCTCCAGGTCCGGCGGGTGGTGGGTGGCCATCTTTTCTTCTTGGACGGCAGGGAGAGTGGTGCAAAAGCTAGAAAAAGGTGGGGTTATATAGATTCCAAGCCGAGTAGGGAGATGAAGATAACGTGGTAGTGTGCGACCACAAAGGGAAGGTTCTAATAAAGATGCTCGAGAGTTGTGGAAAAGGACAGCAAGGAATTTGCTTTTCTTTTCATGGCAAGGGACAATGCACATTGATTGTTTATTTTGTGTGGACTTAAAATAATCGCGTCGACCTAATACACACATACTAAATATAATCCAAATCGTTAAAAACAGTGGACTCTCATATCGATCCCCTCGGATCTAATAATTTAAATTCAATATAATATATTTATCCAATCGTGGAATATTTGGTCAGATTGGCTTGTTTTCTTCTTGGAAAATAAATTGGAATGTAAATGGGTAGATTTCTTTCACCAGAAATAGTTCATGGATCCACCCAACATGTGTTTTTGAACCATGGAATTCAGTGGAGCGACGGTAAATCTTAGACGTTGGGATTGTATGAAATTTAATCTCATTGACGTGATCGATATGATTCTATGACGAAAAATGCATTAGTAAACATCGAGATCGTTTTAGAACATATAGTGCCATCATAGAGATCTACAAACAGTCGATATGATTCTATGACGAAAAATGCATTAGTAAACATCGAGAT
Organism: Eucalyptus marginata; assembly: GCA_014182565.1. Taxonomy (NCBI): domain Eukaryota; kingdom Viridiplantae; phylum Streptophyta; class Magnoliopsida; order Myrtales; family Myrtaceae; genus Eucalyptus; species Eucalyptus marginata. Next base: position 11,804,692 of record CM024588.1, on the reverse strand, counting down.
CGTTTTAGAACATATAGTGCCATCATAGAGATCTATAAACAGCCTGTTTAATATATGAATCGTTACTCTTGTCGAGTTAAGATGTCCTGCAGGAATTTAATTAGGACATAAAAATAAAGAAGATGACAGCTCGTTTTGTTAATGTCGCTGGGCCACAGGACTCGATTTTTTTTTTTTTTTGGTCGGTCACAGGACTCGATTTCAACGGCCGACCTTTGGTGTTTTTATTGCAGGGGAAAGTGACGAGACAGCTACTCTATAGTCTATACATCGACGTGCATGTCAAATTCTAATTTTTCATTTCAAGAAAAAACATATGTTATGAATAAATCTTTTTTGCCAATTTTCACCAAATTAACGGAAGGTTAGCATCGTATACAGTGGTGCTTATCATTATGTTCTCATAACAATAATTGGATGTTCTTTGGTCTTGGTATATACTTTGATGTCGACATAGAAGCAGTCAGTCCGTGGACCTAAATTGCTATTATTTTTTTTTTACAGTTTACAAATTAACTTTTCTAAGTTGTTATTATTAATTGTTATCTAGTTTTCTTAACGGCTCCTTAAATTTAGCAACTCCTATATGAATTGTCGATATTTATTTGAGTGACTTATCAACTTCTTTTTAAAAATAAATTATCAACTAGGTTTGGATCTCCAACTTCCCTTTAAGTTACCTACCAATATTTATTTGATTTTTCTTATTACTTTAACTATTGTTATCATTTCTCAACTTTTATTTATCTCTCTTACAAACTTGTTAGATTTACCGGCTATCCTATTAAATTTCTAATCTTTATTTGTGTCACTTACAAAAATATTTCCAATTGCATTACCAATTAGATTCTCATGTGAGTTACTCACCAACATTTCCATGTTTTTTTTCTTATTTGTATTCATTTTTTTAGTGGCCATTTTTATTTATCTTGCCTGCAAGATTTTCATATCAACCGACTCTTTTTTTAAACTTCCAACCCCGGTGAAGGTTGTTACTAACTTTTCTCTGATCAAGTTACCAATTAATTTTGGTTTACTAACTCTTATTTGAGTTAGTTGTCAATGTATTTTGTTTTTTTTTTTTCAATTACCAACTTCTCTTATCCTTGATATTAAAAAATATCTCTTACATTTTATCAATTTCTATTTACTTTTCCTAGTAATTACTATTTGCTATGTCCAATTACCAACCTTTTTTGTTGGTCTTACCAACTTTTCTCCGACCAATTAGTTTTGATTTTAACAACTCTGATTTAAGTAGCTTAACAACATTCGTAAGTTTCCCTGTTAATTTAACGAACTTTCTTTTGGGTTACTACTTGTATTTTCCTTATTTGGGTTTTTCTAAATAACCAATTTCCCTATCTCTGACAGAGAGACATTTATATTATTATTATTAATCGACTCTAATTTAATTTTTTTACTAAAACCTTAATTTACTTACTATCATATGAAATTACCAACCTTTATTTAGTAACTTACCAAATTTATTCCCAATTTACTAACCAGATAGAAAATTTGGCATACTAGAAAACTCAAGCAAATAGCACTAACTAACTCAAGTGAGAGCTGGTAATCCAACACTACTTTATTAAGTAATCGAGACTATTCACTTAATTTAAATTTAGTTTTTTCATATAAGAGTTAGTAAATTTAGTGCTTAATCAAAAAATGTGAATGAAAAATGGAAAAAGATAAGAAAAATTGGTAAGTTAAAGAAAAAAAACTTGATAACTAGTTCCAATGAAAGTTGGTAACCCTAAACTAATTGATAACTTAATTAGAAAAAAATTAGGGAGGTTAGTCTAATTAAGATTTATAATTTCTCAAAAATATGGCAAATAAAAAATTCAAAAAAATGTCAGTAAATAACTCAAACTAGAGTTTGTAACCCAATATAAGTGGTGATTTAAGGGAAGAAAAATTAATGAGGCATGCTAATTTAGGTTGTTAATCTTTGAAAAGAGTCAGTAATCATAAGAGAATGCTAGCCAAGACAAATAAAGATTACTCATTCAATGGAAATGTTTGTAAATAAAAAAGTAATTAGACGTTGATAAGTAACTCAAACTTAAATTGGCAGCCAAAAATTGTTGGTGAATCACTTTAATTTAGAACTTTGATATCATAAAAGAGATTGTATTTTTAAAGCATACAAATAAAAGTTGGTAAATTATTACAAAAACTGTTAATTTGCAATCTATAATTTTTTTTTCTTTTTGTAATTTCACAAAATATATATAAGTCACTAATAATAAGTTACTAGGAAAAAGGCCATTTATCATTTTGCTCACTAACAAGCTTCTTTCACTCTAAACCGATTGCAATTGTAACACTTCGATCCTAAACCTTGTTTGTTTTTGCCAATATAGTTCTAAACCTCTTACAATTGTACTAATTCAGTCCATCGGGCCAATTTTGGCCAATTGAATGACGTGGATAATTTTTAATAATATTTTATTTTTTTAAAATTTTTAAAATTTTTTTTCTTTTCCTTTTTCCTTTTCTTTTTCCTCTTCTTCCTTCTTTTACTCCCCCGGGCCCCCACAATGGTTGGGGTCATGACCCTCGCCCACCTTCCCCAACTCACCATGGCCTAACCTAGATCTAGGTGAAGCCACCTCGCCGCAACCCCCAAGCCACACCCAATGGCTAGCATGCCTCATTGGAGCCTCGTCAGCCATTGTGGGGGCAAAAAAGCGAAAGAAGGAAGAAGAAAAAGGAAAATAAAATAAAAAGAAAAAAAAAATTTAATAAAAATTTAAAAAATAAAATATTATTAAAAATTATTAATATCAGATCGGTTGGATGGCTAGTGCAAGCTAGTGTCTACATCAATGCTAGCCAATTAAAATTGGACAGATGGATTGAATTGACACAACTGCAATAGGATTAAGATTTTTTTAGTAATTTTCCCAAAAATTGATACTTTTGGGCATAAAACAATCGACTTTTGCAGTGGAAAGATTTGAATTTTTATTGTTGTCTCCATCCAAAAAGGATATTATTTCTTTCGCAAGTGGTATTAGGAGATTAATATCTACATAGGTAGTTTAGTAATGAAATATTAAAATTCCCGATTCCAACTACACAAGTTGCAATATTCTTAACATTGCTTTGTGGGAAATTGTATTCTTATCACTGTCGGCAAATAACACTGAAAAAGTTGCTGTGGTAATTTTGGGGTCTTGTTAACCAATACCCTCGTTAAGCACATCTGATAAAATAATATTTGAATTTTCAATGTATTCATTATGCATAACACGTGGAAAGTGGTGCTTTGGAGATGACAAAATTTTTTTTAGTTAGATGTTTAATAAGTACTCCTGAAACACTCGTTAATAAAATCCTTAACTTATTCACATGCATATTTCCACAACAACTAGAATTGTCGCATGGGGCTTTTGGTAATTATGTGTATTTAAACATGGGAATCCAGATTATTTTTTTTTTTATTGGGTAATCTGAAATAAATGTAGAAGAACAACCCACAATTAGAAAAAATCAAGTTGAATGATTGAGAGTTGAGAAATGTAAAGATGAGTGGAAGAGATGGAATCAATAAAGACAAGGAGTTGAGAACATATAAACTCGTTGCTTCGATTTGATTACGTATAGCCAAATCATCGCCATGTCATCTTTTGTTTTAATATATGAATTGACTGGTTATTTTAAAAACCTTAATGTTCTATATTCATGGGCGGCATAAAGTTCTACCAGAACGTCATCTCAACTCCCATAAGAACATAAAAAATGGAAATTATGTGACTTAAAAAATTCCTAGAACACCAAAATAGTGAGTAAGAAGCAGTGGCTCTACACAATTTCTTATGTCTTTTCGTCAAGTTGCTTGTTTGCAATGTTTTAATGAAAGATGGGGCCAGACGAATCTCAACGCTTGAACATCTCACTAGTATTGCCTAATTTCCTTAATACCGACAAAAGAGGGAAAATTAAGAAAAAAAATATTCTCTTAATTTTAAGAAATTGGATTTGATCATTGATTAGTAGTAGTACCTATGTCAAAAGCGTTGCATCGTGTTACTACTCATGGTTTATTAAACAAAGCATTTACAGGCTGATGATTCATTAAGAGAAGGAAGGAAGAAAGAAAGGAACAAAAATTGGCACCAGCTGGATTCTTAAGTTTTCTTTATCATCCTAACTTATTAAAACATGATCGTACCTAACATGTGATCGATTGCTTATTTTGGGTAATAATCTGGTCATCCATAGCTTTTTGGTTTTCCATGGCATGCGACAAATTACTCAGTGAAGCGAGTTCATTAACCGAACTCAATTTGAGCCGTTAGATCTAATGGGATCTATTATTTTTAAGTGTTTCGATTCAATTTAGTACATGTTACGTATAATAATTAATCAAGATTAGGTACAATCATCAAATGATTGAGTTGAATGTTCGAATGACTTGATATTTCTTGGTGGGTACCGCTACAGCTACTGATTTGGATTAGACAGACTTGATTGTGGAGGCCGGTGAAATTCTTATTGGGCCTTACAAATAGACGGATAACTACCCTTTATATCCACAAGCTGACTTCTCTTATGGCTTCGATCTGAGTCTTTGCAGTTCCCGATAATTGAATATGATGAACGGTGTATCTCCTCTACGATCTGGCCGTACTCCCTGTACATTTCTAAGAGTCCACGTTATATCTGTAGGGTCCCGTTACTCAGCATCGCATATGCTTTTATCTCAAAGTACAATACTTTTGTATTCGACCCTGCTTTGGTTGGTCAAATGGTCCAAAACTCGGTTTACAAATCGAAATCCACGAGTTCGATGCCACAGTCTATTCTCGATCTTCACCCTCAATGGGCATAAGTGCATAATCAATTTTGGAGTAAATTAAAAACGCAATTCTACCGGCGAATTGAAAGGGTCTAACTCCAAAATTTTATAGGCATTTTCTTTAATTTTTAAGTTCTTGACTTTTCCATCTTACTTTATATATTTGAATTTTTTGACGGTGGACATCCAAAATCTTTTTAAGCACATGAGTGATGAATATTTAAAATCATTGTAACTTTCTTTCGTAATTGTTTAGAAATTAAAATACTTCTTTATAATTTAAAATTCAAAATATGATCTATTGGATGACATAGGTAGATCTAGTTAAAATCCATCAATCATATATTTTCTGTTCATCATGCTTTCCTCTTAAAAAGTATCACCATTTTCAAATAAATGGTTTTTAAAAGGCGCACTTCGGAATAAATGATTTTTAGAAGGGCCATATTTTCCCCACATCCTCGGCAAACAAATCTTTCTCGATTCACCTTTTGATGGATCAGTTCTATTAATCATGTTTATAATCTGCTTATTTCATATGTGGGTAATGTCAACAAGTTGTAATCCACCGATCAAAAGGTAGTTGGAGGAAGTTTGGAAATATAGCCCTTTTCAAAAAAGACCTAAATAGTGCAAAAATGGGCAAACATTAGGAAGTACTAGATAGCTGTAAGAGAACATTAAGGATAGGAACCATTAACTTTGCCTTCGACTAAAATTTATGCCACCACTATTGCTCAATGATCCTATAATCATATGTGAACTTCGTGGACTGGTTTCAAGGAGGAAACCCTATTTAGAAAATCGAAATAAATACATTTCCCTCGATGATGTAGACCTAAAGACATCAAAGATATTTGAAGCAAAATCCTGTAATATATTGTACTTTTGGCTCTTCAACGAATTCAATTTCTTTACTCAAGAAGCAATATCACATTAACCTGAGTTCTTTTCGCTTGAAACAAAAGTGCAGCCAACAAAAGTTGGCTGTCAACAAATCCAACATTGGGCCCCACCAGCTTTAAAGTTCCCAACGGAAAGTCCACAAAAGCATCTAAATTTAAGTACCGATGTGTAATCATACCGTCAGACCAATGAGAGCATGCCAACTGGAAATGCAAATTCCCGGGTTATATGCACCTCTTGTTCTACACAATTTCAATGGACTTTTCTCACGTGCACAGGCCTCAAAGGTCATGTCATTGCATGTTAATTTAGTGGTCGCTGACCGACCAAAAAAAATTTAGTGGTCGCTGAAACAGCAGATGTACGCTGCTTTTATTGGATAGAAACGACGAAACCAATCCGACAAGAAGAAAAGTAACAAAAGTTTCCAGTCTCAGACCAAAAACTCAAAATGGGATAACAATGGAATCACAAAAGAACCTTCAAGATACTCTCTCTCTCTCTCTCTCCCGCCGCGCTTTTAGGGCATGAGACACGGCTCGAATTGTTCCGGGTATTTGGCATTTCCTCTGTGCTCCAGTGCCGTTGACTAGCCATTTCCTATTGTCCTGAATACAACTAGTCACCACCCAATTCAAATTTCTTCAATTTCATATGATATTTGTATATCAATTACCAAAGTTAAATCACTTTCTAAAACAAGCTGCAATTCCATTGGCCTGACCTCATCTTTTTGGAAAGTAAACGAGAGGATCTTCATTATGAACCCAATTTTTTTTTTTTATCAGATAGAAGATATTTCATCATATTTATTGAGCAACAACATAGCTCATATGTTATTATTTGAATCCCATTAATAAGAAATATCTTATGGAAAGTCCATCTAAAGTGATGGGAGGATGATGTAACTTCTTTTGACACAAAATACTTTGAAGGTAGGTTTTAGGGATAAATACATTAGAAGTCCTAAAATCAGTTGCAAAAGTGAAATTAAGTCCCGAAACTTCCAAAAAAATTAATGAAGTCATAAAATTTGTCACGAAAATGTAATTGAATCTTAAAACTTACAAAAAGTATAATAAGTACTAAAACTGTCAAAATCAAGTCCTTCTATCGATTCCACATTTTAAAAATTTTAGCATTCGATTACATTTTCATGACAAGTTTTAGGACTTGATTACATATTTTTAAAGTACCATTCGAAACAAAGAGTAAGTGATTACCTTTGGTTCTGAGGAGGGTGGTATCAGAGGCAGGTTTAAATGCTTTAATTAGTCAACACAGATCATATTGTTATTGGTTCACAGATTTTGATTGTTGATCAGATCATAAGCAATGGCCATAAGATGCAATTTGTTATACTTTGTTAGTTTGTCCATGATAGGGTGCAATTAAGATGCACCGGTTCATCTTGATGTAATGTGATAAAAAGACATCTTTTGAAAAGATGTGAGAGGTTATGTTGTGAAGGGTTATGTATTAAAGGGGAATATATAACTTCCCACATATATAACCTTCTAGAGATAACCGCTAAAATTAATTGCAGAAAGAATGTTCTGAAAACAATTATCTTTTCTTCTCCCTTCTCCATCAAAGAACAAAAGGCTTCCATTACTACTTTGAGAAGACAATTAGCATTAACACTGTGGAACATGAATACTTTTCGTGTGATTGTATTTGGACCATTGTGAAGTCGTATCATCCATTTTTCACTCGTAATTCAACATACATTCCTAGGTAATTCGTTTATTACGAATCGAAGAGGTTAGTCATTTCTTCTGTCGACTTTTCTTCTAGCACAATTTAACAAAAGTTGTTTGCATTTCAGGATGCCTTGAAAATATGCGGATGAAGAAAATTTTAAATTAAGAGGAAAAACCAAAATGAGCATGAAAATTGTTACCAAACTGTAATATTTATAAATCCTAGTTGCAAGTGATCTATTTTCTTCCACACCAAACCCCCCCCTTTCTTTTCCTCCCCTTTCCATTCCATTTATTATTTCACATCCATTAGCTTTTCCCTTGACTAATACTAGAGAAGAGCAAACCATGTTTGAAACAACGAGGCTAAATGGGGCTATTGACACCACACACCACCCATGGCTTGATGGTTGAGCACTTAACTAGCCTCAACAACGAATTCTACCTTCCAAGAGAAGAAAGAGGAACCTTACTTACCTTGGCAAACCTCAAGAACTAATTTGAATGGCTTGAAAGGTTAGTGGTGCTTGGCTGAGAGAAAGGAGAAGGAGGAGGAGGATAGGTGTAAATGGAAAAGTGGGCTAAGGTGGTTGAAATGAATGGGATCTCCTTCTATTTATAGGCACCAAGCTCATCATTACCCATTCAAGTGGTCCAATCATATTTCTTAAGATGGCATGGCTATGACCTTGAGGTGGCAAGCCTATATTGCAAGGTGGCACACCTATTTGGAAAGGTGGCGTGTCTAGTTTTATGATATGTAGATCTAATGACTTAGTGTCATCATTCAAGGCCTTACTTGTCTCCATTTCATTGGACCACATCAACACTTAGCTCATTATTAAGGTGACAACTTATCATGGATAGGTGGCACTCTAAAAGATAGGGTGACATCAAGGCTATAGGATAGCCATAATTAGCTCCAGTATGTCATATTTTTATTGGGACATTTGGCTTGGACACTTTACTTAATCCCAAAGGTAAATATTGGGTAATCATGACCATATTTAGAAAAATCTAGGTGGAATGACAACCTCCTTTATGAAGAAGCTAAGGTGTTCTAGAGAATTCCATTTTGTCATTTTCTTCATCAAGAAGGTGGTCTAGAGAATCCATCCTCTAAGTTGGTTCCAAGGCCGGAGAAGGGATTATTAGGTACACCTCGAAAAACCAAATCACATACATCCGAGGTTCAGCCATCATGCCCCATTCTTGCTTGAACTGATCCTTCGGATGGTCGATCGGCCTAAAGGGTCGGTTGTCTTTTGGTCAATTCAAGACTAATCCTAAGGCTACCCATGACCTAACACTAAGCCAAGGCACTCATGGACCTTAGAATTAGTGACGGAATAGCCAGGTTTATCCCTGAGCTCATTCCGGTCAACACCCGATCCATCCATATGGTCCATGGTCAGCGCATTACCGATCCACGATCGGACATCACCAATTCAAGATTCCTTTTCAATCACTAAGAATTAAATAGGGAATGCTATATTTTTGGTCGGAAGACGATCGCATTTGATCGAGTCGAATTGTTCGTGTATGGGTGCATAGTTGAGCGGAATCACTCGTGGCCGGGCACTATGACCGATCATGATTATCCGCCGATCCAAAATCATCCCATGACCAATCCTCATGAACAAAAAGTCATCTTATGAGCTGGTGATCTTATCCCATCAGCATGATCAGTAGAAAATTCACGGTAGACACCTCGACCAGTTCGTGACCGGTCGGTCAATTGGTCGGTCGGTCGGACCATGATTAATTCATGATTCCTTGCCGATTGAACCAATCGATCTATGGCCAATGGCCCATGATCGATCCTTTTTTGGACTTTATGGCCAATCCTTACGGGGTTGGAATCGATGGTGTTACACTTAAACAATCTTCTAATGCTTGGTTTGGTAGATTTAGTGATGCGATTATCAAATGTGGATTAAAGCGGTGTTAGTTAGATCATTCGATTTTCAGCTTTGTGTCTTCAGTTGGTTGTATCCTTCTAGTTATATATGTGGATGATATCATCATTACTAGCAGTGATTTAGATGGTATTCAAAAACTTAAACAATTTATGCATAAAGAATTCAGTACTAAAGATCTAGGACGTCTTCGATACTTTCTTGGTATTGTAGTATCCTATTCACATGTTGGTATCAATTTGTTGCAACGAAAGTTTGTACTGGACATCCTTAGTGAGGTTGGATTTCTTGGAGTAAAGCCAGTCGATACCCCTATGGATGCCAATATAAAACTTAATGCAAAACATGGAGAAATTATTTCATGATCTACCAAAGTATCAAAGATTAGTTGGTAATTTAAATTATTTTACCATCAGAAGACCTAATATATCCTTAACAATTAGTGTAGTAAATCAATTCATGAGTTCTTGTTGTACCACTCATTAGGATGCTGTACTTCGAATTGTCAAATATTTGAAGAGAGTGCTAGGTAGGGGTGAGCTGTTCCAAGTTATTTACAGGTTCTACCTAGAACTTGGAACCTACCATCAGATATAGGTTCCTCATTTTTTGGAACCTAGAACCCACCCATTGGAACTTGAAACTTGAACTTACCCTATCATAGGTTCCAAGGTCAGTTCCAAGGTCCATCAAGTTTTTTTTTTTTTTTTTTTTCATTTTTAGTTAAACAAAATGAAAATGAACGTAATAATAATAAACAAGCTTGTCAATCATCAAAGAGAATACAAAATGAACAAAACTATCAACAAAAGAAAATGAATTGTTGGCAAGGAATTCAACTAAATAAAAATAGGGATGAACAGTTCCAAGTTTCGTACAGGTTCCATTTGAAACTTAAAACCTACCCATTGGAACAAGTTCCTCATTTTTTGGAACCTAAAACCTACCTTACATATCCTAAAACTTGGAACCTATCCTGTCATAGGTTCCAAGGTCTACCCAGGTCCCACTTATGTTATTATTTGAATTATTACGATTCACTAATCATAACTTATATTTAAATACACGAAAAATGTGAACATTAATAAAGTAAAAATCTTAGCCATAAAATGGAAACTCGGACTAGTGCTTCTAGATTATACACTTATCATTGAACATTATGGAATATTGGATGATCGCACGGAGATATGGATCAAGAAAAATATTAAAACTTGTCCTAGGTTTTAGGTTCTAGGTTCTAGGTTCCAAGTTCCAGGTTCCTCCAACTAAGAACCTAGAACTTACATGTTGAAACAGGTTCCTCATTTTTTGGAACCTGGAACCTACCCTATTTACCTTGAAATCTAGAACCTACAAGTTCCTACCAGTCTGGTTCTCAAGTTCCATGCTCACCCCTAGCGCTAGGCAAAGGACTATAGTTCAAGAATTATGGGCACCTGAATATTGCAAGCTTCTCTAATGTCAATTGGGCTAGATTTCCTATGGATAGGAGATCTACTTCAAGCTATTGTGTGCTTCTTGGGGGTAATTTAGTCGCATGGAAAAGCAATAAACAACATGTAGTTTCCCAATCAAGAATTGAAGCTAAATATCGAGCTATGGCATGTGTGACAAGTGAATTATTATGGTTGAGAATGTTACTATTAGAGATTGAAATGTCACCATCAAATCCATCAGCACTGTATTGTGATAATCAATATGCTATTTTTATTGCATCTAATCATGTCTTCCACGAGCAAACTAAGCATATTGAGGTTGATTGTCATTTTGTGCGAGAAAAAAATTCAGTAAGGAGAGGTTATTCTTCAACACACAATAATCGAGGATCAATTTGCAGACATTTTTACGGAATCTCTAGGGGGAATAGAGTGAGCTTCCTATGTAGCAAGTTGGAATTATTTGATATCTACACCCCCAACTTGAGGGGAGTGTTGGGAAATATTCTGAGTAATAAGGGTAAAATAGTAACTTAGTTATGAGTAGGGTTTTTTTTTTTTTTGGTTGGTCCTACTCTATTCCTATTCTAAAGCTCACTCTCAGACTTTTGCCCTGCCTCCTTGCAGGGCGTGGGAGTCAAAACCCACTCCTGAAACTACAGCGTCCCCACCCCAACCTCCCCTGAGAAGGTGGGGATTCGAACCCCCCACTTCTCCCTTCCAAGTTGGAAGGGTGGCCACTGGAGCAAACCCCAGTAATTATGAGTAAGGTTAAGCACATATAAGCATATATATTTGTAACCCAATTTTTTTATTAATTAATAGAAAATAATTATCTCTTCACAATAGTCATATGTGATCACGTGCTGATAGCATGCAGTCCTTAAGGACTTAGGTTTTATGTCACACCATGGTCTCATCTCATTTTTTAAGGTATTATCAGTAAGTAGGTAAAACCCTCCTTCCTATGTTGTGCCTTGTATATACAAAGAGGAAACTTGAGGTGCAACAATCAACTTTGTCAAGTGAAAGCAATGTGCAGAACTCCTCTCATCAATCTTCAATTTGTTTTTCAGTGTTGTTTCTTGCAATCTCCACGTTATTTGAGTTTATCTGCATCATTCTATATGCGACTCGGCTCGCTAAGATTCCAGTTGTGAAGTCCTGCCACTCCAAGACGGCCTCGGAAGGGTGTAAAACTGTCTCAGCTGATCTTGCTGCTGCTGGAATCCAAAGACAGGTGCGTTGTAGCGGTGGAACTTTCTCTGTTGTAGTTGTAACATTTGTGCTCCTTTTAATGAATCTGAAGCCTTGAAAATTTTGGAATTTTGGCAGGATGAAGACTCTAAAGATGATCGATTGAGCAACAAAGAATTGTTGTTTCAGAACATAGATTATGCCATCGGTCTATTTCTTACACATGTTTTGACATTGACAACCTTCCCAGGCTTTCTCCATGAGAATACCGGAACACACCAATTGGGATCATGGTGACTACTGATAAAAGAAGTCGATTTCACCATTTCAAGTAAATGTGACCCTTCTCAATAATAATCATATATTCTTAAGATTGCCTAGTAATTGATAGATATTTTTCATATGCTCTGCTGACCGTATGCATAGCAGATACTCTGTATGTCGCCTTCTTCAAAGGTTTGTCTACTCGCTATGATCTTGTCTCATTGGTTGTGTTTCAGGTACCCGCTGGTCCTGATTGCTATTTACAGTGTGTGGGATTTTATATCTCAGTACATTCCCCTTGGTCTCGAAAGGGTCTCATGTTAGCTACTCTTGCCCGCTTCATTTTTGTCCATGCATTCTACTTCACAGCAAAGTACAGTGATCAGGGGTGGATGATAATGCTCGTTTCTTTCTTGGGCTTGAGCCATGGTTATCATACTGTTTCTGTTATGACGGTTGCACCCAAAGGCTACAAGGTTTGACCTGGACTTCATCTTTTTTGAGTTGTGTTCATTTTAACATAATTTCTCATTCAATTCAAAATGGGGTGAGCTTTTTCTTCAGGGACCAGTGCAAAAAGCCTTGGGCAACTTGCTTGTGCTGTTTCTCTTGGATGGGACATTTTCAGGTGTCGCTCTTGGTTGGTTGTGCATCATAGGCAACGGCAAGTTTTAGAGAGCAGTCATCTGCTATTATTAGGACGGGAAAGATCTCACCCGGGTTCTTTCGATTCGCAGATATTGAGAAGGAGACATTCAATTATTAGGCTAACTACAAGTCTCGATTCACATTCTCTGCAGATGAATACTCATTAATTCTGCAAGTAGAATGAAATGGTGCATTTGTAATTATCGATTACGGTAAATGTTTTGTTCCGGCGAAAATGCTTGTACTTTCACATTTAGACCAGAGGGGAAAAACCCTATAGTAACCACTGGGCCATTAGAAGGGGAAAGGAGAAAAAAAGAAAAAAGAGAAGAAGAATGAACAGAAATCAGTATGGCAGCGAGACCCAAGGCAGATTTTATCAGCATCACTACATTGTAGTATTTACCTATGAAAAGCCATGGGTTATATTTCAAATCTTATAGCTGCTTTAAACTATAGCACAAATCGCTTAGAAAGCCCTTGGCTGCAAATCCGTGCAGCAAGGAGTAAAGATCGACAGTCTTTTCAGTCTTTTTTCCTACAGCTCAAATGAATCATTGTTGAAAAACGCCCCAGTAATATTTTGATGATTATCGAACTATCTCTGAGCATTAATATTCATCATAACAAGTGCAGATAGTGAAATTGTTCATATATCATCAGTGATCTTGGTTTGTCGAGAAACTAGGCTTTAACATATAGACTTACAAGTACAAATGAGAGTGATGTCTCGTGATTACTTAGGAGGATCGGTCAAGCTATTATCCTTGGAAGTCCTTGGTACTAATAAGGATTGGAGCATAATTAATCTTAATATCTCGTGTTATTCAGTCAGTATTGTCTCTGGTGATAATCAGTCAAGTCACTTACAATCAGCACCAGTGATAGTGTACGTTTGATAGTGATGGCAATGCACTAGGTCTGATGATGGTGAGATACCGCTAAAAAGATTATCGTTGATGGTACAAAATGTAACCGTTACAAAATTGAATTGCGCAGCAAAAACAATCGAAAAAGCAATCAGAAAAGTAGTTGACAGTTTACTATTCTAGACAGACGCAGTAGGCCTATTTTAGAGAAGCTAGGACTATCAGAGGAGGCGACTATAGGAGTAGTGCCAATTTTGTCCAAGATCTCCCTCAACGACTCTTCAATGGATATATTAAGAACTTTGGTATATAAGGAGCAATGATGCTACGAAGAGGGTTGCACACATTGAATACTACAACTACTGTCACAAATAGAAATTGTATCTGATCTTGCTCTACATTGCTCTTTGTATTGGTTAAACATTAGAACAACTGATAGTCAAGTACATAAGTGTAAAAGCAATGCGTGTACACTAATAGTGTGATCTATCAATTGAAAGAAACAACACTAGTCAGTTGTAACTTGCTCTATTGATTATTAGTGAATTCTAACCATTGTTAGTCTAAGAGTCGATGTTGTTAAGAACGCAAACAATCAATAATTTTTACATGGAGAACCCTTTGCAAAATTAGGAAAAGAGAAAAATCAAGATACCACACTAGACAATCTTCTGCTATCAGTATTAGTATTACAAGCTCTATGGTTAGAAGCTTTAGTGTTATAACCATAAAAGATATTGCTCCTATATATAGTAGTAGTCTAGGGCATACATAATATATAGGATTGGTAACTGCGTAAAATAAATTGTTTCTATGTTTAAATATTATTTTCCTCTATCAGACTTCACAACTCCATTTGAGAGCGGATGTTGTGACAGCCTGATTTTCGAGTCTGTTTTTGATTGAATGAATTAGGCTTTTCATCGATAAGACTATAGTTCTTTTCTCTGAGCTGATCACTCACGAGGTAACTAGTCTATCAGGTGAAGCCGTTAAGCAATTTAAACGCGACCGACTTGAGAATTCGACCAGAAATCGACTATTCGACCATGCTAATCTACAATGGTCAATACAACACTGTCAAAATTGATCAGAGACCGGAGATATGAGAGAGGCATGTGATTAGAGTGTGGGTGATTCCACCTGATTGCAAAATTCTTGTCGAATGGCACTAGACCGATTTTTCTGTCATTTCTGTACCTTGTGCCCATATTTGAAATCTCAAGATTTTCACGACAACCAAGAGTCGCCGATGAGTCGAATATGCACAATGTGATTCGAAAATAATCGACCATGGGTCAATTGCACTAAAAATTCCTAAAAGCTACATGGTAGGTTAAGTCACGCTAAAATCACGTTCGGTTAAAATTAATTGTGAAATTGAACTCGATTTCAGAAATTGAAAGTTTTGGCATGTCATGATTTATTTTAGGAATGTCGACTCATCATTTGAAAAATTTTCGGCAAATCCGGGATTTTCGACGAAAAATCAAAGTTAGGTTATTTTGGATCAGGGAATTCGGAGGACCATTTTTGGGTGGATTTTTGGAGTTCAAGATGGATAAATTGGCGAGGGAATTGCAAGGATTTAATGTGCACACCTTAGCGGGAATTTTTGAGCACCAATTAGATTGAATTGAAGAGGAATTAAGTTGAAATTGGAGGGAAATGTTGCAAAATTCGTAGCTATGAGGGTGGGGGGGGCTGCAACATTTTAGTACTATGGGAGGCTTGTTGGAGAAGTCTTGGAGGGGAAATTGGCTGAGGATAGGGCTGTGGACTTTTGAGGCAAGAACTCAAGTGTTTTGGGATATTTTGGGGAAGCATTGAAGGCTTTGTCCCCTTGGCCAGTTGCAGCTCCTTCTTCATCTTCTTCCTCAGCTTCTTCTTCTCCTTCGTTCCTGAAAACAGAAGCCAAGAATCAGAGAAAACTAGCAGCAGCCCATCCGAGCCTTGTAGCCGTCGACCGCCCGTCGTCCGAGCAACTGTTGCCACTCGAGCTCCGCTCGCACGCCGCCCATCGCACTTCATGTCCGCGAGCCCAGTCCGTCAACGATTGTCGTTCCGAAGCTGTCGAGCCGCCGTTCACCGTCGCCAGCTTGCCTCCGTCTCCCCTGCTCGTGCCACCGTCCGGCCTGACCATCCCCGTTGCCGTTCGCCACCTGCCTGCCATCCTAGCCCCCTTCGGTCCAACCTTTCAATCCTCAACAAAACCGAACCTCACAACCCAATTGTGAGCTTCGTGGCCCGTTTTCGGCCCTTTCCGAAGCTCCTTTGACGCCGCTGTAAGCCCAAGTCTCGCTCGCCGTCGCGCCACCGTCACTGTGAACTCACCGGCTCGCTAATCCGGTGAGTTTACTTACTAAACTCTACTTATGGAGTTAATTATGCTTATGGCATAATTAGCTTAGCCTAAGATTAGATTAGGTGGTTATTTTAGTTTAATTAGTGATTTAGTTTCTTAATTAGGCTTATTAGGTGGTTAAATAGTTTAGTTAAGGGTTAATTAGATTGTAGGATTTATTTAGCTTAGTACATTATTTTTCTAAATCCAATTAGGTGGTTAGATTAGTGTATTTAGCTTAATTAGTCATTTATGTAATTAATTTACATTTATTTAATTAATTTTGTAATTTATTTAATTATTTAATATTTTCCGAAAATTATACCAGGATAGTCGGTCGTCAGAATTTCGTGCTGATTGTCGTGGTGTAATCAGTGTATGCAATTGAGTGCTAATTTATGCAATTGGATGATGATTGTCGATTTTCAGTTATTATTTCAAAATCTTGGATTTTTGGTATTTAATGAGAAAATACTGGGTGTCGGTTTTTTACGCCAAAAATGTTTTTAAGTACTATATTAAATAGTGGGATTTTTAAAAGTGAGGATGTCGCATTTTTGGCTCAAGTTGACCGTGTACCCACACACGATTATTTTACCGGATGTTTTTAACATGAAGAAAATAGGCTAAGTATATTTCTTTAATTGAGGTATTTGTGTGCAAAACACTATGTCCTTGGCTGGGATTGGATATGTATGGAATCGCTATGAGAACCCGTCACGAGCTTTTGAGTCGAACGGTTCTCCTTCGAGAATGCCCTAAGTCAACAGATGTCGGTTGCAGTGGAGGCTTCACCGATGCTCCTATGTGGAATGTCGTCTAGATGTAGATGTTGCCGTGCTCGATGGTGCGAGACGACACTCGGCTATGCCGAAAGACCACTAACTGTTGAGTCGGCCATGGCTACTGGGTCGTAATCAATTGGGATGCATGGATGACTGAAATTGACGTGCTGGATTATGGGACAAAATTGTGTGGCACGGTATGGGACGTGTCATAACGATTTGGCCTTATGAGCGAGACCCCTGTGATTGATTGAAATATGAGTGAGACGTTCCAATTGATGTGTGCATTTACTATATGCATCTATTATATGAATTGTACTGACGTGTAGGAAGGAACTAAGGTGAGGTGAGTCTCATTGATTGTGTGATTAGACTGCCTCTAGGCGTATTTCCTTCCTAATCGTGGTTTAGGGCATAGACTTGCTAAGACATTGTCTCACCTCGTCGTGGGTTTAACTATTTTCAGGTCCTTAGATGGAGGCCCGTCCGATCCATTTTGGACAGCCGCAGGGGTTTAGCGAGCAAAGTACCGACGTCCCTATCCTTGGGAGTCCCTGCCATGAGCTCATCGTGACCACTATCTGGGTCAATGAGGGCCTACCACAGTGGGTACCTCATCGATTCAGGACGTGGTTTCGTCATGGGCCTAATGGGGTACGGGAAGGTCCCCTTCAAGGTTTTGACGTACTCGTCGTTGAGGACGAGGGGGTAGCAGACCCACCTGATGGGGTTGTGGTGGACTTGAAGCCCCCGAAGTCTGTGGATGAGAAGTCTAGTGCTTAAACGGCTTAGCAGCTCTTCTTTTTTAGTAGGCCCTTTTGATAGACTAGATTTGTATATAAACCTAGATGTTTATAAAAGTGTGTTTGGTTTGAATTTGTTGTCCTGCTCTTTTATCTCATGTTGATTGTTGTTTAGGGATTGTTTATTTCACTTCCGCATGTGCATGATTCGTTTGGGTCGGCGACGCATCCTAGGAACGTCGCAGTTTAGTCGACAATAGAGGGATGCGCACACACTTGAGGTTCGGGGTGTGACAGATGTAGCCTTAATTGCAAAGCTAAACCATTATAAAACTGTTGTGAGATTGTTTTGCTTCACTTTGATCTGCTTATCATCATCACACCCTTTACTCTATTTGAGATACTACCTTGAGCATCAATAGTTTAATATTCTGCAAAGGTTTAAAGTATCATCACTTGACCTATTCGAACCCCCTTTTGGGTTGCATTATTAGCCCCAACGTCATACATCTAGGAAGAAAATGCTTATGACTTCTAGCTTATTGTCTATTTGATGTCCAAGTTAATCTAATTCGTTATGCTGGTACCGGAAGCTGACAAGTCTCAGTGGAAATTAATGAAATAATTCAAATGAAGAAGGGAAGATACCCCTATCGTATTAAAGGAGCAATGACAAGGAACGGAGAAGAAATTCCGACAACGCAGGGAATATGCAACTCTAGGATCAATTTTTCATCACGGGGGTCATTAGTTTTAGGTTCACATTTTGATGCTTCAAATTGTGATCCCAGCAAAAGACACGACTAACTGACAAAAAATTTCTGTCACCTCATAAACTCTCAGTTATATAAATTCAAGCCATTGAAGTCTTAAAATCCCAAAATGTTTCCCAATATTATGCAGAAATCAACAAAGAAGAAAAATATATAAATGGATCAAAAAGGGAAAGATATCAAAAGAAAATATCAGCTGCGATCAAGTTTTATGCCTTGCATATAAGGGAAAACATGTCATACCTTTTTAATGGGTATGGCCGGGGAAATTTGCAGTCTTTCTAAATCCTAGCAGCCAAAATCCTATTCCAAAGCAAAATCACTCTTAAAGCATGAGACATTAAGGCTACATTTGATAAATAAGATAAAATTTGGAATATCTATATTTGTTTCTACTTAAGATGAGATAAAGTCAGATATAAAAAGAATATAGTCCAAATAAGAATATCCCATGGGAGGATGAGATAAATGTGAATAGGATTTTCTTATCTCCATGGCATAAAATCTATTTCCCTCGAATTACAGACTTCTTTTATTAAAAAAATTAAAATATTTGGATTCTAATATAAAAATAAAATTCAGAATAACAAAAAAAAATGACAATTTTCATATTTTATTTATTCCTATTTTTATTTATATATTTGACTATCTTTCTATTCCATAATATATATATTTCGCATATATATATATATATATATATATACATGTCTATATTTAGTATATATTTATTTTAGGTATATTAGTATAGTTCATTATTAAATAAAATCTTTATTAAGGAATGATGGAAGGGAATAAAAAAAGAGAGCAAAAATAATTAAAATTAAGTAAATAAAAATGAAGTAGAAAACCCCGATTTTAAATGAACAAATTCACATTTGATACGAATCTTTCTAATTCATTCCATCTCCTATATCTCTTGTTCATATTGAAGTTTCATTACTCCTCCAGAATTCTTTGTTCACATCAAAGCTCCACGAAAACAACGAAAAAGTTGAAGTTCCAATCGTAGTTTTCTAGTTCACATCAAAAGTCCATGAAAGTAGTAAAAGAGCCAATCCTTTTTTTTTTTGTGAATATGTGATTTATGTTGAAGTTTTACAAAAGTAGCGAAAGAATTAAAGCACTATACTTTTCGAAATTGCGAAGTTAGATAATCATGTTTTCTCTCTTTTCCTAGATTTAGCGTTCACCGGCTAATCTAACTCATCGATTTTTGTTGTAACCTATTTACATTTCTTGTAAATGTGAAACTTGTTTAAGATGTTTTTTTTTTCTCGTCAGTAACTTGTTTAAGATGTAGATGGTACAATAATTATGAACTAATTGATGGAGGTTTTCTCCATTTATACATTTATGAGAAATTCTTATCATCTATGTTTTACATTTTTATATGTCATTCATACCAAATGTATACGAGAGATTATGAAAATATCTAGTTTTGTTATTGCAATTCACTATATGATGAATATGATATAATAAAAATCCTATATTTCAAATTATAACCCTTTCATTCCTACCCTATCTAAAATTCAAATGACCAAACACAATCTCAAATACCGACTCTTGGTTTTCCTGCAATAATTAAGAATGCCATTCCCCACATACTGTATCTGAATCTCTGCATCTTTCTCCCAAAATAAATACCCACATCTCATGCTACAACCCTTTTCTTGTCACCGACAAAAGCACAAAACCCATCTCTTGGTCTGCTGATTTTCCGCCAAGGATCAGAACTTTCTCAAAATTTTCCTGGCAAAATCCCTCTTCCGGGAAAATTCGACCGACAGTCCGAAAGTGAAGGAAGACAAGGCTCTGCCGGAACATATGAGGTGCAACCAGACCGACGGCCGTCAACGGCGGTGCAATCGCCCAGTTATGGAGAACAAGAAGCTCTGTGAAATTCACCATCTGCAGCGCAAGCCCCGCTCTCTCTCTCTCTCCCCCTCTCTCTTTTCTTTTGGATAATATTTGTAAGGTATTCTTTTAGGGCAACAGGGTTTGAACATGAAATGCAGCGAAGATCTTTTCGTCCATAGTGATTCCAAATCGAATAAAAAATTTCGCTCACGTTTCTTGTATTTGGCGTTTATTCTGCGCTCTAATGCCGTTGATTAGCCATTTTCTAATCGTCCTGAATATAACTAGTCACCGCCCAATTGAAATATGTTCAAATTCAGAATATAATTGTATACGAGTTACCAAAGTTAAAGTAAACTTTTAACAAGATGCAATCCCATGGCATGACCTAATCTCTGTGGAAAATGTAACGACCAGGGCCCCATTATGTGATATTGTCCGCTTTGGACACTGAGTCCTCACGGTTTTAAAACGCGTCACACAGGGATAGGGGGCCATCCCTCGGGCCTTCCCTCTCCCAAGCCATGATATTGTCCTCTTTGGGTCACCCGCCTTGGCACGAACGAACCGCCATCCCAGCCACGGTGGCCCTCTCTCTCCCAAGCCATGATATTGTCCTATTTGGGTCACCCGCCCTAGAGCAAATGAACCGCCATCCCGGCCACGGTCTTTTCCCTTAAGGCTTTGTTCTCAACACAGCAGAAGCATGTGTGAAACGCGTCACACAGGGGCAGAAGGCCATCCCTCGAGCCTTCCCTCTCCCAAGCCATGATATTGTCCTCTTTGGGTCACCCGCCCTGGCACGGACGAACTGCCAACCCTCCTCCCCACGCACCGCCGCTCGGGCCGTCACAGAAAACAAATGAGAGGATCTTTGCTATCAACCCGATCTTTGGCAATATAGCTCATTTGTTTTTATTTGAATCCAGTCAATAAAATATGTACGACAGATTTTCAAACCTTCCTAGTTCTCCTACCATTCGGATGAATCAAACGTGCATAGAATAAGCTTAAGTATTCTTAAGGCCTGTTTGGTAATCATCTTGTTTTTATATTTTTATATTCTTTTGTTCTCCAGAACATAAAAAAATAAAAATCTGTTTGGCAAAAGCAACTAATTTTTCAACTCCTTGAAATATAAAAGTGATCAGGAAACAAAGTAGGAACAAAAACAAGAAGTAAAAAAATCTACTTCTTTGTTTTAGGAAACAAAGATTATATATATATATATATATATATATATATATATATATATATATATATATTTGAACAAAAATTATTCTGTAAGACAGAAAGGTTACCAAATGCATGTTTATTGTCTACTTGATGTACAAATTGATCTAATTCAATACGGTGGTGTACTATAAGCTAGCAAGTCTCGTGATGAAATGATTCAAATTAAGGGCAAGATACTCTCTTGCAGAGGCGACTATGCTGCATCTAAAGTAAGGGTCAAAGAAGAAGAAAGTCCAATGATGCAGAGAACATGCAACTTTAGGATTGGCTTATCATCATGAGGCTCACTAGCTTTGGGTCCGCATTTCGGTGCAGGAGATGGCCATCCCGGTCAAGCGCGGGAGCACAACACATTCCCCATCATTATGGCCTCCACTGGACCCGAGCGACAGGCAGGACAGGTTCCAATTGGTAATCAAACCTTTGAAAATCCTTCCCCCACGTCATGTGAGCAAATTTTAAAAATTTTCTTCATGACATAATCGGGGCAGTGCAAAACCTGACAAAACCTAAGTGGACGGGCTTATGCTGAGAAAGAATATAATAACCTAGGGCTTCCCTCTGACCAAAAAAATAGAAAAACCTAGGCCTTCCCAAGTCTTGCTTGGCCTAGTGGTCAGCCTGTCCTATCTTTCTACGCCCTTGCTACTACATTAATTGGCTAAACTATTTTTCTATTAACAACTTGGATTGGAGTGATTTGAGAGATTTTAATTCTCATGTTTTCAGGTTTTGCTTATCGAGTTTTTCACGGTGTTACGTAAAATGTCATTGATAGATTTTCTTATTCACTCAATAAAAAATTATACCGTACTTTGATATCAATCGTTTTATCCACTACTTCTCCTTCCATGATCTTGGTCTCCTCTACTTCGTCCCTTTATTTTTATTTTTATTTTTTTTACCTTTGGGGTCGACCTGATCAACAATTGGGCGATTGGTGGGCACGATCAACTCCTACCACATAATGGACGATTTGGATTAACTTTTTTGATTCGATGGGCAAGCTTGGACAAAAATTCGGCCTGGGCAAGGGCCTTGAGGTGTAACTTGGCCCGCTCAAATATGGTATAAAAATAAATAAATTTTAATAATTAATAAAACATAATTTTAGGGTTTTTGTAATTTTATTTATTGCTTCGTTTTTTAGTTTTATACCATTTTTCTTTTCTATATTATAATTCAGGCTTATTTTATTCTATTAATGTTTGTAAATATATCTATTAGAGCAAAATTACTTTAAAAAACCGTTTATATAGACAATTTCCTCTCACCCCGGTTGATGTGATATTTCTTCTCGAGTGAATAAATTGAACTCATGTTGATGTGATATCTTGGAACTATTGCCAATAGTTCTAAAAATTAACCTGTTAAATAAAAGTACAGTTTAGTATTTAAATTCTCACGGAAGTTATAGCCCTTTCCACAAAAACTATAGTGCAAAAATGGACAAACATTAGAGAGTACTACATAGTATAACTTGGACCAAGTCAAAAAGAAGAGGTGGGACCCACCCAAAAAACAAAATCTCAGGTGTTGAAAAGTCAAAGAGAAAAAGTAGAAGGAGGGGATGGCTCTTAATAAATCGAGAGCACGGGCAGAAAGAAAAGAGAGAAAAGAAGAAGAGGAGGAGGAGGAGGAGAGGGAAAAGAGAGAGCGTGCGTTCATGCCGCAGGGTCTCGCCAAGCCGACTTGACTCCATAACATAACATCCGGTAAGCACTCTTGCCCCTCGTTTGTCAATCAGAGTAGTTTTGGACTTAGGACTTGAAATTTGGATTTATTGGATATTTGTGCGACGAAGCCCGATTTTTGAGTCGTTGAGCTCTGTGTGTGTGTGTGCATGTGTGTGTGTGTGTATAAATGGTAGTTTTGGGGTGTTGTGAAGCCATAGAATTTTACGAATCTTGACTTAAGCTTATAGTTTGCCGGAAACAAAATTTCGAAATTTCTTTCGCGTGATGAATGAGTGTCCAGCAACTTTGGGCTCGTATTTTGTCGATTTTTGGCTTGATTTTGGGACATTCAAGTTGGGATTCTTATAGTATGTTCAAAGGGATTTCTTTTTACTATAAGTACATTCGAAATAGGGTTCAAAGGAGAAAGTTATAGCGTGACCCAGTTTTACTCTCAAACTCCGAATTGTGAATGGCTTGAATAATCGCTTTGAGTATGCAAATTTTTAGCGCGTAGGAGTCATTTTGTTAACGTTAAGGCGTAGTTTAGTCATTTCGTAGTTGAGGTAGAGTTGATTTTAACATTTTTTCCTTGGTTATTTGATAGGGCCGTGAGTTCGACGATAGGAGTATTGTTTATTATATGGTTTGGGGCATACCCAAGTGAGTGGTGCTATCTCTTCTATGGATTTATAAACTCGTGTATTGAAAGAAATAAAGATTTGAGTATCACATAATTAAAGCATGTTTGTTGCATAAAAGTCTTGATCGGGCAATTACTACCTTCTGGGCCGAGCCACCAGCTTTGTAGGTGGAGACCTTGCCAAGGAGAAAATCTTGGTCGCCTTCTAACAAGGCATTATGTCATGACCATAGTTTGATGTTGAGCAAAAGATTGGTCGATGGATGGGCCATGGACACATGTTTTGATATGAGATGGATCAAAGGATGGACCATTGATGTAGTTTTTGATAGAAATTAATTAATGGACTTGACCATTGATATTTGAGTCATGATGGTGGATATAAATGTGACATCCTGATTTTCCAATTCTGGTTTCAATTTAATAAGTCGGGCATTTCATCTTCGCGTCTATAGCTTTCTTCTCTGAGTTGGCCACTCACGAGATAACTAGTCCATCAGGTGAAGCCGTTAAGGGATTCTAATGCATCGACTTGATAATTCGACCCAGAACCGACCGCCGACCGTGCTAATCTGCAAGGGTCATTACGGCACGTATCGATTAGAGACCGGAGATAGGTCGATTCAACGAAACCATGTGATTAAATGTGGGTGATTCCACTTAATTGCAAAATTCTAATCGATCGGCACTAGACCGATTTGTCTGTCGTTTTGGTACCCTGTGTCCGTATTTGAAACCTTGAGATTCATACGACAACCGAGAGTCGCCAATGTGTCGAAGATGTACTTTGTGGCTTGAAATTAATCAACCACGGGTCAATTGCACCGAAAATTCCTAAAAGCTACCCGGTAGATTAGGACGCGCTCATATCGCGCCGCATTGAAATTAACCGAGAAATTGAACTCGATTTCAGAAATTGAAGGTTTTGTCATGTCACAATTCATTTTAGGAACGTCGACTCATCCTCGAGTATTTTTCTGCAAATCGGGATTTTTGGCGGAAAAGCAAAGTAAGGCCGATTTTGTTCGGGATTGTCGAGGGGCCGGTTTTGATCGCATCTTTGGGATGCAAGTTGGATCTTATGACGGGGAAAAGTCATGAGATGGTCGAGGACACATGGACCGATTTAATTGAGCTTCAATTGGATGGAATTGAGAGAGAGTTGAATGGATTGAATGGGGGAATGTCCAAAATTCGTAGCTCCCATGGCACACCACATTTTGCACCTATTGACAAGCTTGTGGAGGAAGATTGGAGGAGAGAGAGAGTGGCTGAGGTCATGTGGTGTCATGGTGGGGCAAAGCCAATGAGAGATTGGCAAGTGTTGAGCTCTAGAGAGCCCAAGGAAACCCCCATCTTCAGCAACCTTCTTCTCCCTTGTTTGTAGGCTTTCTCCATTGTTGTTAAAGGAGAGAAGCTCAGCAAAAACAAGAGGAAGACCAGCAGAAGCCGCGCCTCCGTCGTCGTCCAAACCGTCGACCGTTTTCCCCTTTGTTTTCCCCGCGTTCCAGTTTCTGCTCCAGCCGACCTTTCGCCAAAGATCCGAGTAGAAAGTTATCTTCCCGGACGAATCAACCAACGCTTCACCCACCGTCGCGAAGAACACATCCAAACCGTTCAGGAGGACTTGACGGTTCCCCGAAAGGAGCCCTGTACCCTCCCGAAATTGGGCACGAAGGAACGGCCCGCCGGACCGCCTGGACTCGCCTGGTTCCGCCTGTTCCGCGTTTTCTTGCTGTTTCGCCCCATTCCGACCCTTTCCTTGCCCATTCCATCCACCCACAAGATCCCCAAGACCCCGGGAACCACCGGTTGCTAACCACCCGCCGCCGGAGCTCCGAGCGGCCCGTTTTCGCCGTTGAAGTTGCTGGTTTCTTCTCTGCAGTTCAGCCCAGATCAGAAGCGAGAAGACAGCAAGGTTTTGGAGACTTCGTGGCCCGTTTTCAAGCCCTTCCCGGTCTCCGTTGGTGTCGCCGCTTTGGGGTTTATCGACCGCCTTGGCGTCGTGGTCGTCGTGAACTCACCGGCGCGCAAAACCGGTGAGTTTATCCTCTAAACCTCGCTTAGTAAGTTAATGACGCTTAAGGGGTGTTTAGATTAGTCTAATTAGGTTTAGGTGGTTAGATTAGTTTATTTTAATGTAAATTAGATTAGTTGTATGATTAGTTTAATGTGTGTTTAATTAGGGCTAATTGTATGATTAAATTAGTGTAATCTTGTTTAAGCCCTAATTAATTATTTTTAATTAATTAATTATTTCGAATTTATAAATATTATTTTATTAAATTATATTATTATAATATAATATTTAATTATTTAATTTTCGGAATTAAATTTAATTATTTAATAATTTCGAAAATTTTGCCTGGATGGCTTCTGGTCGTTAGAATTTCGTGCTGATCGCGAAGAAATAAGGTCGGTTTGTGCTTATTGTATGTTTAAATTGAGAAATTGAGTGATTGATGATTGTGGTTAATAATTCCAAAAGTGTGGAATTGAGTGATATTGATGAAGTTGTGGTATTTAACTTGAAAATACCCTGTTGGCTTTTAGCACCGTAATTGGTTTGTAGGACCGCTTTGAATCGATTGATTGATTGAATTGAGGAATTGATTGGGTTATTGTTGAATTGACAGCTTTGGTGAGCAATTGTTCATATATTTATCACTTGTGAGCAGTAGATACCGTACGCCTATGTGCTTCGATACGTCGCCTTGTGAGAGCAAGGTATACCTTATCGGCTTGTGTGAGCTAAGATCGTTTTATCACTTGTGCGAGCACGATCTATATATACAGCTTGTGCGAACTATTATATATGCTACTTTTACGGTGAGCTATTATATATATATTGCGGCTTTTTTAGCTATTATATTATCTATCATCCCTGACTTTCCGGTGAGCTATTATATATATATTGCGACTTTTGGCGAGCTATTATATTATCTATCACCACACTTACGGTGAGCTATTATATATATATATATCGCAGCTTTTGGCGAGCTATTATATTATCTATCACTGACTTACGGTGAGCTATTATCTATATATTGCGGCTTTTGGCGAGCTATTATATTATCTATCGATTCTTTTTCGGTGAGCTATAGTATACTATATGAGTATAATTGCGGCGGCTTACGTGAGCTATAGTATACTATATGATTATAATTGCGGCAGCTTACGGTGAGCTATACTACCTATTATCGCTTATAATAAGCAAATCTGGGTTGATCGGACTTATAGGTAATATTGATTGAGATGACCTGGGAATGGTCTGTTGACATGTAATCGATCGAGTCGATTGATTGATGGTTCGATCTGATTGGATGAAGTGTTTGATTGAAATGATTGGATGGTTATTTGAATTGTACTGACGTGCAGGAAGGGACTGAGGCGAGGTAAGTCCTCTGTCCTCTTTGTGTGGCTAGAACGCCCTGAGGCGTATTTTCTCCTAATCGGGTCTTAGAGGGTAGGACTCCGCCGAGACATTGTCTCATCCCGGTTTGGGGAAAATATTTTCAGGTCTTTAGATGGCGGTCGTGGAGGACTCGAAGCCATGGACATTTGTGGAGGTAGAGATGGAAGAATCGGCGAACGTGTCGACTAGTGGTCATAGGACAGCTCCCTTTTTGTTGAGCTGTCCATTTTGTAGACAATCCGGTGTTGTATATAAACCTATGTGTTTATAAGAAGGCTTGTTTGGTTGTAATTGATTGCCCGCTTTTCTATCCCAAGTTAAATGTTGTCGGGGATTTGTTTCGCTTCGCATGTGCAATAAAAATGAATGGGTCGGCGACGTGTCCTGGGAAGTCGCATAATTTCTATCGACCGTAGAGGGATGTGCGCGCTCGGAGGATCGGGCGTGACATCCCGTTTAAGTGGTATCGAGCCGGGTTTGTGAATGGAGTGATAAGGTGCGATGAGTTATGGGATAGTTAGTAGGAATGGCTTTTATTTCATCTTTGGTGCATGTGGTGATAGCTTTTGGTAGATTGTTTGGCGTGGATCACTCAAATTCTAATGCAGGATTAGAATTGAGAAACAGTTTTACGTAAAGATCCCGTAGATGAGTGATCGGGAGCGTAGGACTCCCTAGAGAAACCTTTAGACCGGTTACTCGGGGTTGTACGCCGACCCGGTCGGTACCCGAGAGGTGGTCGTGGTAGAGCATTGCTCGCACTGACCGGCGCGGGTGTAAGAGTACCGCCGTAGGTCGGTACTAGTGTAAACGACCGAGCGATCCTAGGTTCGATGAGATCGTTCGGTGCTAGTGTTCTTTGGGAGCTCGTTGAGCCATAAGCTCGGATCGAGCCGCCGTTGTTGCCGTGCTGTTGAGGCCCGGCCCGGGAGTTGTGATCTCGCGAGCAAGCCGTTGCATCCGAGTCGAGGTTCGGGTCGGTAGAGATGGAAACCAGGTTTGGGAAGGAGCTTATGATTGGAGAAAAGTATCCCATTTTCGTCCAATTGGAAATGTGGGATGGTCAGGTCAACAATGAATCATAATGGAGTGTGTCGTGTTGACGGAAGCCGACATGGATCAGCCCCGTGTCTTGGTAAGACGGGTGCTTGTTCTGGGTGTGACCAACAGGGTTGCTTGGCCAGAAACGGTCTTAGAAAGTCGATGGGACAGATCGAAAGGAGTACGCCATAGAACACATCGTGGGGTTTTAGAACATGTCTTCGATAAGAAAGAGTGCATGTTGTCACCTGACAGTAGACAGGGGACTCACTGATTGTATGCCAAGTTTGAGAAAAGAAGTGTGAGTCTGCCCGGTGACCAAGCACAACGGGAGCATGCTTTGAATGTGGCTAGCACGGCCATCGGGATAGGAACCGTCTGCATAAGTCAAAGAGAACTCAAGCATCGCTACCGCCGGCAGGACGCCACTAGGATGGCGAAAGGAATATGAATGGATTGACCATGCCTCGAGCAAAGAAAGAAGGTTTTTGAGCAGTTATTACCAGAGTAGCTCAGCAGAATTTTGAGTGAAGGTTGTGGAGTTTCTGTTGTTGTAATAAAGTAATGTTAAGATGAATCTCCGACTATAGTTGTACCTGAGGGGTTTGCTTATATATGACCTGGAAGTCATTTATAAAAGATTTGGCTCGAGGAGCATTATGAATTGTGGTAGTGATATAATATAGTTTGATCGATTAGCGTACGAAAGTTTTGAATTGCGACGGTCGGAAGGGACCACCAATCCCTGTTATTCGTCACCGAAGACAACCTGGTTACGGTTGTAAGTTGCCAAATACGTATGGCAACCGTAGTGGATACATCGGTTGAGGAACCGAATATGGAGAACATAGCCATGGTACAGAAGTTTTCCGAGGTGTTTCCTAAAGAACTGCCAGGTCTACTGTCAGAAAGAGAAATAGAGTTCGTGATTGAATTAGCACCCGGAGCAGAGCCAGTCCCTAAGGCTCCTTACTGGATGGCTTTATCTGAGTTGAAAGAATTGAAGGTGGAGATGCAGGAATTGTTAGATAAGGGATTCTTACGTCCCAGTGCATCACCTTGGGGAGCACCAATGCTGTTCGTGAAAAAGAAAGATGGTTCGTTACGTTTGTGCATCGATATTCTCCAAGATTGACTTGAGGATAGAGTATCATTAGTTGAGGATCAGGAAGAAAGACATACCGAAGTTGGCATTTCGCACTTGATACGGCAATTGTGAGTTCACCGTAATGCCGTGTGGTTTGACGGACACTCCGGTAGTATGGGTCGATGAACAGAATGTTTAAGGGTACTTGGATTAGTTTTGTGATCGTGTTCATTGATGTTATCCTGGTGTGTTCAAAGAGTGCCTAGGAGCACAAGAGACATTTGAGGATGGTACTTCAAATCTTGAGGACTCTTGGATTTTACGATGAGCTTAGCGAGATGCGAGTTTTGGATGACTCGTGTTGCGTTCCTAGGTCACGTGATTTCGGTGAAGAAATCTTCGTGAACCCCGCCAAGATTGAAGTAGTGATCAATTGGCCGAGATTGACTACAGTGACAGAGATCAGAAGTTTTCGGGGTTTAGCAAAGTATTACAGAAGGTTTGTGGAAGGGTTTTCAGCCTTAGCTTCGCCGTTGACTCGACTACTGAAGAAAGAAAAGAAGTTCGTGTAGACAGACAAGTGCGAGCGTAGTTTTCACGAGCTTAAGCAGAAGCTAACTACCGCACCTGTGCTGACCATTCCATCTGGTCCTGGAGGTTATGAGATCTATAGTGATGCGTCGTTTAGAGGATTGGGTTGCGTGCTAATGCAAAGATGGCAAGATTGTTGCATACTCGTCTGTCGGTTGAGACCTCGTGAACGGAATTACAGATGCATGACTTAGAACTTGCGTAATTATTTTCGCTCCGAAGATTTGGATTTTGTGCGAAAAAGACTCCAGATCTTCGTTGAAAAGAAAGTATTTATTCTCTCGGGAAACATTAACCGGATCTTTGAAGGACTAGGATGGTGGTATCTGGTATCACCTTGGAAATGAAAGAAGTCACCGATGCGTTGAGTCGAGAGTCTTCATTTGTGCATGTCTTTGGTTAAAGTATGGACCTTACTTGAGAAAGTTCAAAATTCGGTTTTCAAATGCGAGGTAGGCCACCTTTGAATTTTTAAAGTCTCAAAGTCGATTTATTCTCAAAAGATTTTGCAAGAATTGATTTTGGTTTATGAGTTCGATAGTATACATGATACCGAGATTTAAAGAAGAGATCTTATCGGAAGAACTTCAACATTGTCCGATACTGGGTTTTGCATCAGGACTAGAAGATGGTGGTGTTAGATGTGCTATCAAGTGTAAGCAAAGTCAAGTCCTTTGTAATCTCTCAAAATCCCGTGTGGAAGTGGAAGCACGTCACAACGAAAGAAGTCACAATTTCATTTTGGGTAGTAATTGCGTTCAGCCCACCTTGTCGAGATCTTGATTTGATTAAGCATTCATGTTTGTGCATGTGTTTGCATAGAGTGTCGGTGTCGAAAGTAAACCAGAGGTTCCCCGGACCTTTCCTTTTTGACTTGAGAAAGTTGAGATCAAAATGAAAGGTCGCGGTCGGTTCGGCCGGTGGACCACGGTTTTGAAATTTTCGGTGATGGGACCGCTCAAAGCCGCCGGGAAAATTTACGCAATTAAGTATTGAAAACCTTTGAATTTTCAAGTTGAGAACCCTGTTCATCCTTGGATGTCGCCTAGGAATAGGGACATCTCGAATTGTTAAGAAATGAGAGCTACCGAGAAGAGGAAACGGTGGAATATTTCGATTTTGAGATCAAATAAGGATTTTGACCTTAAAAGGAAAAAGGAAGCGGTTTGGTGCACCGTCGGCACCTCTAGCCGAGTGGTACCCGGATACCTTTAGTGGAAAGAAAAGAAAAGAAAAATAAAAAAGAAAAAGAAAAAGAACCAAAAATTTTGCAATTTTCATTTTTGTAAAGATGGACAAGTGCTTAACCTTTTGGAATCAAGATTTGGTCGGAGAAATTGGAAGTGATTTGTCGGCACTATTGGATAGCAACAATGAAGGATTTGGGAAAGTGAAGATTTGATGAGACGACAATACCCTACCATTTCGAAGAAGAATTTTAATGGTTTAAATTTCGAGGACGAAATTTTTATAAGAGGGGAAGAGTTGTGACATCCTGATTTTCCAATTCTGGTTTCAATTTAATAAGTCGGGCATTTCATCTTCGCGGCTTTCTTCTCTCAATTTGAGATAACTATCAAAGCCGTTAAGGGGCCTAATGCATCGAACTTGATAATTCGACCAGGGAACCGACCGCCGACCGTGACTTGTGCAAAGTTTTGAGATGACCGGGAATTAAAATGAATTTGATTGAAATGATTGGATGGTTATTTGAATTGTACTGGAAGGGGCCGAGGCGAGGTAAGTCCTCTGTCCTTTTGTTAATTTGATATGTATATTAAAGAGTCAGATTATGGATTTCTGATAGTGCTTTATATTTATATATATGCATAGTGGCTGCTCGATCTGCTTAAAAAAGATATGTACTAGTCACTGAGCTTATGGCTGTTGACCCCTCTATTTCCAAACCTTTTCAGGTTCTTTGGTTAATGGTTAGTAAAGCGAGAGTGCTATCAATGGGGACCTTTGGAAGTGGACTTTAGATATGATTTGAGAATGCCTCCTTCAAGTGGAAGGACAGCTATGTCACCCCTATCCCTATAGTTTTCGGGGCGTGACAATAACAAAACATTAAGATTAGAGACCATTAAACTTGCTATTGACTTAATTTAGGTCAACAATATTGCTAACGATCTTATGATCAGATGTGAGCTTTGTGGATCGATTTAGAAGTGGAAAACCATATGAAACAAATTGGAATATATAACTATTTGCTATAATGTAAACCTAAAGATATCAAATACATTTGTAAAATTCTGTAATATTGAAGATCCGTTCACAAAAAATTTGACATTGTTTGAAAGAACAACAATATTTTCGGTGTTCAATTGAAATATGAAAATGAACTTAAAATTAGTTTTCGTTATATGGAAAGGAAAATTAACTTTAATTCCCTTAAAGAGATAGTACTATTTAATGTCTAATGTAAGGACTACACATCCTATATTATATTGAGTTAAAGTTCATTACATAAATACTTTTACATATCGTAGAT
This sequence comes from Eucalyptus marginata, assembly GCA_014182565.1. Lineage (NCBI taxonomy): Eukaryota > Viridiplantae > Streptophyta > Magnoliopsida > Myrtales > Myrtaceae > Eucalyptus > Eucalyptus marginata. Next base: position 11,772,252 of record CM024588.1, on the reverse strand, counting down.
AATTTATTCTTTTCCTCTTATGGAATGTCATGGGTGCAGCAACCTTAGGTTACTTGGGCTTGTCTACTAGGTTCTAGACCTAAGTGTTGAGAACCTCAGCTTGAGTGTATGGGACTAGGCCTCGATCTCAAGGGAGTTAAACATGGCCACTAGGGTTCCTAAACCTAGGTGCCAAGGTCTTAATCATAGGAACTAGGTTTTTTTGGTCCAGCCAGTTGTAACACAAGCGTAAGCACTAGGGGACTCACCCTAGGCATTGATGACTTGGGTGTGGGATTCGAGTATATATGCCAACTACTAAGGACCCAGTCATAAGCATTGGGGTCTCAGACTCAACCTTGAGAGAATTGAGTAGCCTTTGTGGATTCAAGCCTAACAAACGAGGAACTAAGCTCAGGTGTCGGTGATTTGAGCATAGGAGCTATGTACACGAGATAACCTTCAAGGACCCGAACATTAGCATTAGGGTCCTGAGCTTGGCCATTAAGGACTCAAGCACGTGCATCAGGGTCCCCTTGTCCAAGCACCAAGGTCTCAAGTCTAAGCGCCGAGTGTCCAGTTAAAAGTTGACAGTAATTTCTGATTTTTAAATGAGGAAAAATCTAAATTTGAGCATAGGTTTTTCATTGGTAATGAAAAAAAATCTCCATTTTGACTTATTTTTCTAAGCAATTCAAATGTTAGAAAATGAGGAAATTATTTTTTGATTGATTTTTTTTGGGAAACAAATGAAACTCCGTAATTTTGGCTTTGCAATGAATTAATATTCTTTACTCGAGATGAAATGTCACATTAATTTAGGTTATTTATCTTGAAACCAAGTTGAAGTCAACAAAAGTTGATTGCCTTACTTTGGCTTTTTAATATATAGAGACCAAATCGCCGAGCCCCCACGAAGCTTAAACTTTCGAATGAAACTCCATACAAGCATCCTCATTCAAGTACTATGCCATATTCGACCAAAAAAAAAAAAGTACTATGCCATGTTCTTTTAAAAAAAAAAGGGTTCTATGCCATGATAGTCACACATCAATGAGAGCCTCCCAACTGGAAATGCAATTCCCAAAACATAAGACGTAAAATTAAAAAAATAATAATAATGGTATTCTTATCATTAATCTAGGAGTACTGCCGCATAATCTTTTTTTTTTTTTTTTTGTGGGCATTATCCCATATTTGTTAATCAGTATATATATATATGAACATGTTGTATGAATATTTTATCCTATATAATTTCATTTGATGTTTCTGACGTGACAAGCCTCAATTTTTTTTTTGTCATTGCATGTCAATTGGTAACTAAAACAGCATATGGAGACTACTTTTATTAGATGAGAACGATAGAGCTCTTATATACTATTGACACCCAAAATTATCCCTGTCATCACGTGCTGGTCACAAGGGAATAATAAGAAAGAAATGCCCCATTTTGGTCATGAAAGCTAGAGGCAGACAACATTTGTGAAGGGCACTTAAGCTGAGTGTTGACAAAATTTCAAGCACAAATTCAAGAGTCGATGGCAAGGTAATTAATTGCCAAGTGTCAGGTTATGAGAATAATGTATCGGACTTGGAGTTTAAGTGAAATTAGCATTAGAGCCTAGATGAGAATAACTACTACACGGAATGCACATAAAAATAGGAAGCTATTATTTACTTAATGGGCAAGTTGCGTGAGCGTCATCGACAAGTCAGGAAGCAGTTGCTTACAAATAAGGGTGTTAAAAAGAAATGGAAAATCTAGAGAATGATAAAAGTAATGCCCAAGGAGAAGTAACCGACTAATAGCTACCAGTCCGCCCTATAGTTCTTTGAGATTCCCGTCATAGATTAAATTCCGACATGCATCTTTATCCAATTTAGCATCGTTGATTAAATTCTAGTGATATTCCACAAGTTCAGTGTCGTTGATTAAATTCCAACATTATGTTTCCTATCCAGGAATATTGCTGTTGATTAAATTCCAGCTTTACTCCTAAAACAAACTGTGTAGTAGATTAAATTCCAATATAGTTTGAGTTCGAAGTATAGGCTACCTAGCTACTTGTGTCCAAGTTGCATCATTGATTAGATTTTGATGTAATTTGTGCTCAAAGAGCCGTTAGTCTTTGAGTCCTTCAAGTATCAATTGTTAGAGTTGTATATACACATTGAGAATAAAATTTATCCTTGCATTTGACATTCTCTGTCCAAGCTCAACACAAAACCTAAGTCTCCTATAATAAAACTAAAATGCAGCATTTGGTCAAAGATTTTTCGCGGGAATCAAAACCGGCAAAACATCTTTTTGGCACATCTAGTGGGACCATTATGTTGAGTTGAGAGAGTACCGTGCCATAAACCCAAAGTCGAATCAACTTGAATAGTACTACTAACAAACAAATACAAATGACTGAGAACAATGCACGAGCTGAGTCATCATTAGCTCAACATCCTTAAAATGAAACCACAAATCAAGTCCAAGAGGAAGGAGCTGATGCTTTAAAGCATCATGTAGAAGAAAGAAGACACGTAGACATCACACCGGTCATGCTTGCTACTATAAGGCGAACAATAGAAGAGACTTAGAATGAGTTTGCTAATTATATGGTCAGACAAATGACTAACGTTATCATGCCTTTAATCATTAACACTTATCACGAGTATGCCTGAGGACAACATGGAGTCTCAACTAGCCTGGCTCAGCCTCAAATAGGATAGGTCCCTATTTCAACCAGGTACGTTCCTATATCGTCAACTTCTCAAGTAATGCAGGACATGCTGTGTTGACTTGGCCCCCCTTTTAGAATCTTGCAAACGAAGTTCTTCCAATCTCACAAGCAGATAGGTCCACTAATTTGCATGTCCTTACTAATGATGATCGATGTCCTATAATGTCCATTCCGCTAGTGACTCAACAAAATACATTACTTGAAAATGCTTCAAGGATAGGTCTAACTCAGTCAAGCCCCATTTTGATGCCTAAAAAGAATGTATTTCACGTCACGGTGGAGGTTCCCAGAATCGTAATGACTCCAGCTAGGGGCAGGACCAATCGTAATACTCGAATATTCAGCCACAAGTACCCCAAATGAGGGTCCTAAATGTTCAATTGCAAGGACCCTAGATAGGGCATCCTAATGCTCAACAACAAGTTCCTAATATCCAACCTTAGTTACCTCCAAATGTTCAACCTCAAATGTTGCAGCAATCTCTTCTTCCTACTCATATGAATATTCTCAATCCATAAATAAACCCAGAACTTGTGATCCAACCATAGCCACAATTCTATGGATCTCAACATCAATATCATCAAGCTCTTTAGCAAAATGCAAATTTTACATTGCAGCCTAATTATGCTATACAATAGGTCCCAGGGTTCCTTCATATGGCTCAAATTCAAAATCAGCCCATGGTTGAGCCAATAATAAGGGATACAATAATGACATTGCGTGCTTGACCAATATCTACAAGAGGCGATACCCATATTGGATGAATACTATACCATACCTAGGGGAATTCAAAATGCTCGAGTTTACTCTGTTTACAGGTGAAGAGAATTAGTCAAATTTTGAGCATGCTAACAATTTATTGGCACAATGCGAAGGTGCATTACATGCAAATCATTGGAAGCTAAGTTTATTTCCTTTGTCATTATAAAAAACTGTCTTTACTTGGTATACAACATTGCCGCCAAACTCAGTTAATTCATGAGAACAAATAGAAAGACTATTCTATACCCAGTTCCAAAGAACTGTCCCAGATCTGTCAGTAGGTGGTCGACCATGAAACAGCTACAAAATGAGTCAGTCGACCAATTTATTTCTAGGTTTATGAGAGCCAGAAATAAACACGTGGTTCCATTACCTAAGAAAACCTTTACGAATCTTGTTTTTAACGGTTTGAAGTTCGAGATTTGATAAAGAATGGTAGGGCGGCCTTATTCCTATCTATTTCAGCTATCCACCATAACCACCAAGCATGAGAATTTGCTTAAGGAAAATAGCAAGAGGCATGGTAAACGAGCAGATGTTAATTGGGCCAATTCTGTATAAATGGATGAAGACCTAGAACAAGTGGACATAGTGGATGTGGCTATTGTTAAAATGATTATAGATAAACCATATGTTTGTCAAGCATTAAAGCCGGCTAGAGTAAATGAAACATCCAACTTTATGCCTAAAGCTAAGGAGCTTGTCTACTACTCTTTCGATACCAATAAAACTGAAGAAAAATTCGATCTATTACTAGCTGATGGCTAGATAAGATTGACAGAAGGATAGAGCATACTTGCTAAAGAGGAATTGGCAGGGAAGAAATACTGTAAGGGCCATCACTCATGGAGTCAAAATATCAACGATTGCGTGGTCTTCAAAAGAAACATTCAAGATGCAATCAAGTAAGGGAAAATAAAGTTTGCAGATGACAAGAATAAAACTCCTATGGAAGTTCATATGGACCTATTCCTTATCATGACTGGAATGATATCATCTGGGACAAAACCCAAACCCAGTAGTTACCACCAACCACGATTCTGTGCAAGATGTAAATAGGTAATCAGATAGGAAGGATATAGCCTCAGAAGCTAACGCCATCAATCTAGCCAAAGGACTACAGATAGGATATACAATACCCAATTCCGAAAAGAATTAATTTCAAACGAGCTAGCGTATCGTAGAAAGCATCATGCATGGAAGAGAAGAGTTGATCTATGGGATTCTAAATCCGACCAGAATTAAGGTCCTTCATTGTGTTCAAAGCGTAAGCAATTGATTCGACAGCAGAAGCGCTAGTCTAAGGGGCATTACAATCAACATGGTGCTATGGTCATTAGTGAGGTACGTAATTTGCATAACTTTAATCAAAGTGAGCCTATTTAACATGAAACAGAGCCATCTAAGAAGTTTCATACCCGTCGAGTGACTGATAACTCATTCAAACGAAGATATGAGGAGATCCTACCATTAGAACTTTGGGAGAGCATAGTAGGAAATATGACTATATGTCGGTTACAATTCACCTCCTAATCACCATCGAGTAGTCAATCCATTTGGAGAGAGATCAGAGTTTGATGATGAGAATGTGGAGTCGATGGCTAATTATCACCGTCGATGAACTTTGAGGATACCCCATGATCCACCTGCTAGCAAATGGTATAAGGTTGACAAGGTCCAACCCATAAAGATCAGTCTGAGACGACATAGAAGAGGAGTATGCAAAGAAAGAAGAAGATGCATTCACTCCAAAAGCACCTTAACCAGGTCCGTATTACTCAAGTCAAGCCTACTGTGATGACGACCCACAAACCTAAGAAAACCAAGGCAAAGAATGTTGTCTGGAGGAGAAAGCTAGATGGTGATAGTACTACTTCCAACCAAGGTGAAAAATTGGTCATAAAAGCAGTTGTTCAAGTTGCCAGAGCAACAGGAGAGGCCATTATTGAGATCAGTATCATCATTAAGCTTAAGCATGATGCAGGCAAGACTTCCTAATAAATTTTGTATGGTCTCGCCTGCTACGAAATTGTGCTTCTCACAGATGGAAAAGAAGGGGCGGAGTTTTATTTTGATATTGAAGAAGCAATGAAGTTTAAAAAACCTCCTGCGCAAAGTTCAAACCACCTAAGAGCATTAAATATTAATGCCATGATCAATGGTCGGCCTATATCCCGAGTGTTAGTTGATCGAGGTCTACTTTGAATCTCATCCCCTATCGCTTCTACAAGAAAGTGGGAAGAAAAGACAATGAGATTATCCAATCAAACATTCAAGTGTCAGACTTTACTGAATATATCTCAGACGTCAAATGAATATTTGTGGCTGATCTAACTATGGAGTCCAAGACTTTCAAAACTTTTTTTTGTGTAGTCAATGCTAATGGATCATATAATTTATTATTAAGAAGGGATTGGATTCATGGCAACCAATATATACCATCGACTCTTCACCAGATGCTAACATTTTGGAATGGTGATAAGGTAGAATATATTAAAGCAAATACTAAGTTGCAAGTAGCTTGGTCACAAACGACAATGGGATGCCAAGGGACATTAGACGACAATATCTGTGTGAGCAGACCCCATTGGTAGATCCCAACAGTATTGCCTTCTACCGTTTCAATAAAAGGATAGTTGAGTAGGTCCCAAAGAATTAGTTAGCAGAGCAATTTAATAAGGTTGTCTATGAAGAACCTTATATTATCAAAAGACCTCATTAGGAGGTACTCGGCCTATAAGGCCGAAGTAGTAAAGTAGGATGCTGAATCTGTTGAAGGAGTTCTAGATTTCGAAAATTCGCCTATCAAGGAAGATGATAAGGTGATTGAAACTCAAGGCCCGTTAGAAGAGGTTAATCTTGGTACAGACACTCATCGGCGCCCTATTTGTGAAGTGCCTTACTTGATAATGAATTCAAAGCCCGATTAGTAGACTTGTTAAAAAAGTACAAAGACTTCTTTGCTTTGGATTCTCATGAAATGCCTAGATTGGGAAAAGATATAGTTGAGCATCAATACCCATTAAAAAGATTTTAGGCCGCATAAACAACCTCCAAGACGATTTACGCTAGAAATCATGCAAAAGTTCAAAGAAGAAATTGAAAGATTCCTTGCGGCAGACTTCATAAGAACGGCATGGTACGTCAAGTGGCTAGCAAATGTTATTCCAATAAAAAAGAAGATTGGGAAATTCAGAGTGTGCATACACTTCCATGATCGAAATGTGACTACACCTAAGAATGAATACCATATGCCAATGGCTGACATACTCGTCGACTCAGCCTCTGGCAATGAGATCGTGTCATTTATGGACGGTCATTCAAGCTATAACTAGATATTTATAACAGAGGAAGATATTCATAAGATCGCGTTTAGGTGTCCAGGAGCAATTAGTACCTTCGAGTGGCTAATCATGCTTTTTGGATTGAAAAATGCAAGTGCCACACACCAAAGGATGATGAATTTCATTTTCCATGACATGATTGGTGATTTCATGGAAGTTTATATTGGTGACGTCATTGTTAAATCGGAACAGGTAAGTCACTTGCTTTATTTAAAATAGGCCTTTATCAGGATGCGGAAGTATAAGTTAAAGATTAACCCTCTAAAATGTGCTTTTGAAGTCAAAGTTGGTATTGTCCTAGGATTCTTAGTAAATCAAAGAGGGATCAAAATAAAATAAAAAAAAAAAAAAAGGGCTAAGGCAATTCTAGAGTTTTTTTTTTTTTTTTTTTTTTAAGGTAAGAGATATATTGACTTTTGACCAACAACTATACAATAGGGGTTCTCGGCACAAAAAACTTACACTCATAATGACAAACATGTCATGACGAGTGGAAGGGTGTCAAGAAAATTGGAAACACAAATAGCCAAACAACAGCAAGCAAACAGCCAAACAGCGGCAACAAACAAGAAAGGAAAGATGAAGGGGAAACTAGATAGCAACAACAACGGCAACCCTCACAGCAAGCGATGGCAACCTCCGATGCACTGGATCTAGCCCCCTGCTTCGCTAAGTCCTCCTATCCGCAATAGCAACAAGAACCTCCAAAGAGAAAAAGGCTGGATCTAACCCCCAACTTCACTGAGTGCACGAAGTCTATGGCAACCTCAAGCAAGCTCTAAGAAAGACTTGACACCTAGGAAGAGAAAATAGAGGGATCAAGTCCCCAACTTCTTTGTATCCTCCGGTTCCTTGGAGTGTTCGCAACATGGTTGAAAGTGAGAGCCTTATCCTTGACAGTTTTGATGAGATGTTGCTTCAAAGCCGGTATGAACAAGGCTTGTCCCCGGAACAGAATATTGTTCCTAGTCTTCCAAATTATATGACAAAGAGCGCCAAAGGAGAATCGAGCAATAGCTTGATAGAATTCATTGTCTGGAAGGAATTTAATGGCCCATTGCAAAGTTTCCATCCACGACCTATTTTGCCACGAGAGGTTGCATCTTGAAGCCCAAAAAAAAAAAACCAAGGCTAGTAGAAACATGGCACCCAAAAAATAAATGATCTCTAGAGTCCGGTGAAGAGTTGCAAAATGCACAAGAGACATTTGCAATTCCACCATAGGAAAGTAGCAAAACCTGGGTAGGTAGCTGATTCCTTGTAATGAGCCATAGATGGAATCGATACTGGGGGATGAACATACTATTCCATACAATAGTATGTTCATCCTGCTTGGAAAGCCCCAAACAATAAATAAAAGTGTCCATGAGGAACAAGTTTAAAGGTCCATGAGGATGCCAGGGGTCAAACCAAAGGGAAACGGACCGGCCATCACCCACCCGTCATTTAAAGTATTGTTGGAAGTCCCTCCTAAGATCAAGCAGTTTCCTCCAAGCCCAAGAGCAAACCGTAGGCTTCGTGACTACCCAGAAACTCTTCTTTTTTAAATAGG